>JBBMKF010000069.1:949242-1011742 GCA_037834155.1 Curcuma caesia | reverse complement strand
CCCCAGGTGGTGGTATTTTCTTAAGAGTAAGAGAGTCATAACTCTTAAGCATGCTATGACTTCATTCCTCGCTGAATTTACTTTCTTTTAGGGGCCATGTCTGCTTACTGAACTAGCTTCCTACCTGGGAAGTTTGATTTTAATCTCAATTCTGAAATCCCCGCTTTTAAGATCGATACAGTTGGAAGGCTTCCCAAAGCTTCCATCCGTTACTCTTGTTCATTAACTCTCCTAACTCGGAACTCCTAGCTCTAGCTGCTTCACCAAGATTGAAAAGCGCTTAAGCATGAAGAGGTTCCTCTGAAGGGTTTTGTTCAACCAAAGATGGGGCGTAAAGTGGAGCATGGTTCATTACCTACAAGGCGTACCAAGGAAGGCTTTAATCCAAATGCATACAAACTACTAGCTAAGGCTGGGTATGATCCACGCGATAAGACCACGCTGGTGCCTCCCGAGGTGACTTGGGAAAAGACCTATGGCATTACTGCTACTCAAAATTGAGAGAGAAAGGGTATGCTGTTAGTCCTTCACCAATTGGTCTTGGTTTTCAATCAACTTCTCCTGTCCGTATTGCAATCAAAAGGGCGAGTAGCCACCATAAGACCCCACAATATATTAAGTTTGAAGAAGTTTCATATGACGATAAATTCTGTCTTTGATAGGCTTGGTCCTCCAAAGATGACTAGACAATTCTTCAAGTTGAAAGGAGATCATGTTGCTAGCAAGAATGGATGGTTGGCTTCTTCTTGTAAGAATAAGATTATTACTAATGTCTTCATGCATTATGGAGATATAAAGGTGAGAGCTGAGACCATAGAAGAAACAATGTCTAAGGAGGAAGATGAAGAGAGCGTAGCGTCTTGCAATCACATCACCATCAGCAACGACGAGCCCCTTGAGGAAGAAGATGCCGGTGATGAGTTGAAAGAAATCAATCTTGGCATAAGCGATGATCCTCGTCCGATTTACATAAGCGCTTTATTGTCTTCTGAAGAAGAGAAGGCATATGTTGACTTGCTGCAAGAGTTCTGAGATGTCTTTGCTTGGACCTATAAAGAAATGCCTGGTCTAGATCCAAATCTTGCTGTTCATCATTTAGCAGTGAAGAAAGGGGCAAGGCCGCAAGCACAAAGGCGTTTTCGACCCGAGTTGATTCCCTTGATTGAAAAGGAAGTAAACAAGCTTATTGAGGCTGGTTTCATTCGATAAGTTAAGTATCCAACATGGATTTCAAGCATTGTTCCTGTAAGGAAGAAGAATAGGCAAATCCTAGTTTGTGTAGATTTTCATGACCTGAATGAAGCGTGTCCGAAGGATTACTTTCCTCTCCCAATTACTGAGTTGATGGTTGATGCTACAACTGGACATGAAGCATTATCCTTCATAGATGGTTCGTCAGGATACAATCCAATCCGAATGGCACCAAGAGATGAGGAACTTACCGCCTTTCGCACTCCCAAGGGTCCTTATTGCTATAAAGTCATACCTTTTGGCTTGAAGAATGCTGGAGCGACATACCAGAGGGCCATGCAAAGGATTTTCGACGATATGCTGCACAAAAATGTGGAATGAGCTAGCCAGCTACTTGCAGTCCGTGCCTTTTGACTCCTCTTTCTTATAAGTCTCCTTCAATTCATTATAGGGGAGGGGAACCCTTTTCCTGTGACATCGATCTGGAGTTGTGGTCTCCTTCCAATCCACATGGTGGAAAAGCCTCGGTTTTCGATTGGATGTCTATGTGGTCTTCATCTCTGGTGAAGGAAACTTCGCCGAGAGTCAAAGGCGAGCTCTTCCCCTGATTTCACAGGATGATATGGGATATCTATTCTTTGTGTTTGTGTGATAAGTAATATTGGAGGCATTTTGGTCTAATACTGAACTTCAAGTATCTCCCGCTTTTGATCACCTAAGCCAGAAAAACCATGGGCATAGGGCCTGGACATTGTATTTTATATCTTTCGAACCCTTATCTTACTCCTTTTATAATGGAAGCGTCAGGTAAAGCTGGTCGGATGGGAGCCTTACCTTCAGCCACGAAGTCTCCTCTACAGCATGAAATGTAGCAGGCTCAATGGCTTCGTCGACCTCGATAACCGGCGCCTCTGAAGTAGATTATAAGCGGCTGGTATATCTAAGACCTGGAATGTGACATTAAAGATGCAAGGGCCAATCTCCAGTGGCAGAGTGATCTCCCCAAGGTAGGTCTTCTTGAACCTCGCTCGTACTAACATTCCGTTGCCTTTAACCCTTTCACGTCCTATCCCCATCCTCTCCAGGGTAACCCATGGGCAAATGTTGAGAGCTGATCCGTTATCGACTAGCACCTTTGCCAAAATCATCCCCATGGTCTTGACAGTAATGTGGAGGGCTTTTACGTGGCCAGTCCCATCCGGAGTGAGTTCGTCATCAGAGAAGGTAATCTGATGGGAATGAACTTAAGAGTGACCTTACCCTTCCAAGTTCAGGAGAGTGAAAAGAGTAATTGGAATGTGAGTTCATTCTGAAGTACCCTACGTCTGCTGCTTGCGGATAGCTTCGAAGTCGCTTCTCTTTGCAATCCGCTTTCCAACTATGAAAAGGCATAGGGCTGAGGCTTCGTCTCCACGTGGCAGATGCTTGGCCGAGAGACCAGGTTAGCCTTCGTTCGCTGGTCGCGCTTCCCCCCTTCACAGAGCTTCGGATCGGTTAGCTCACTTTATTTTATTTTCGTCGAGATAGCACACTTTCCTTATTTAACTGTAGTGTAGTTCAGGCAAGGAATGATCTCGAACGACTCTCCAGCAATCACAAAGACCGGGCATGTAGTCCGGCTAGGGTTCCCTCACTACTCCGGCAACGGTTCCCTCACGACAATGAGAAGCCGGTCTTCTCTTCGCGACAGGGGGTCAATGGTTGGCTCACTGTCTCCTTCGCTCCTTTCACTCTGTCTTGTCATAGAGAGTCAGTCTCATATATCTTTCACTAGCTCGTGCAACAGATACTATCTTATGTAATTCACAGTACAATTAATTACAATTAGTGTAACTCACTAAGAATAACAATAAGTGTAACTCACTGTACTATGAATAACAATAAGTATGCCTTTACTTTAGGGTATGCTGAAGACACCAGCTCTAGTTCTGCTTTCAAGTGGCAGGCACTTCTGAAAAGGGTATGCGTTCAAGTGGCAGAAAAGCACATATGTCATAACGAGACACTTTATAGCACTTTTGTTGTAGCTTAAGGGTAGGTGTTATAAGTTGCCAGATTCACGCACTTTGCTTTGATAGTGTTCGGTATGTCGTTGGTCATGCACTTTTGCTTGCTGTCCTTGGGTATGCCTATAAATTGTCTCGTTTTAACACTTGGCTGAGAGAATCCCGGTTTGAGCCCTGCACGAAACTGTCAAATTGTAACACTAGCTCGCGAGGTGAACCAGCTCGTGAAACGTAGTGGATGGCCTAAAATAAATATAAATTCCCACCAGAGACATATGCTTTCTTTAATTGGCAGATTCGCACACTTTAGCTGGTAGAGCCAGACTTGCGTCAGAGCTAGACTAGAGACCGGTCCTCTTTCACGACCACCTCAGTCTCATTCCAGGCAATGGTAGAAGTGGGGCAATACTAGTCCTTAGTCACAATCACTCTTCTAATAGTAGTAGGGAGCATAGCCCGGCAGGGAGCATCGGATCAAGCTACGTTACTCAAGTTCTAAGGTCGGCTAATCCCCGGATCCCCCGATTCCCGTCCTGAATCTCACCCTTCATCTCAGTCTGCCCTTTCTCTCTTATGATGGCTGACCTGTCCCCTACTTAGCCCCGTCTCCCAAGAATGAGGGTAGGGTTCCGTTCCCCGGGAAGGAAGAAAGGGGGAGCCTTCAGAGAGCATCCAAAGCAGAGCATCCCACTAGGCGGTGAGAGGCTTGACAAGAGGCCTGAAAAGAGACAGGAAAGGGAGTGATATAAACGCGGTGCAACGAGCAGAAGGTGCGCCAACGAAAACAATTTGGGAATGAATGGAGAGTTGAGCGTTCATATCTCTGATCAATCAGAGCTTGGTCTCATCCATATCTCCTCTCTTATATCACAGTAGTGCTGTGCTCATGCCCTTTCTATGGCACTATGGTCAGACATATGATTCTCTATCAGTGGGACCAGCACAGACAGACCTTTCTCAGAGGTATCAAGTGATAGAAGAGATCCCATCAGCTTCATTGGACAGTTCGGGAGCGGGCTACAGTAGCAGACCAGCGAGCAGCCCTTTAACGAAGCTTTGACAAGTGCGGCAGAGAAGGCAGAGTGAAAGTTAACAGGCTCTGAACTATGTTTAGTGAAGCGGCAGACGAGCATAGTTTACAGGCTCTACGAGTAGGAGCAAGCGACGCAAGCTCTGGTCAGCTATCAGCCAAACTCTTCCCTGGAAGCAAGAATCAAAGTTGACCAAGCCATGATCACTTATATATAAGCAGCTGACGACCAAGACTCCTAATCCAGCCGTTAAGTAAAGAGCTCGCGAGCGGAACAGAGGGCAGCTAACGAACTCAGCTCTTCCTCGGGCTCTGACTCGGGTCTTCATTCAGTCAATATGATCTTCGTCGTGCCAGACCTTCCGTCTGAGTCGGGAGTTGCTGGCGAATGAGCATGAGTTCTCGGCCTATGACCTAATCAATTTCGCCAGATCCCTTACTATAATATAAGTTCCTCACGATCAAAGGTTCAAAAACCCCACTACGCGATCTAGGTACTCCGAATCCAAGGACGGCATCACTGATCGACCTAGCTGCGGAATTTAGATTTATAGGGCCGCATCCCACTACGCGGTTCAATTCTCGTGAGTGAAAGGCTTGACCACTAGTCTGGCTCGTTCAGTAGTACCATATATACGCTTCAGTAGTGCCGCATAGCATTGTACCATTTTGCTGCCATTCTTCGTTGTCCAACATAGCTTTGAAACCAGTCTCACTCGGAGAAGCACTAAAAAAAGCAATAAAAGTTGTCTTATCTAGCAGCAAAAGCACTACAAATCTTCTGAATGAAGGTGAGGCACGGAGCCGGTTAGAGCGAGGCGTCGTTGGGGACAGGAGCCTACTACCACTTCTGAGCCTACAGCTTTATTAGTGAGGTGAGTATGCGTACTACTGGGATCTATAAGCCCTTCTTTATTCTATGCTCCCTACTAGGATCTATAATCACAGCCTTCTTTCTTCTTAATATCTAATCTAATCCGTGGAAGGCGCTTCTATCTTCTTTATATCTAATCCGTGTCCTGCCTCGAGTCGTGCCCGCCACTTCCTTGGTTCAGTACGAAAGCTATGAGAGGGGAAAGCCTGCTCTCGCCTGAGCCCTGTATGAAGCAAGGGAGGAGAGGAAGGGAGTCCGAAGCACAGAGAGGCAATATAGGTAGGCCAGTCAAGTGCTGATTCAAGGAGCGAACGAAATAAGAAGAAGTTGGGCAAGGAAGGTCCGTAGCGGCTCAGATCAGAAGAGAGGAATTAGTGATAGGTGCGGAGCGAAGAAAGAAGATTCATAATATAAGGAAGCGAGTTCCACGAGCTCGTGAATAGTTGGGCGAGAGGGATAGAATAAAAGTGAAGCGAGCGACCAGCGACTACGAGGGTCTCAGTCTTTTGTTCGGTTTCGGTGCGAAGGAGATTCATGACTTTAGCCGATTCATTACTTCTATTATATATTATAGTATATCTAGTTGAGCCGAGCCTAATAAGTCATTCCCACGTAGTTTGAACGTTTGACTCGCGACTTCTTCAGTTTAGTTCTTTATTTTCTTTTCTTTCTTTTATCCGGACGAGAGCTATGGGCCCTACCATCTGAGGTGGGAGAGCTTGCTTGCTTGATAATCAAATCCAAAGTAGTAGCCAGCCTCTAGAGCAGAATGGACAGAAGGCGGGCACTATCTTTATCGAGTTGAGCGGGAGAAAGGAGAGGGGCGACCAAGGTACGCGGCTTGCATAGGCCTAGGTTCTAGTACGGAAGGCTCAGTCTTTGAATGAAGGAAAGGGGAGCGATGAGCTAAAAAGAGGAATTGAAGAACGGAGAATAGAATCGGAGGTAGCGACGCTGAAAGGAAAGATACGCCCAAGGAGCCGTGCATGAACTGCGAAGTTAGTTCACCCAGAAAGTCAGTCCTGTCATTGGAGTGCAGTAAAGATAGAGAGTTATTCGAGTGCTCTTGCAGTAGAGGGAGTCAGAAGTTCAGTAGAGCGACGACCAAGGGCAGAGTTAAAAGCAAGTAATAGAACAACCACGGAGCGGTATGCACGAGGCTAGTCTTCGTTCAAGGGAGCAGAGGTCAGACGAGGACGGAGTAGATAGAGGCGCGGAGAGGCAGCAATATACGAAAGCAGCGAGTGGAGAGGGCTCATAGTTAATTCAATTCAGTGCCTGGGGTGAGGGAGGCAGAGTCAAGACCATGGAGCGGTGCGAGGCTAAGAATGCGTCAGCTACTTCTTTGCAATCCTTTCGTTGAAGAATTGAAGAAGAGAGCTAAAGACATCTTGGCTAGTCTCCACTCTCTTTATTCAGCTGAATTGTAGAATATGAGGAGTCCACACACACTCCTTTGAGCTGTCGCCTGATCTGAGGGTCTAGCCTATAGCGTCAAGTTCATACTACTAAATTCTTTCCCGGCTAAGCTCAGTAGATTCATAAGAGAGTTCAAAGGAGCAAGTAAGAGCAGTTGGGCGAGAGGACAGTAGGAAGACAGTGATCGCAGTTGGGCGAGAGGACAGTAGGAAGACAGTGAGAAGGGGCCCAGTTGAGATAGTTGAGATCGAGCGGGCGGATGGTGCCTAGGAAAGAAATTGGCTGGTGCCTCGGACAAGGCGGGCTAGTAAGATTACTTGTAAGCCTCAGACAAGGCCTATGATAGCAGTGGCAGTGGGACAAGACTTATGATAGCAGTGGGACAAGACCTATACCTATGACCAGCTCGTTCAAGAAAGAATCTCGGGACCATTGCCTGCCCCGGATCCGACCATTAGGTTGAGCCGACCTTATTCATTAGTTGTGAAGAGCGAACTCAAGCCGAATCGCAGAAGCAAGCAGTAGAGGACGAGGGCTCCGCCTTAGAAGAATAGGAGCGAGTGAGCAGAGTCATTCATTATAGATATAGATAAGAAAGATCCGACTGTCCCCAACTATCGATTCAGATCCGACCGCCTATCCCAACGATTCAGAAAAGAGAAATGAATGTGACAAGAGTGACAAGAATCAGATTGAGCCCGCGGAGTCGCCTTACTGCTTGAGTAAGCATTCCAGATTGTTGAGCTTGGCTCACTTCAGCTTCAGAGCTGGCTATTGCTTGCTTAGAGGAGGAAGCAGGCGTTGGTACAGAAGCGGCATATGGTGCTTCCCGCAATGGAGCTAGCACCCTTATCTTCCTCTCTATACCCAAGAAGATTGGAAACACTCTGTGGAACTGAAAGTGGCGTATTGGAGACTGCACAGCAAGTGGCGTAGTGGAGTGAGCGAGCATCTTATTTGCCCGAGAAGATGGGATGGAGGATCGAATGATAATGACGCCTCTGTAAACAGAAAGGGAAGTTGTGCCCAATGACTGGAATAAGCTAGTACCATAATTAGCTATGGACTACTCCTTAAGCTAGAGGAGATTGTCTGGGAAAAATAGTCATTCTAGACCCGATTGGAAAGATTGAATTGAAAGCAAGAACATAGACCTGACGAGAAAGACCCACATTTATAATATTAACTTATGATAATCAAAGGGAGTTGTGGTTTCGGGTAAGGTTAGGAAGGGCGGGAATCCTTACTAGAAGAGGATGGTACAAGAGTTAATAAAGAACTCGTCCCCGGGCCTTCTAAAGTTCAAAGTGCCTCTCCCATTCTTATTAGTCCAGCTCTTGATACCCGATCAGTACTAGGACTTACTAAATGAAAGACCTGGTGAAGGTACCAAACCCCCCCATATAATATTAACTGCGGTAGCGGCTATCTATCGGATCTTTTCTAAGAAGTTAGGAAGGACGAGGGACGAGTGCACTTAATCTTAGTCCTAAGTGCTCGAGCAGAATCTACCTGGCTGCTACTGGCTATCTCAGACAAAGAGATATTGAAGACAGACTGATTGAAGTCGGCCTAAGAATAAATATAAATAAATTATAGTAAGGGGAAGTCGAACACAACTATCGGACTTCTCGGTGGACGCAGTCAAGGTATGTCTAAGTAGGGCAGGGTTGCCCACTATCATTCCAGTCCACCATCGTCACATTATTATGCGGCGTGGGGAAAGAGGTGATAAGTTGGTCAAACTATATCTGTCATGGTTCAGTATTTGTAGAGTTATTCCTCTAGCTAAGCGTGTAAGCAAAGCTACGTTTACCTCAATGCTTAATCCGCAGCAGAATGTAGATCAAATTAAATGGTTGTTGGGTGTTTTAAAAGAGCAGTTTACGCACCTGCAATCTATGTATTTGCCCTGGATCTCCCAGATTCCTCTGTTAAAAGGAATATCTTGGGAACCGACTTGGAAGTCAACGCCGAATGATGATCGGCGGTATCGCAAGGTATCGTCGGCAGTCCCGAACATATTTGAATCTTTGAAATATGAACTGGCTGCTTTTGCATCTGATGCATGGATCTTTAATCATAAGGCTTTTAGCTGGCATCCGGGGATGTTGTGGTCAAGGAGGGTATTATACCATCTTCAAATTCAAGTTATAACACTCGTGTTGTCTGGGAGGATTTAAGCTTCTACCTCGAAAAGGTAGAGCCTTTCTTTGAAGGGATCTATAAGGATCTCAGAAGCCAAGGCTTCGTCCTCTATCCTGGTCGCCTTACGTGCACCCTTACGGGGGCCGGCAAACGGCGCATATTCGCCATTGGGAATTATGTGCGACAACGTCTTTTGCACCCTGTACATAGCTGGGCTATGCGGGTCTTATCTCGTATACCTAATGATGGTACCTTCAACCAAGAAGGTCCCATCCATCGTCTTAGCAGGCTTATTAGAAGTTTGTTCTTTTGACCTATCTTCTGCAACAGATAGATGGCCAGTGGTAGTCTTAACGACGGTTATGACACGTCTATTCGGACGAGCCCTGTCGCTGTGTGTGGTCTTTGGTTCGCTATGGTTGAACGTCTTTCATACTCATCGCCCTTTACTTTCATACTCATCGCCCTTTATGTAATAAAGCGAGGTATGTCAGATTCCAGACTGGGCAACCATTGGGTTATTATGGTTCTTGGGCCCTCTTCAGCCTCTCACATCATTTTATGGTGTGGTTGGCTGCGTGGTTTGTTAACCCAAGGAGAAGGACGCCATTTAGAAGGTATGCTCTTCTCGGTGATGATATTGTAATCGCCGCCATACTAATATAAGTTGCGGTGGCTGAAAAGTGTCGTGAGCTTGTTGGGATTTTGGATGTCTCCATCTCTGAATCTAAGTCAATTGATTCGAGCTCTGGAGCTCTGGAGTTTGCTAAGCAGGGTGAATTTCAAGTTAACTTAACGCCTATTTCAGCAAAAGCTATCCTAGCATCTTCGACACTTATCGGTCTCTGTCAGCTGGCTGAAAAGTACCGGCTATCAAGGTCGTGTCTGATTAGGTTGGCGGGGGCAGGGTTCCGAGTCCGAGGACGCATACTCTCCAGTAGCCTTTCGAGGCGATGGAAGCGGTGCCAGCTCTTCGAAGGAACCAAGTCTTCCCGATCTCAATCTCCCCCCGACTGAGGAGGATCGGGAGGATCAGCACGACCGGAAAAGGAAGGAAATCGAAGAACTTGTCTTCAAACTTGAGTTACAAATAGTTCAAGATCAAAAAAAGGTTTTAGCAGAGCGGATACGCTCTCTGATCGAAGAAGAGGCGAACAAGTATCAGTCAATAAGGGCACTTCCTTCCCCAACAGAAATGGAAGAAAAGCTACCGCATTGGGTTCGTTTGCTTCCTTGGCGCACTTGCTCCCAATGCGGCACCTAGCTGCGTCAAGACGTGGTTAACCCGAGCCTGTCAGTCCGCACAGGATGACGGGAAGGGAAATATGAGCGTGAGAAATGAAATAAAAACCATAGTCTTAGAGTGTATCCACAATGAGAACGAGAACTCACTTTCATTCTTTGTTATGAAGTCGTGGGTAGAAACTTAGCTTGCGCCTTTCTCCATTGCCATTAGCCATTAATGGGGTAGCCTTAAAATTAGCTTAGTAGCAACACTCTTTCTACTGGCGTGGCGCTGCTGGATGCTTCTGATCCATAGAACAAACAGGAAGAGGAGGTTTTTTTTTCCAAGATCTAATTCCTGTTTTTTTCTTATGTAGTGGAAACGCCTTACAATCTGAAGTTTGACGCTTAAGAGAAGAAATGTTCTTGGTGGATGCAGGACCTGGGACCCCCAGAATTTGTATGCAAGATGAGCCTACAGGAGTGCCAATCCACCGAGCCACCAGGTTTGAGAATAAGGGGTGGGATCCCTGGATCTAGTGGCCGGCGAATCACTGATCAAAGAGCAGATTTTTGAGAGATTATTCATCGATCTAGTGGCCGGTCAATCACTGATCAAAGAGCGAGCAGCCGCCAGGTTTAATGATTTTGTGGGATCCCTGGATGTAGCGGCTGGTGAACCGCTTCTTCTTCCACGAAGATTCAGACAAAACCGAGCTTGGATGGAACTGAAGAAGATTTGGCGAACGAAGAAAAAGGTCAAAGGGTTTCTTATTAACAAAGTAAAAGGAGGTTATTCAGTAGCCATCGCAGGTTTCATTACTTTTCTTCCATTTCGTCGCAAAAGTCAAAGGATATCGAATGATCGATTCACCATTGAGAGCATTAACCCCAAAAGGACGAATATTGTGGTGTTCTAACAGCGGCAGAGAAAACAAGAACTTGATGAGCGAAATCCGGACAGGGGGCAGTGGCTATTACACTTTCTTTCTAATTCTAAAAAGGAAGGTTTTTCTAAAAAGCCAGTAAAATCAAGTTCTTTTTGACTGCTAGTTTTACTTAAAGATTTTGAAAGCTAAGCAGCATGACTTTCTAAAGCTCTCATTCGATATCTGTTCTCCTTTAATCCTCGGAGTCTCAATTGAAACTTTTTATGCCTCAAAATACGGGCTAAGCTTCAGTGAAAGAGATTAGGCCTCGGGCGGCCAGTGGTCCATCTTTATGTTGATCGGTCTTAGGTTATATATAATAAGATCGGCTTCAATCCATTCTTTCATTACTTCCAACTTTCTTTGTCTTTATTAGATAGAATGCCATCAAATCATAGTAAGTCGGCTATCTCACTGTGAAAGGCAACTCCTAGCTCTAAGAACCAATCTGACTCTTGAGGAGCAGAAAGCTAGAATGAAAGTGAAGGGGAGGGAGCAGCTTCAATAGCTTTGGCTGTGAAAACTCTTGGTCTTGGAGCATCAGTGTCATCAGTTCACCCAAGATCGGCAGGACAAAGAATTACTAGGTTTGTGCAATAAAATCTTCTTGCGTGACGATCAAGGGAAAGAGTTGAAAAATAAAGAGATTCATCCGCTATGGAATCTGACAGGTATCGGTATTAAACAGAGAGGGCTATTCACAAAGCATTCTGTGATGCGCTCCGATCCGAGGGGCGTAGCGAGTCTCGGTCTGATCGGTCGAGCTCTCGTAATCGATCGCTCATATGTCCTTTCCTTTCTTTTCCTTCTTAGCGCGTAGTGGGAAGAGATGGTGCTATCGTGTACTTTCTCATCTTTTAGGAGTTCTTTTTTTTTCTTTAAATCCCTCTAACTATCAATTGAATAATCGAAGACAGATGGTAGCGTAGGAGATAGGGCCTGATTTAGTTTCATTAAAGGAAGGAGAGAAAGCAGAGCTAGCAGACGAAAGCGTATCGGTATCAAAGCAAAGAGAAAGCCACTGTTTAGCAATCGAGCTAGCATTGAACCAGCAGCCATCAAGACGAAGATCTAATAGCCCTAGACAGATCATTGTTAAGAAACTAAGAGTTAGCAGGCTAAGGGGGGAGAGCCCTTTCTTTTACATTGTCTTTCGAGATGAGAAAGCTTAATAGAGGGGCGTCCAGGACTGAAAGTCCTTGGCGTGGGCTACTAACCCGTGTCCTGAGCGTCAACGAACTTGATTTGTTGATTAGTAGGGTCACCTAGGGGCCCGGTAGTTGGGTCTTATCTCTCACTCGGATTTTCTCCTTGTGATTGATAACCTGATTATATGGTGTTGTTAACCTCAGTGTGTTGCGCCTGGTCTGTTCAGACCGGACACTCACACTCCATTGTTAGTACCAATGGCACCATCCTTTGGTCATCACATGATGATGATCATCAGGGCGAGTGGAGGGAGACTCCTTTGCTGAGAGGAGGGGGATTTGGAAAGTTTGAAGGGCAACTCAGGGTGGTCTGGTAGCCACTGGGGGCTAGACAGTTGTTTAGCTGGTTAGGAGTGAGATAAAGAGAACACTCCTCTTGCCAAACCAATACCAAAGTATAATGATATACCATGGTAACCACTTCCAACTTCCCGACTTCTCTTCTTTTCAGTTTTTTTCACTCTCCTGGTGGAAGATTTTGGAAAATCTTCGCATGATGAGAACTAACTAAGATACAGCTCATCATGTTCGATGGTCTTACTAAGGAGATGTGTGTTGCTTCACATCTTATCGGTAAACAGATATTACATCTTGGGACTAAATCAGGCTGGCTGTTCGTTGCTTTGTATTTAAAGCAATGTTCAGTTTGTCTGATGAACTTCAGAGCTGTCTCTGAAGGTCAGAAACCCCAACTTGTAATGTCTGTTCCAGTTTCTCTCACGGGATCCCGTATCCCAAGGATCATACCTTCTTTTCATAGAAGAGAGATCCTTAATAGGAGTCCGAGAGGAGATCAACTGATTCAATTTGATCTTTCTGTTTTCTCTCTTAACAAGCTAATTATGCTTGCTAAGAGGATAACTAAGGATACTTTTGCTTCAATTGTCACTCCAATTGGACAGATGGGCAGGGCGGCACCCAATTCTAGTGATTTCGATTCGGATTATGTTGATCCGGATCTAGATATACTGGACCCGGAGTGCCATCCTGTCCGCGGGATTAGAACGGCGTTCCTTGAACAAGAAGGCTTGTTCGAACTCGGAGGGGATACCAGTGATAGTGAGGACGATTTTCTATTTTGTGTGGGAGGTGGTATGGAACAAAGGGTGTTTCAAATGGAATTATGTCCATTGATGCATCCGCTTTATCACACCTACATCCTCCACATGATTAGGACCCTCGTTCTTAAGTTGATTGAACGCTTTTCCTGGAGTTACTCCCTACTTGCAGAAGTGGGCTGTTGGCACCACTTGAAGGTGCTAACGAAAAAGTTCTCTGGTCAACCTTGAAGACCAGGCTGCGATCAGTTGCATCACTTGTCTGGGGAAGAGTTATGGTTTACCCTTTCGAAACTCTGTCGAGAACTGGCTCGAACTTCTTTCACTACTTTGTAACTTATGCGGTGGTTACTACCAATTTAAATTGGTGGTACTATCTCATGGTACCTCTTAGTAGTGTTAGAAGATTATCAAGGATATTTCCCATGACCGAGATGACATCAACAATAGTTGTCAAAGTTATGGTGGTCCTTAGGTGTAATTTGACCCGAGGGATCATCATGTCTTTGGTGTTCTATTTGTTAATGTCCCTTTATTTAAGGTTTTGTGTAAATGTCTTTCTGAGGACATTGTTTGAGACCAAATTAGGTCCGTGATTTCTAACTATTATTTAGTTCTAAATCATGTATTTCATTTTTATAAGAGTGCGGAGAGTGTCGCTTTCTTTTTTGACACTCATCGGTTTGTTGTGAGTACTATAACTGAACTACAAACGATAGGATTTATCCTCTCCTTTGTATTTCATGTTTTAGTACTTTGCATAAGCCATGCACTTACCTTAGGTCTTACATTAGGATTGGAAACCTTTTGTAAGACGACTGTTATGGTCAGGGGATTTGAGTCATTGGTGAGACTCGATTCTCTGATCGACAGTTCCATGAGACCGTCGGCCTATAAGAAAGCTTAATAGAGTGGCCAGGCCAAGGCAAGACGAATCGACCGCACCTCTAGGCCTTGTTCTCCTAATTAGATAAGTCTGGCTACTGATTAGCAAGATTCGCAGGGGAAGCGAAAGAACTTCTAGCTTTTTGATCTTGCCCAGGCCGGGAGTTAATGCAAAGGCCTTTGCCTTCTTCTTACAACAGCCGATTCTCTGCTTTCACTAATAGACAGATGGATTTATTGATTCTCGCTGAAAGGCTTCTTTTAAATAAATCGACAATATAGCTAGTGAGTGTGCCGTGAGTGATTAAGTGGACAGCGTTGAATCAAATAGCCCCTTAAACAAAATGAAATAAGTGAAGAAGAAGTACCTTATTCTTAATCAAGAATTTATTATATAGCTAGAACGCCCCTCACAAATTGCAAATACTAATTTGTTAAGAATTAATCGGATTGAAGCTATAGCGTCATCATTTGCTGGAATCGAAATATCCGCAAGGTCCGGGTAAAAAGGTAAACGTTTTTTATCTTTCAAAGTTGTAAGTCAACGTGTCTGTGATGCCACTCATACAGGCCCCTCTTTTCTTTGTGTGTGGTTAAAAGCCGTACTTAAATATGAGGGTCTCTGATTCCGAGCGATGATGCGGGGATCTACTAACCAATGAAAGCGGTAGGGGTTTTGTAGAACGATAGGTTACCATCTTCCTTCAGTCTTTCGTTTGTCTTCCAGGTCTCTTTGTGCGTAAAGTTTTGGTGGGTAGGGTCCTACTGGGACCCGTGTGAATCAGTTGCAGTTGGATCAAGAAGGCCTTTCGAGCAATCAGTTAAGCTCTTTCTGTATTAGTTAAAGGTTAAGCGATATCTCTATTAAAAAGATCGATTTATTCCTTTCTAACTGTACTACTTGTGAGTAAGAGACTATTTAAAACAAGAAAACGGATACGCGTTAGCTTAGCCTAGGGCAAGAAGCCGATTATTCGACCATCTTTTCCAATAGTGCCATTTAATTGATGCTATCGAAGAAGAAGGAAGGCAATGAAAAAGGGTCTTTGACTCGCGGGTCAGACTATTTCAAACTATGCTAGCCCGCTCGGGCCTCCCCTGTCACGTATGGGGATCCCCTTCGCTGCATTGCTTCACTTCTTCCATTTAGCTACTCTTCATTCTTTGACCCTAAAAGGTCGGTCAACCGCTACATTTCTTGAACGGAATTTACTATATTCTTAGGGCCTACATTACTCTGTCTCCCTCTTTTCAAGGAAGTGAGTCTCAGACCCTATGTAGTTCTCGGTCCTTTTTATACAGTTCCTTGCCGGTGCTTTTTTGGCTCTTCACTCCAGCCCTGAAGTCTTTTGTGAGCCCAATCTCTTTAACGTGGGTCCTCCGAGAGTTAAGTAAGTAAAGAAAGCGGTTAAGACGAAATTTTGAATCTTTCCTCCCAAAATATAGTAAGTTCCATCTTTTACACCGATGTATCGTACTTTACTTTTTTCGAACTCAGGGTCAGGATCGACCCTGCCACTCTTTTCTTAGAGTGGCCTCCGTGCCTCCGCTCTTCCTCAGAGCTTGAAAGTCCGTTTGGATTTCCCGAAAAAAGGGACTGTTGCGCCCCTCTTCCTGCAGGCTCCGGGGGATCCCCCACAAGCTTCTGCCTCCATGGCGTTCTGTCAATCTCTCTGTTAGCCACTCACTTTGGAACCCCCCAGGTGCCCGCATATGCAGATCTTGGAAGATTCTTGGAATGATGTCCTCTATCTTTTTCTGGTTTGCCAGAAGTTGGTGAAACTCCTCTAAAGTTGGCGGCTGTTCCAGCTCTCGCGGTTGCGCAGGAGGCTGTTCAGGGGGACCGGGGGCGGCCCTTCCCTCCGTATCTGATGATACGTTGAGGTACTGCGGCCCACTACCTGAGTCCGGTCCCGAATCCACTCTTCGCCGTTTGGATGATGGACCCGCGTCCTCGCCCGGATCCTGAGCAAAAGGCATTGGACCAGCTTCATTTCTAATCGGCCCTTGGCTTACTCCCTTCGATATGTCTACTTCAGACTCAAGGTCCTTCCATATCCTATCTTGGGAGACGCTCTCTATTGAGGGGCCTTCCGGACCGATGCGAACGGGTGGCTGCTGAGGGGGATGGGCCCAATCCAGGTATGTGAGCGAGTCCGGTACGGGAGTTCCTCTGGCGTGTTCGTTCATAGAATAGCGCAGGTTTTGGGAGCTCATCCCAATAGTCAGAGTTCGAGATTGAGGAAGCGGAACGTGAACTTGCCGCTTTTGAGATCGTGCACTCGCGCTTTCAGCTCTGTTTCATACGCTAATGTGTTCTTGTTCCGTTAGTGGGACCGGACTGAATCCCTTAATAATTAGTATCAAAGTAGGCAATCCACCTAAAAGCCGGACCCCAACTGAAAAACGTTAGGCCTTTCGGCGCTAAAGCTTCGTATTTGAAATCCTATTTTCTTAAGTAAGGTCCAGGGATCTCCAAGTTCTGTAGCTTCCGAAGGGTCCAGTGACCCACCAACAAGAAAGAGTGAAAGTCATGAATTAAGGGTTTTGTATAGAATATAGGCATCTAGAAAGAGGCTTATTGCACCATATAAAAGAGGTAAAACGGGTTAGAGCTCGCAAGGATTAAAGAAAAAAAAAGTACCGACGCACGAACCACAATTGTGTATATATAGTTAGTTGTATTGTAGTAAAAAGGGGTGCTGGCTCGCACTACCGAGCAAGAAAGCAACGCTTTCGCGCTAGCGTACTGTTGCTTGCTTTAATACATATAACTAAAAGACAAGACTACCGCCGCACTGCCCCGTTTCTTGGCTGGTCCGTTGCTTGCTGGGTTCGAGTCCCGCTTGCCCTTAATTTAAATTTGGCTTTCATACCTTTCTTACCAGCCTCGGCCCCCCACCCCTTAAGAGGGAGGCTCAGATCCACTCCGTTTTTGAGTTTAGGCGATTTCTTCATAAAGTTTAGGAACTCATGACAGCTCGGGTAGCTATACTTTCTCTTAGCCTTGGGGCTAGCGCTCCCTCATTGCATATCCATTTCATATCTTGGCTGCTCTTTATTGTGCTCATGATCCGCATCTCGGGCTCGATCTGATCTATACCTTATTCATTAAAGAAAGAGAAAGAAATTATAGTAAGGGCGCAATATAACTATATATATAGTAAGGGCCGACCTTTGCCTAATATAAAAGTCAATTGAGGAGGAACTTATATTATAGTTTAGTCGTAAATAGCCCCTTTGGGGCTATTTATCTCCCCAATATATATACAGGGCCCTAATATAGTCAATTGAGGAGATTTGGATTAGTCGTAAATAGCCCCAAAGGCTATAATTTACTTTTATATTAGGCCCCAAAAATATAGTAAATTATGCAGAGGAGATAAATAGCCCCAAAGGCTATTTACGACTAATCCAATCGACCCAATATATATACAGGGCCCTAATATATAAATTGAGGAGTGAAATTGCCCCTAATATAGTCAATTGAGAACTTATATAGTATGGCGGATTAGTCGTAAATAGCCCCAAAGGGGCTATTTATCTCCTCTGCTACGCAATTGTAGAAAGATCTTCATTAACCGGAGAAAGAGCTTAGGCAGACTATGAAGAGGCAGAAGCTCACCTTGGGTTCGGCATTCCAAGAGATTCAACACGTCGTTATCACTCGTACCTCACCCTAGATCCTATTAGTTTCAGTCGAGTTGCTACTCACTTCTTATCCAGCCTGCCTGAGTCCATACCACTTTCTTCGCTCCTTTAGCTTGAGCCTCTGAGTTTCCAAGAAAGGATTAAGAAAGGTTGGTATGTTATATCTATAGTCTCGTATAGTTTTTTTTTAGCCGTTGAGGAAAGTGGAAAGTAAAGTTATAAAAGTTACAGCTTAAAACCAGGAAGTAGGGAATTGAAAGGCCACGAGCTTCATGCGTACTTAACTCTCTCCTGCATCTGGGAATCCGAGCTGTCTTGGTATTCTTCGCCAGGCAACCGCTTTCATAGTAATAGGATTGAACACGTCGCTGCCTAGCACCAGGTCGAACTTAATTATAGTAGGGGTGAAATATATAGTAAGGTGACATAATTACTTACTAGGTTTTTGGGGCCAGCAACTTACTTAAAGGATGTTCTTGTTCTAGGTTCTGGTGCCCTTACGATTGACTTCAAATTCTTATAAGTCTTCGTTCTGCACAAATCACATATATAAGTAGTTGCAGGTGACCCAATAGGGGGCTGCACAACAATTCTTCTCCCACGAGCTAAGAAAGATCTTCAACTGGTTTACTACGGAGTTCGTTACTTTTATCTGTTGAAATCTGACCCTTTCCCATTCTGTTGTTTGACCAGGTACCACCCTGCAACTCTAACATAACTTCACACGCTTCTTCCCCCTTGTTATGGATGAAAACCAATATTCTTCTTCAATCATTAAACTGGTGGCTCGTTTATATAAGCCTTACAATAAGATAGAATTTAAAAGAAATCCACGTTATCCACGTTGATCCTATTAACGTGGTAAAAGAGAAAAGTCAAACTAGATCCTAATTAATAGGATTTATTGTAGTTGATAATTTAAACTATTATCCCAAGAAAGATAACACCCCTTATGCTATGGAGGTCGTTGGCGCTACCAGTGTATTTGTTCTTCTGCTTGTCTGCTATCCAACATAATGCCTTCTGTCAGTATGAGTGAGCGTCTTTCCCAGCTCCCGGTCTTTCTAAACAACAACGGGTTCTAATAAATTCAGCCTTGTCATGGCTGGTTGAGGTTAGAATGAATAAAGGTGGGTAGAGATGGCTGCAGTAGATTCTTCCGACCGAGTCCCAGTAGCAGAGTCTTGAGGCACGGATCTAACGGCAAGGGGTACCACAATGGATCTGAGGAGGAATTCACAGGCAAGTTCATGTGAATTTCCTGCTTCCTTTTATTTAGTGGAAAGCAGAAGCGGTGATAACAGTTAAGGGCATCAAAAATGCACAACAAAAAATGACACACTAACGTGGAGTAGCAGATGAAACGTGTTCAATGGAATCCCAAGATACAAAAATGCCCCAAAAAACAAATCCCACTGGTCCTCTCACAGGCTAGAAAGTAGAAAGGTCCTCTTCTGCTTTCTTCTCTTTTTTCTGCAATTCTATGGGAAACTACTGGTCATGGATAGTGTTCTACTGGCTTTAAGAGGTACTAATACTTGACTAAGCGCTTTCTCACTGGATTGACCTTTCCTGCCCACTATAGCCCTTTACTTGTCTGCTCGCTAACTGCTAATGCTTATCCTATTGATTTGATCCCATTGCGAGAACTACTAGTTTGAAGGGGTAGAAAAGGGAGTCCCTCTATGGAATCGCTCGGCTGGATCGGCAAAAGAATAGAACTACAACTCGTGATACTACAATGCCCAATATATGGACTGGAAAGAGAAAGGCTTACGACTTGGAACTCCTGCATCGCAAGCAGAAAAAAGAACACTAGCTGAAAGGCACTTCATCAGATATCTTACCCACATGATAGGAGATAGGCTCACCTAGTACATACTTTGACTATAGCACTTCCTGCCTTCGAGTGAGATCTTTCAATCTTCTCTTCCTCATCATTTCTTATGGCCCTATCTTAGAACAGGCTTAAAATAGGACTCGGGGCTTCATCACTTGATTCTTTGTTTGGCGCCTAAGAATGATGCTGGCTAGCCTTTCGCTATCTCTGCTAGAGAAGTAGTTTTACAAGAGGACAGGAGAAGTCATTCTTTTATCAATGGCTGGAATGAGTACTATAACTCGCCTGGACCTTACGCTATCAACTACTGGGAGAACTAGTTAATCTCACCCCGGGACTATGACTGCTATTTGATAGGCTCACCTTAAGAATGCAATAGGCTCGGCAGTGGGTTGGTTCTTTCTTTAGAGCCTGGGAGTCTAGTTGGGGAAGTTTGAGTACGCCGATACAAGGCACTAGCCAATGCAGCATTCTCGGAAACTTCTAATTAATCCTGCTCGCTATAGCTTTATTCATGCCAGATTGATCCGTCAAGCTTTTTTTTGACTTGGTACACTAGATAAGCAACTCTATGTTATCCCTAGTAGGGCTTGTAAACGTCTGGGAATGGAAATGAAGGATTCTCCCACGTTATAGAATGGAGAAGGGCTTAAGACGACTGGCTTTGAGGATGCTGGCTTTCCAGAGAGCTCTTTTCTAGCCCCATCGAAGGTCAATGGCCTTCTTTTTGCAATTGGCCACTCTCACTCTTTCTCGCTCGCCAAGATAAGTCATTCTATTAGGTCTAGCCTCATGTAAGGAAAAACAGGCCTTAGGACTGAACACTCTTTTGCAGGGAAGGTAGAAAGATATCTATTCTCATTAGAATTATATCTACGAAACAAATCTATCTCTTCTTTTGAGCCCCCCAATCTTATACCTCGCAGGAAAGAATTAGGAAGATTATCCATCTTCCTACCTGGCCAAGTAAAGATATATAGTGAGCCCTACCCAAGGATAATCTCTGGCTTAGCTTAAGGGCGAAAAGGGAAAACTCGGCAGTCAAGACTGGGCAATTCGACAAACTCTATTTTACTTTGACTCGGTAAACTCTTTCCACCTATGTACCCTATTAGCTCGTCTGGATGGAACCTATCAAATCTGACCCTAAAAACGAGTCCTCCCCTGTCCAGAGTGTCAATATCAACTCTTCCGCGAATAGCATGAAGGGGATGTAACACAACTCTAACTTACTGGAAAAGAGGCTAGTACTTACTAGGACGAATCCTACTATTGCTACGAAGGCGCCCACTATGGAGACTTCCTGCAAGAATGGCCCTAGCCAAACCTCGTATGGAAACCTTACTGCTAGGGAGACCGTCCACTCTAGGGACTTTTACCAATCCATTCTCTCGCTCCATGGAAATGGAAAGAAAGAATGAATTTGACCAAGATCGAATTCCCCCTGGCGAGGTCCTAGCGAAAAGGAAAGCTACTGGCTCGCAAGCATTTGGACATGAACTCCCAAAGGCTGGACCTGGTTCAAGTTTGAAACCTGCCCTGACTAGAGAACCAATTATATCTTATCCAAACCTCCTAGGCAAACTATTACCTAATCAAAAACCTATTTGCTCGTATCGTTTCCCTCTTACAGCATAAGGGGACTCAGACTAGATATTCTCTACTTCCACCAATAATGCCAACTACGGAAATGGCACAAGGGGAAAACATCCACTAAATTGAAGGAAATCTCTCTAGGGGAGCTTCCAATGGCTGAAACTGGTGGGGAATTAGCCTGCAATCTATTATATGTATAGGCTGAGTGATATGCTTAATTGATTGCAACTTAACTTGGCATAGCATTAATATCTTTTTAAAAGCACATTCTCGGATTCCCCATATAATATGAGGTGGTTCTTATAAGAATCTAAAAAAAAGCGCGCCTATTATATGATATGAGATAGTCTTCTTAAACAGCCTATTCAAGGAGTCCTCCGGAAGCAGCATATACATCAAAATCAAACCGCTCTAATAGAAGGCTCACTAGAGACTTAAAAAGCTTCTTTCAAAAAAGGAACTTGCTTTTACTCGAGAACCCTCTATCCCTGATGTTTACGCATCAGTAACGAAACTGGGAGGACTGCTATGCTAGTCTTTATCCTATTCATCAAACAACTAGTGCTTATCTGAGGAAAGGAATTCCGGAATCTCTCACTTGCTGCAAGGAGAGAACTGACCTAGAACGTACTCTATTGTTGCACCCTCTTTTAGACTAGGGAAGGCCATCGAAGCACTTAGGACTGAAACTGCAATTGACACTGCTGGATGGAACTCCATTTTTGTGTAAAAGCTTGAAAAAGCACTTGCTTTTGGAGGGGACTCTAACTGGATCACTGCGACCTCCCACTCCAAGAGGCTGGTCAGGAGAGAAAATTAGGACTGCCAGAGAACTGGTTGAAAGCGCTTATCCTAATACTGAAACTATATAGCTGGGAATGCTTTCTATATAGGCTGAAAAAGAGTGCTACCTTTTATCTTACCTTGAATTCTTAGTTTAAAAAGATAGTCAAGGTCGGTCCTTAGACAGACTGTTAGCGCTTGTTAGGAAGGGGAGGATCGAAGAAGCTCGAGAATAGCCCGCGTTTGCTTCGTTTGGCTTGTTTAGCCGCCTTTCTAGATAGTTGCTCCTTTGGAACGGGATAGGCCCTAATCGTCCTGCTTGTTATCATATTGAACTATCCATTTGATATCGACTAGCTGTCCTACCGCTTGCCTAGAATATAAGGCAGAAAGACCATAGGATGCCCTTAGGAATCTAACTGGATAGTCTTCTACAGGTTATGGATAGGCAACCCCCACACAAACTGCCACTGCAACAGGAGGGGAGGGGCTGGGATAGGGACTGCAAGAGACTCGGCAGTCACCTGAACCAAGAGCAAAGGAAGCCCCCAATAGATCAAGGGCAACTTCTGCTTCTGAATAGTAAAACACTTTTGATCCATAGTTTCCCACCAAGACTGGCTCGCCTCTTTACCAGCAAAACACACAAAAAAGCAGTCGAAGTACTAGAAATTTTGAACTGGATCGCTTGGAGAAGTAGAAGCTAAGCCAGCCATTCAATTAAGATAAGAAAGAAAGTAGTTGCTCGGGTGGAGCGAAGCAGAGGAGGTTCACTCAAGCCATGCTAAGTAACGAAGCAGAAGCAGGAGTCAATAGAGAAGACCGCCAAAGAGACGTAAGACATGGAGACCTAGAAAGAAAAGAGAAGAAAGCCAAGCAAGCCCAGCAAGCCAAGCAAGCTATGGGATCATTCTCAAGAAACGAGTAAGAGCAGCGAAGCCAAGCAAGCCAAGCCAAGTAGCAGAAGCAGGAGCAGACAGAAGTAGTGGCTCGGGTCGTAGTAGGGGTGGTTCGCTAAAAAGATCTCGAGCAATAAAATGTGGAACTGCTCGTTCTAAGTGAGAATTGAGATGCTATGCTATCGCGTTCGCTCCTCGTTCTTGATTTCCTTTCCTTCCTTTTATAATAAGGAACTGCTCCACTGCTGCTCAACTACCATACCCCAGAGAACGGCTAGCGTCATTCCTTAGCTTATCCGTTAACCGCAATTTAATTTTTGTAGGGCACCCAGCAGCTAACAAGGCTACCCAGACACTGCAACAAGGCTAGCTGCATTCCTCCCCAGATCGGCATCGAAGTCGGATCAAGAATCAAGTCTCATTTCTCAACTTCAAGTCTCGGAGTCGGATGAACTGAATTGGAGCAAACAAACTCAACTATACCCTTTGAGGCGGAGGGTGGGAAACGCTAGTCAACCCTGGAAAGGATAGTCGGAGCTACAGCCCTAATCTATCTAGTCAGCGATGTCTTTCGTGGGCATGGGAATCTGGGGAGAATAGGCTAGGTTATACTATATCTTTGTACAGAACCAATGCACTCTTAAGAGAAAGTGAGAAAGAAGCCATTTCCTAGGTCGAGAAGTAGGCTAGGCATACATAATAGGCAAACCTCTACTGAACCATGCGCTAATCAATTCAATGTAAAAATTGAGACATTACATGATGTATTCAAATGGTCAATATCTACTAAACCATTCCTAATTACGAACCAAGAATGCGCTAATCATCCGCATTCTTTTCTTGAACATTGGTCTCAAAGGAAAGGAAAGCAGTTTCTTTTTAGGGTTTCGAACTTCCTTGCCTTTCGCAGTCGAGTCACTACCTTAATATATTTTGAACCCGCTACCCGCTCCCTCTAAACGCTCCTCTTCTTCTGCCAGGCATGGTTCTTCGCTGCTTATCTTCTGCTCGTACTCAGCGCTCCGCCCCAGACTCTCAAGCTCTATTCTCTAGGCTGCAAAACCAAAGTAAAGGAGGAGATCCGTAAGGAAAGGATCCAGTAATGGTAGCGCCGGCGAGGAAGTTAGTTGAGCTAGCGTCGTCAAAAGATGTATAGATCAGAAAAGAGCTCCATTCATTTAAAGTAGCCCGCCGAAACGTCCAATAAGTTAAGTAGGAGGGGCTTCCGTTATGCAGTTGAAAAGTCAAGCTGGGCATCGACTCCGAGATATAGTAGGGGCTAAGCTAACCAAGCGCCAGCTAAGTATTCAGTTCATCGTCGCGGTTTTAAATAGAAGGGCTCCGGATGGGAAGAAAGCGACGACCAATGGGATCAGAGGTTAGAGAGTGCAACAAGATCTATAGTTCAGTCGAGGCAGAGCGGAGTGGTAGAAGCAGTGTCAGCTCTCTGGCAGCCTTGTTAGGAGTTCGGGGGTTCATAATAAGAGAAAGAACAGGTTTTGCATCTATTCCGTACTACTTTTGCGTATATGAGACTAAACTACTTATTTACTTCTTTTCTTCCATTCCCTTCCCCATCAAACTTTCTGACAGATTAAGTAGTTTTTCCGTAGCTTTTCCTTCTACAATTCAAATTGTACTACTTTCTATATAAGCTGGGTGCTTGGGTCACCTGCAAATCGGATTCTTAAGGCTGAATTGAATCCGCATTCTCCGTTCACTCACTGCCCAGGTTTAGTAGCTGAGTTCACTTCCTTGGATCAAGTTCACAGAACAGACGAAAGAAAAGGAGTAGTGCGAGTGCGAGTGCCGGATTTATTAGTATGGAGGTTCAATAGCTAGAGGTCTTGGTTGAATGGCACTTTGCATCATTCTGTAGATCAGACATCTATTAGATAATAATAAAAGATAGATAATAATAAAAGAAGGATAAAGCAGTGCCTCCAAAGCCGATCTAATAAATCCTATCTTGCTCTTGCTCTTTCGCCATGGTGTGAAATATAGCCATGAGAAAGCCACTTTAGAGCTGATCTCGACCTCCCTCGACCTGCTATGCCTCTGATCTGAAGTTGGTGAATGATTTGACTTAGCGACGCTTGTTCCTCCACACCCTCACACTAGCCTCTTCCTCCCCGCATAATAGTTCAGAGTGAGCCTTTCCGACGCTTAGCTTGTGTGGGGCCGGATCCACTGATTCTTGTTCTTCTCACTGAACCTGACTCTCTTCTTTACTTAGCTTTCGTACCCTTCCCTTTCTAGGGCCTGGGCTATTGCCAAACCAAACCCTGCGTCTCTTCTCCGGACCCTTCATAGGGCTGCGTCTCTTCTCCGTACCCTACAGTTTAAGTAGCTTAGCTCTATTAATATCCCTTTTCCCTTTCGAACCTACGAATGATACACGGCAATGTGGCTGGCCCTCTAAGTGAACTGACCTAGACCCGCCCTCGCTCCTCAGATGGTTCACTAAGACTTTGAGTTACCGAGCTTTAAGTTAAGCGCTCCCGTTGGTCGAATGTAATGGCAAAGACTCTCCCTGCCAGCGGTCGAGCTTTGCTCCCGCTGGTCTAATTGGGCGCTCCCTAGCGGTCTGATTAGGCGCTCCCTTTGGTCGCTTTGCGTCGCTGTGGCTCGCTCGTCGCAAAGCTCGAACGTCGCCTGTGCTCGCTCGTCGCTAGTGCCAGCAACTTACTTCAAGGGTATAAATTGAATGGTAAGGGGCCAAATATAATAAGTTCCCGTCGTTGCACTCTAACCTTGCCTTCACTCTCTTTCTGATCGCTACTTCTCGCCTTCACTCTATTTCTGATCGCTACTTTAAGTACGATTGACTGCTCCGCCCCTCGCTCTACTGTCCCATGGCACTACAGGAATGGCTGATGGTTCCCGACCCCCACGTTCTTGCGTCGTTCCTCGCTCCTAGTTTACCTTTGACCTCGCTATGACGGATAGTTCTAAGTGCACTCTGACTTTCTTCCCTCGCTTTCTTGTTTACTCGCTTTCGTCCCTTTCCTAGGGCATCGACACCTCTGTCCCTACTTCGGCATGCGGTCACTGCACTCTTCTATGCTTCTCTTCTGTTCCTGTTCTGCTGCTGCTCGTACTTCGCTTTATGGACCTGAGCTCTTTAGCAGCCATCCTTTCATGGTTCTCCTCCTGCACTTAGCTTCCGTTGGTATTGGTGCACTGAACCTTCCGTTGGTATTTAACCTTCTACCCTTGGCCCTCCTTGGACCAGTAGGCGGACCTCGGGCACGCAGCTTTGGGAGCCCTTTCCGAGCCTTGGCATCCTATCCTTTGTTCCTCCTCTGCCTCCTATCACCTCAGCCTTTGGACTTGTGCTTTGCCTCACAAAAGAATAGGCCGCTGCTCCAACCCCGCTCATGAACTCTGATCCCATTCGCACGCACCACTGAGACTATTGAGTTGAGCACGCACCAGCACCACTTCGTATATTGAGCACGCACCACTCCTCCTCGGATACTCGCTCTTCGGCCTACGGGCACAAGGGCAACTTGGACTGCATTCCTTCTCTGCTCCTGCTACTTGCGTTCAACTAAAGAGCCTTAGCCCCAGCTTTCGTACCTTGGTTTCTTAGCCCCAGCTTTGGTACCCTGGTTTCTTAGCCCCAGCTTTGGTACTCTCCCCGGTTTAGCGCATTTGCTTCCAGCCTCTATTGCACTCCCTCTTCGTTCACCTTCTTGAGTCCCATCTAATCTCTTGAGGCTTTCACTCCGTTCATTCGCTCAGAAAATCACTACTGCGCGGATTCGAACCTACGAGACGGAGTTTCAGTTTAGAAAAATATATACGGATGCTTAATTACCCCGAGCTATGAATTACTTTATTTAAGCCGGCTCCTCAGACTACCTCCACTCTAATTAGCACACTAGACTTGAGTTGAGGCTTAGGCACTGAGCTAAACCTGCCCGAGCAGCGAGTCAGTTCGCTAGGGCAGCAGTCTAGTTAGAAGTCTGCTAGTCAGCTCTGCAGTTGCTTTTGCGACTTATAAGGAGAGGGCCGAGTGAGTAATAGCTTTACGACGCTGCTTTACGAGGGGGAAACCACCAACAAGGAGGGGAATCAGTCTCAATAATCAGAGTTCAATCTATTATATTATTAGCCCTTCAAAGCATGGCCCGAGCTACTGCTGCTAGCTGCATTCCTGCTTCGGAGCTGCATTCCTGCTTCGGAGCTGAGGAAAAGTACGACGCTTAGCCTTAGCTAGGGCGGTTGATGCGGTATAGAGATGCCTCCTCCCACGAGACTGAGCTGGAACGAGAAAGAGAGGCAAACGCACCAATGAAATAAGTTCAAAGACGGCCAGACTATATATATCCCCACCCAAACCATGAAGACCACCAACCTCTCCTATAATTGTTGACCACCCCTCCTATTGGATTGTATTGGGCCAAACTAAACTGCTTATTTTCTTTGGACCCTACGCAGATAAGTTTTTTCCGAGCTCCAGCGCTAAGTGCTAAGGACGTGGTATATCAAGGTCGAGTAGCGAGATCCTTCCAGTACGACGCTTTATTCGGTGGTATAGGTTCGCGTAATTTCATGGAGCTCACACGACGGCTTGTTCCTACTTCTTTTCTTTGGCAACATCAAGTCTGATCGGCTCAACTACGAAACAACTTCGAAACGAGGAATGAATCCACTGCAGACTTTATCCACTCCATGCTGCGCTGCCATCTTAGGAGGCGGGAGAACTCCCTTCTATGTATGCTACCCATTCCGAGCCCAATCACGTGGGGTACTCTGCATTCTGATTTCGGAGCTCAGGCGTGCCACTCTCTCTTATAAACTAGGAGTCCAAGTCCAAGGAGGGCGGGGCTAAATAAAGACCAACCAAGAACAAGCTTGAAACCATGGAATTCAGATTCAAAATTCAGATCAACTATGAACTATGAACTCAGTGGAGCGACGGAGGAGTTGGAGCGAAGTTCATCGCGAAGTTGGAGCTTTATTAGAGTAGCCTCCAGTTGGAGCTTTAGTTGGAGCTTTATTAAACCTGCCATGATCAACTACACGAGGAACGAGACTATTGCAACTTTATTAAGCCCGCGACAGTGACGTAAAGACGCTTAGCTTGTTCGTCGTAAACCCTTGCCTGGACCCCCCTAAAATATAGTAAATTGCGGTAGGAATTGGTTTGTTAAAAGTGAAAGTAGTGAGATGCATGTCCCTCGTGAGAATGGATAATAGAGGAAAGCCCCGACAGCTATCGATGCCTGCAAAGTAAGGAAAGAGAAAGGTGCTGACCGACAAGCCTTCCTTGCTTCACTCAAACTAGCACAACCTAGCAACCGACCAGATCTCCGTTTTTGGGCTAAGACGCAGCAAGGCAGATTTGCTCTTCGGAGGGCATTGGTCTTTATGGCTCAGTAGTGGTTTTGGGACAGTGAGAAGTCAGCTCCGAGTTTCTTTGTTCCCATGGGGAAGTGAGGCGTTCGTTCCCAACCCGTGAGTGATTCTTTATTTCCGAGATCCAATGGGTCAAACCCACCTGTCCGACAGAGCACTCTGCCACCAGTATCAACATCTACTACCGCTAGGCTAGGCGGCCTACTAAAGAAAGCCAAGAAGAAGGTACCGCTAGGAGGCCTATACTAAAGAAAGCCAAGAAGAAGGTTCGAGGAAGAATCTTGACTTTCTTAATTAATGCCCACTTCGTTCCGCTCTCACTTAGCTACCGCTTGTTCGTCGTCAAATTCAAGGAACGGAGGGTGACTGGGATGAAAGCATAGGGCAGCAGCAAAGCCAACCACTGTGAGGACGAAAGACAGAGGGAAGAGGCAGGCCAACCATCCATCCAAGGGACAGCAGGCCAACCATCCATCCAAGGGACAGGCAAACCATACATCCAAGGGACAGGCTAGCAGGCCAACCATCCATCCAAGCAAGAGACAGCGAGGCTAGCACTGGGAAAGCTGAGACGGGACAGGTGCGTAGCGAGTAGTGCCAACCGAGACCGAAAAAGAGATCGGATGGACGGCTAAGCGAATGATAGAGAGAATTGCTAGCTGATGAGTAAGTGCTGTGCTGATAGTAGGTCTTCACTCCTAAACTATTTGACGACGCTGCCTTCTACTATACCCACCTTTTGAGGCGGTGGGTGGGTATAGTGAAAAAGAAGTTCAAAGCCCCAGCGACGTAGACTTAGCGGGCCCTTGAAAGGGGAAGAAAGGCTCAGAGTCATAGGAGGTCTAGATCGGGAGCATGCCAAGCACAACGAGGCAAGCATCCATGACACCAGCAGCAGAAAACAAAGGAGACCATAGGAGTCGTTATCTGAATCTGAGCAATTAAAAGCTAAGCTAAGCTGGTAGGGCGACACCTGCCCCTCCTATAGTAGGGAAATGAAAAAGCTAATATCCGAGCGTTGAAATAAGTCACCCGATTCACTTAATCAAAGCCCAATTCAACCCGTGAATCGCTGTTGTCTTATTGGAGCGAATGGGAGGGCGGGGGTAACTCAATTCTTTCCCGTTGACTTCGCTCCTGGACTTGGCTTAAATAAAGTGAATCACGGGTCTAAGGAACATAGCGGATATTTCACCGATCTGATTCCTTGGATTCCTTTTACGACGCGGCTAATATCAAGTTCCTCCCCTTCGTTGCCCTCTGAACCGCTCCGCCCCTCCACCTCTGCTTGAGCCTCGGCCTAACCTCTTTGTTCGTTGCCTTTACGACGCTGGGGGTTAAGGGTTTGGAGACGTGGAGTCGATCGCCGCCCACTAGACTCTTTATCTGGTCTGGCTACCACTAGTCTTGGCATGTCTAATCTACCACTGGATACGTACGTGGCAGGATACGTGCTCCGCCCCTCGTTTCGAAGCTTTCTTCTTAATTAATAAAGAATTCAGTGATAAGTTGAAAGTTTCTATTTCCTTACTTTATTCTGTTGACCCGACCCTTCTTATTTAAGCCAAACCCCAGCTGCTGGCAGAGAAGAGCTCTTTCTTCTTTACCTCAGCCGACCACCGATGAACTAGCCCTGTATATAATATAAGTTCCCTTGGAGATGTTACGCAAGCTACCTTGACCCGGAGCTTGGGGACGACGAGACACGAGAGCCTTTTCGAACCCTTGAGCCGGGTAGCCAACCTTTGACCGGACTCTAGACCCTAGTTCACCTCGCCTTTACGACGCAGAAAGCATTGTCAGTGATTCATTTCAGATTTCAGTGTCTTCTTTCTTATAGAAGATGCATCAACTATTCCCCAGCCAGGTCTGGTAGTCCATTTCCAGTAGTCCTCTACGTCCCGACCATCATTGGTTCGCAGCCTTTCATGGGTTTCGTACCCCACACCCCGGTTCATGAATGAGTTTAGAAGTTGAGTTTATCACACCACTTGCCTTGAATGGGTCAGTAAGGGTTTCAAGAGCTCGGTAGTGCTTTTCGACTTGACGACGCGTACTTGGCTTAACTAAATACGAGGAAAAGAGGTCAGCCTACCGAGCCCAGGTTTCAGATTGAACACGGAAATAGAAGAGAACTGAGACTGGGCAAGGGACAGGTAGCGAAGGACCCAGGAGGCCGATCGAGCGTTCAAATCAGATTAATCTCGTTCCCGCTCTTTCGAGGGTTCGCTGCTTCCGTGATCCCCGGGCAGCCATGGGAAGACGATTCATAAGTTCAGTCTTCGGTAACGGGTTTCAACTGAGTATCTTTCATTGGTTCGCTGCCTTTCATGGAGTGATGGATGTACCGATAAAGAAGTAGCCCGCTATAAGTTCAACTGCAGCCCTGGGTTCGTTCCTATCATGGGCTCGCTCCGAAGACTTTCTGTTGAGTTGAAAGAGTACCACTGACTATAGTAGCCTTGGCTCTCTCTCCCTAAAATATAAATTCCGCCACCCTCCTTTAACTTGAGCCACCCTACGCCCTGGTGAGATCAAAATCACTGATTCCTAGGGGATAATTGGGCGCCCTGCTTGGAGGTCAGTTTATCGGGACCAATTGGACCATTCCTCGAGGAACGAGTGCAACGACGTGGAAGTTGGAGCGAGGTGAACTAATAACTAAACTTCGAAACTCTCCGTCGCTATAAGAAAGTTTCAAGCAGGGAAGTTGGAGCGAGGAACAAGCGAGAGCGTCTCCAAGGTGGGTATAGTTTAACCCGTGATGCGTAGCCGACAAAGGCTAGGTATAATAAGGAAGTTTGCAATCCAATACAATAACTTGCCCGGGGTACTTCTGGGAATCGAACCCATGAAAGGAAAGTAGTAGCGAGCCCATGAAAGCAGTCGATGTCAGGCCCACGTAGCGGTGGGGGGTCCGGCCTAGCCTCGAAGAAGCGAGATCACACTTTTGATTCTTTTGGTGCAAGCCTCGAACCTCGAAGAAGATAGTGGAACTTAGTAGGTCTTCATTCCTAGTTCGAAGTTGAGTACTTTAGTTGAAGACTGAAAGTTGAGAAATGAGACTTGTAGTTGGCTGCCTGATCCCGAGCTAGGACTCCGAAGAAGACCATAGAAGTACTTGATCACGAAGTCAGCTCCGAAAGCAGCAGTGGATTCATGGAGACCCGCGTTGACCGAGTTCTTTCTATTGGTTTATTCTCGTTGGTAGTAATGTGACTCGAACCTGCGCTGCGATCTGTAGTTCGTGCTTAGTAGTTTGACTCATCGGATTCAAACCTTCGATCTGGAGTTCGTGAGTTCGTGCGACCCGCTCATCAGAGCTCGGTTCATAATTGAATCAAGTTATCTACACCCACCAGAGTAGCGGTTTAGTAGATCTTGGATCGGAGTTTAAGATAGCCGCTAAGCGTCGTAGAATTAATTGAATCCTAGCACTACTTTTGCAGTTATATTCGATAAAACTTGATGAACTTATATTATATACAGGGGAAAGGGATTCAATTTGAAAAAGAGAGGAACTACTAGCCTAAGCTTGATCATACTCACTGGCTTGACTCCTTTGAAAGGCTTGCTCACTCACTTGAACTTTTCTCACTCGCTGTAAACACTTACATAGAACTTGATTGCTCTCTTGCCCCAGAGCGGTGATAAACTACTGGATTTCACTCTATCCATTTCCAGATCACTTGATTCCACTGGAGGCCCCAGGACTGAACACTCATCCGAAACAACTTCGGATTCGTTTTTTGGGACAAATGGACTCGCTTTCAGAGTGCCTGCGCTTGATAACTTAGATTTGGCCCTACGTACTTCTACTTCTTTGGCCCTACGTACTTCTACGCCGACAATCCCATATCCCCACTTGACCTTTTTGACTAGGGACTGGAAAGGGTCAAAGGGAGGGCTCTTACTGAGACTTCGACTATTGCAACTGGTTATAATCGAATGAAAGAGTCTGAAAGGGATTAGTTATTTAGATTGAGGGCCTACCTCCTCATTGGAGAACAGAGTGCGCCATCAAACCTTTCTTTCTGGATTCAAATGGAAAGAAACTAAACTGGATGGATTTCCCGCTTGAAGGCTAGTACGAACACTTTCTCTGCAAGGGCTTAAGAAATGGATGGGCGAAGAAGGAAAAGCTTATCAATCAGATCTTGACGCTTTCTCTACTCTTTCATCGGAAATTCCGGGGGTCTAAGGATAGGATAGCTATAAGCATCCCCCTTTTTCTTCCTGCGATTCCTATTGATATTAATCCTTTTTAGGGCCAGAAAACAAATTAGGCGGGCGCAAGCGTCAAGTCTAACGATAAGAGATCCATTTCTTTCCCATCGAGTTCTATCCCGAGGCGAGAATAGTTTGCAGCCGTATAAGAATAAGATCTAGTAGGTCTTGTAGTTCTAGTCATTCTTCCTGTAAATGCTTTTGCCTTCTCTTGAGTTTGAGTCTAAGTTATTCTTTAAGGGAAGAGAAATATAATGTGGGGGTCATTCTGTGATCTAGCAAACCCTTAAATTTAAGTTTGAGGCCCTTGCAGTTGGAGCTTAGCACGTCTTACTCGCTTTCTGAATACCTACTTGCCGCTTTCTCGCTCCTTACTTAAAAAAGATAAGAGGCGAAGCTCTTGGTCTACAACTAAAGACCATGAGGACCGGACTCAGACTTAAAAAGTGCGGGGAATGCAACTACTCCCAGGAAGGCTGAGGCTCCCAAGCACAGCAAAAAAAGATTAGCCGGATAATTGCATCTGTAAGTCGACGAAAATGACTTCTATATTGGCGGATACAAAAGTCGACGAAAATGACTTCTATATTGGCGGATAATAATACTGCATCTGTAAGTCGACGAAAATGACTTCTATATTGGCGGACGGCGAAAAATGCACTTTATATAGGCGGATAATAGTCAAGGGTGTCTGCAAAGAAGATCTGATTGTCTCTAGCAGAGGGCTTAAGCAAAGCCTACGTGGGTAGATCTTTGAAGTAGAATAGCATTTATTAAGCCGTATAACGCGTATGGTCAACGTAATTTAGTGGCATTAGTACCACTACCCCCTAGACTTACGAAGCCTTATGCTATCCGATTGCAGCGCTGGGTTTCCGATTTGAACCCGTATAAGACTCGCACTTCAGTTGCTCAGATTTGGATTCGTATTTACGAGTTGAGCTTAGAATACAGGCACCCATCCATGATTTTTGGTATCGCCAGGGCTGTTGGAAAACCCCTGAAAATCGATGACCGATCTCTCTGTGGCATCTACGGCCACTATGTCCGAGTACTGGTGGAAGCGTACCTTTCTCTGGAATAATCTTTCGCTTTAGCCGGCTAATAATGATATCTATTCTATTCTTTCGGCTTTCACCTCTGAAATGGCGGATTGAAATGGGATTTCCCCTCTGAAAGATCCTTGCCCGGGCCAAGCAAATATGCCCTCTTTCCCGGGATCGGGCCCTAGAGCCCAACCGAAGTAATAGAAAATGCGAGAAAGTGGAGGAGATTTCCCCAACAAAAGCACTCTGGAACAATCGGTAAAGCTCAACTCTTCCTTAATAAGCTCTACAACAAAACTAAGGACATTAGGAGGACAGATACTGTTACACAAAAGAAAGGCCTAAAAAGGCACCATTTGAACCTATATCACTCACACATGGGGCACGTCAAACTCCTGTTTTCTATTGCTAAGATGCCACCTTAGGGCCGAGCGCAATGGGGGAGCTTCGCCAGGAGGTACATGATGGCTCCTTACTCGTATTTTAAAATGAGACTTCTTTCGGAATAGGCGAATAGCGCCTTTACTCCATTCCTAATAGGAATGGGTGCCTGTAAGCGCACAATACAAATATAGATTATCCTGCCCATACCCAAGCACAGACGAAGAAGGAAGAAATGCAGGCTCATTAACAGCTCTAACCGTTCATTCATTCATTAAAAATTCTATTCCTTTTAGCCCTTTTGAATTGAATTCCTTCCAAACCAAAATGAAACCGGAGAATAGACTTCAGTCTTTAGAACTACTTACTTACACCGCTCGATCTACTATGAAAGAAGCTGGAAAAGATCTTCTCGGGGGCACGGCCAGCTAAGGCTATCAAATAGGTAAGCGTCTTATTCCGATGATATATATATAACGCACGATCAATTCTAGATTCCACGTGTCTGTTAGTGTGTTGGCGCCCACACCAGGTGAACTTACTACCAGTCATAGTAACATCAACAAGGAGACAATCATCAATAAGGTTTCTGAACTCCTCACAGGAAATCCGAGAAGTGAGGACCGTACTACGTCTCTCATGAGCACCCAGGACGGGATTGAAATCCCCAATGACCAGTAGAGGGGGGGAAGCAAATGGAATAATGTCCGACCATAGCCTGCGCCGTTGAATGTAGTGTGCATGTGCATGCACAAACACAATGTGGAACCTGAGGAAAGACTCCCTCAATAACAAGCACGAGAGTGAGAGTTATCGTAAGTAAGGAGACACCACCTGTGCCTTCTCGAGCTTTGGATCACAAAGGTTTCTTTATCCTGCCCCTATAGGGCTTAAAAGAGCATCGACGGAAAACATTCCTCGCAAAACCAGTAAATCGACTACAGCAGGCGAGAACAGAAGCTATTTTGAAGCAGAAGGGAATCTGGACTGAGCATTTATGCATTACTTATCTTACGCTTCTTGTTGTATGATTTGAAAACAACCAAATTCAAAGTCTTTCTTCACAGACGAGGCTACGAAGTAGATTCCATATGAACCTGTAGTTTGAACCTTGTTGCTAATGAGAAGGGAATTTGGCTCCTTTTCTAACACAGGACAGGATACGGCCTAACACTGGGATGGATTAGCCTCTTTCTTCTAAGCTCATTGCGGGGTGAGGGTTCGGGTCGAAGGATGTTGCTCCAGTTGCTAATGTATCCGCATGTTCCCGTTAAAGGCATGGATACAGCCATTGCAGACTTCATGTTAGAACATGGGGTAGCTAGTTGAATTGACTAGTCTAGTTGACTAATGTAGCTATGGATGGCAGCTAAGGAACTACTGTTGCTGTACGATGGAAGAACTCGCTCCAATGCAGCATTCGAGGGAAGTGGGCACCTGGTCTCGTTGAATATGCGAGCTGTAATGACCAGAGATTGGCCGTTAAGCTGCCATGACCATAGGTAGGCAGTGCCAAATGAGAACTTTGCGAAACAAAAAAAAGATAGCTATTGTAGGAAGTGGGCTCTTTGCTCCTTCCCAGATCAGACTAGCTTCGTAGTTCCGTGGATTCGAACGAAGTGGTTCCAACGAACCGGGTAAGGTATAAAGCAGCATTAGCCTCAGAATCCACATCTGAATCCCCTTACGAAGCAGAATAATCCGCATCCGATTGCTTCATATGAATCATACAAAGCAGCTGAGGCACCCCAAGCGGCAGACTAGGATACGCCTTTTTTTCAGGAAGGAAGATAATTTTCAGCCTGACCCGATGAAGAGGGGATTTCAAACAAAGAGAGGGTTATAGCCCTACCAATACGTAGAGTAGCTCGGTAATGAATAGCCCAGCCTCCCTTACCATTTTTTTGAAATGAAGCAACCGAAACCCTCTTTGTGAACCTATAAAGACTTTCAATAACCATAGTTTCAGTCTGGTCTGGAGATCGATGGCTTTGCCAAAGAGTTCCTTGTTCTGGAAAGTTGGACCCAAGGAAGCTGACTCCGATGTGAACGTGGCCTAACCACGTGTATAGGCGTAGGAATTTCTTTTCTCTACTAGTCAGGAGAATCTTAACGGGAAGACAAATCAAATCTGTGACTATCGAAAGCAGCTTGCTCTCTGATGTCATTCCGCTTGTAAGAATGACATAGAATGAAAAACAGGGGCAACACATAGGTTGATGGGTCTGCGACGACTAGATATAAAAAGTTTGAAGTGAGTGATCTTTCTTTCCGCGAGGGATCTGCCTTTCTAGGTAACAATACAAGACTTGGACTCCACAAAAGCAACTGTGGGAGATCCGGGAACCTCCGCGACGCCTTCTGGTGATTCCTCAAAGGATTGGCGACTGAGTTAAAAGCTCTTACTCCTCGGCCGAAGTTAGCAGCGACTCTAAGCCTTTGCACCATTCTGCCCAGATCGACTAATCCTTCTTTGCTTCTGTGAAATCAGTATCTCCGGAGGAATCCCGTGAATGACCTGTTCTAATCTGAATGAAAGACAGGAATCCAGCGACCTGTCCGGCAAGCAGGCGCGATAGAACGAAAGGGTCAATCGATCGGGTTGAGTCTACTGTGATGAATCAAACCCTTCTCGGTCTCTACTTGACCAGTCTGCTCTATCCTGTATTGACTCTAGAGCACGATCAGGAAAGAAGCGTCTGCCTGGCCGGTACTCCCTAGCGATAGATCAAACAGTCGATGTCCGGTCTGTGGGGCAGTGATCAATTCTTCCTAATGGACCAAACAAGTGACTGATTGCCTGCCTAAAATAAAGAAAAATTCCGATAGGGGAAACAACAGTCGAAAGCCGGTCCGTTACATCTGTTTAACCCTGCGAAAGCCAGCCCCGCAAACCAGCGTACAGCCGGTATCGGAAAAGCGTCAAAGTCAAGTTAGTTAGTCCACAGAAAGAAAGCCACGAGAGCCCGGATTCTATGGCTGAAAACTCACGTTTCACATGAATCACACATCACACACAAGGGGGATGAAAAGTGGAGAGAGCACTAAACAAGCGTACAACCAGAACCACTCTTCCATTCAACAGAAGCTACATGGCAAGATCAGGCTGCACAGCACTTCAGACAGTGGCAGCAAATCTCACCTTTTTCAGGCAGCCTACTAGCAGTAGCAGAAAATGAGAATCGGCTGAGGAAGGCTAAGGCGAGAGAGAGCGCGACCTTAAGCAATTTATTTAGTTGATGGAGTAGCCTGACCTGAACAGTAGAACTATCAGTAAAAGGGGAAGACTCAGCATCCCACACAGTTGAAAAAAAGGGAAGGAAAAACGAATAGAATGACGAGGAACTTCACATACATCAATAGTGAGAGGGGATAAGATAAGAGAACACAGGAGATCATACAGAAAGCTATATCATATGAAGAGTCCCACTTTTATGGTCATAAGATTTTGCCCTACAGTGGTCTCACCTGGTGAACCTGTATTCAATGAAGCAAGCATTCCGCCCGGACCGCTCATGCACAACCGAAAGAAAAGAAAGAAGCGATGAATCGAGCTCGTGAAACTTTCTGGCTTGGTTGCCCTAATGACCCCATTCTGTGGCTTCAATCGGACCGTCCTTCCACTGCTTCAACTGCAAATGCGGCTGATCTAGATGTCCCATCAATAGCGAAGGAAGTGGCTGAACTCCTTCTTTCGTCCCTGACTCGATTTCCTGAAGAAAGGGCGGGGGAATCCACGAATGTGATCGCCCCGGCTAGCTGCGGAGATTCTTCCTGAAGATAGGTAGCTCCCGGGCAATTTATTATAGTATGGCCTTGCGATTGACCTAAGAGAAGGAGTCTCCTTCCGCCCATCTTCCCCCGCGCGAGTGGCTTTTGGCTATTTCTTGCTTTCCGCTGTCTTGTTCGGACTCGTACCTTCAGCCGTCACCCGAAATTTGATAAAGAAGTCCTGCGACCCTATCTTGCAATCTCATGAAATGCCGTTGTAAACGTACGAAAGGAGCCAACAGGAGAGTGTCAGTGCTCAACACTTTACTTGGTCCTACCCTTTCGGAACCACTAAGGTAATCCGAATAGAGGAATCTTCCTCTTCTCGAAAGAAAGGCATAAAGGGCGACTGAAACAAAGAATCTTTCGTCAGCCCAGCAATCAAAGCTAAATCAAATTCTTCTTAGGGGGGTTCGCTAGAGCCGCGATCGGTGGTTTCCTTCCTATTATCCAGGATAGATATGAGTCGTACTCCCAGCGTGAACAACAAAATAGTCACCTACTAGCTACTAGGCGCGGGGAGCTCCCCCTCCCCCCCTATCAATCTACGTATAGAGAAAAAGAAAGATTTTTCCTCGCCTCCCCAACTGGAAAATCCTCTACATGTCGGAGCTTCCCTAACTGGAGTTAGTCGGCAAGAGTCATAACTCAATTTCAACTTGGCTTAGAGAACACGAATACTTACAAAGACGTACAGTCAAGTTACAAAAAGCCTTGTAAGAATTTAGTTAGGGATTCATAGTGAGGTCCGGCCCAAGGGTAGTAGTGGATATAAACCTTCCACAGAGGTGTATAAAAACAGAAAGAACTACAATCATGAATTATATGATGATGAGCAAAAATCAATATTCTAGTGTTAGGAATAAAGAAAATGGAAATAGATTAATAACGACCATAAATAGACAGAGAAGAGATACAACTATTATATTTAGTACTCTAACTAGAAGAGAATTCAATACCAGTATTATAGCCAGAATAACAATAAAGAGTAGCTATAATAATAATAAAATAGAGGATTATCCTAAAAGTCTTAGAAAGAATATATACCCTATCAAGATAGAAAGTAACGAATTTTCTAGTAGTCCAAAGGGTCATAATAAGAAAAGAAAACCTTCAAAAAAAGCTTTGAATTCAAATAATCCAGTAAGTCCTTATATAGAGCGCTTAGTATCACGAATCCCTAAGGTTCTTCTTCTTAAAAGATGAAACCTACTATAGACTCTCGGATAGTGAAATTTCAGATCTTCAACGAGATCTTCTATCTGGTAAATATGAGTTTACCCATCTGAGCGTTATTATCAATAATCCTAACCCTTCAGAGGGGACCTTGAATAAGCACAACAACCTAGAGCTACCTCAAATAGAGGATGTTCTACCATCCACTAGGGCTGACGAACTGGTTATTTGTGCACTTTGTGATATCTTAATCCAGGAGATGACGTATACTTCCTATTTACATCCTTCGTGCTATACATTTTTGACACCCGGGAAATCCGTCGATGAGTACCACAATTCCATTCGAAAGTGGAGTAATATAGATATGATTCTTTGCATAGATTGCTCAAAAGCCATAAGCACCTTCGATAGAATGAAACTTATAGAGAAAGTGAGCTCTCTTGTTAACCATGATGATTCATTTATGATATGAAGTTATTCACCTCTTTTTGTAACTTACCCAGTCTTGATTCAAATGGTAATGACTTCTCGATAAAAAGTGGTATACCGCCAGTGGTTTTCATAGGTGAAGTTCTCTTTAATATAATCATATCAGATATTGATAAACAAGTGACTTCTGAATTCCCTCAACTTCAATATATACGCCTTTTCTATGAGATACTCATTCAGATTGACAGTAATATGATAATCAAACAAATAAAAAGATTGAACGAGATTATCAATGATTGCATTAATAGCTATTTTAGCCATAGCGTTGTAAAATGTATTAGGGGAGGTGATCCAATCCCTTTAAAGAGGTGGTTGTACCCTTCTTATTGAAGAAAGCGGGCAAGTACGTATTATATATGAAGAAGAAGAAGAGAGCAAAAGAAAGAAAAGAAAGGAATTGACAGATGACGGAGCGATGCCTATTCCGCCTACTAGCTTTAGCTTTTTCCAAGATCGGAGCAACAGAACTAGTGGCCATTGGGGAAAAGAGTGATTCGGAAGCAAGCAACTCCTAAGCTTCAGCCTCAGGCCGAGCTTTGACTTCTTATACCATATTCCCACGAGCAGCGGATATGAGACCACTAAGAGCGGATCCAATACCAATACGCCCAGAAATATCACTTCTATTTATTTATCTTTCTTTCAGAAGCGCCCCAAGCGGAACCGTGCTCTCGAACGAACCTAGCGGTCGGGTATTAAGAAGAGAAATCATAGACCAAGTTCACCGGGGTTAAACTATAACAAGCCAAAAGAGGAAGGTGGTGAACCATGCCGAGTCGGGCCTTTATTGAATTGGTTTTTTATACATGTCTAGGCAGGTATGATTTAATTGACCTTATGGCGGATAAAGTGGACTTTCTTTAAAAAGAATAGTAGACGCCGAGACCGATAGGCAACTATAGGAAAGGAAATACCCTCAGAGAACGATTTAGAAGAGAGACCCGAAGACGGATAGGAGAGGAATAACAGTGGTATAGGGACAAGCGGTGCACCCTTCGCTAATGATTTAACTTCTGCTTTAGGGAATCGATCTAGCTGATTATCTCTTACTTGACGGATTCAATTTCAAAAGTATCCTCACCGTAAGCATATAAGCTTTATTCCATATAGACCAGAATGCAATCCAAAGAAAGACTTTAGGTAAGGCACCAAGCGAGCGTAATGAAATGGAGCAAGTAATTAAGCTAAGAAAGCACTCCTCTCTACCAACAGGAAGCGCTCAGATACGAGGCATCGCAGGGAATCAGAATAGAAGGAAGCGAAGCCAATCTCAACCTATCGGGCTCGGACAGTGTTCTTCCACTTTTAGCCAACAAAGGGAACAGGCGCTTCAAGCCACTTGAGAAGTGAAGTAGCGGAAGGGGCAAGTACGTATTATATATAAAAAAAAAGAAGAGGGATCATGTTAGTGCCATAGGCGGGAGACCGTACGCCCAACCGAGTGGTGGCTTTGCGTACCCGAGCCCGAGCCTTAATAGATAGGACATGAGCATAATTCTCTGTCTAAAATGTAGCTATGCCTTAAAAAGAGTAACAAGGAACAGCATACGGCTTGAAAGCAAACGTAGCGAAAGCGGGTGCTTGAGTGAGTGATAGGGCTGTGCGGCTGCTAGGAAGAGCGCGGAGCTTGTGTAGTAATAAGGCCTGCCTGCGCACGAGTGATCAATGAATAGTAGGAAACGAAGAGGGCATCTGCCTATTTAGTAGGGCTGCCTGGGGTTGTGGAGAGCCCACTTGATCTTTTATCTGGAGTAGTTTTTAAATTGAAAATGCCCTTTATAGCTCAGCAGCAATTCGGGGGGTCGGGGGGACGATCGTTCGTGTCATGGAGCCTGGCTCTCTGACACTTACTCGAGCGGCCAGTATTAATGCTTAAAGAGCCCTTTCTTTCTTTTCTAGTGCCTGCCCGAGCTATCTTAAAGTAAAGCTCTCTAGGTTAGCTATAGGTAAAGTTCTCCCAGAGCTGGAGACAGAGGCCGCTACTCCTTCTGAAAGCTAACATCCGCAAGGAAGGATAGGACAGAGAATAAGGACCTAAGTCGGATGAGACCGAGAACCGAAATCTGTCTATCAAAGAGCGAGAGGGACTGACTAGACCGCAGTCAACCAGCTCTGAAGGTTGCAAAGCCTTTAGAGTGACCGGAAGGAAAGACAGAGAGCAATCCTAGCTACCGGGAAAGGAGAGAGAAGAAAGGGTATCGTCAGATAGCTCGTTTTAAAGTGAGGGCCCCTCGAAATTATAGTAAGGGCAGTATTTTGAAGATCTTTCGTAGTTTTGTGCCATTCACGCAATTATACTGGTAATAATCTGCTCTGCAAACCAAAACCGTCAATATTCTAGATCAGTATACGTTTTGAATAGAACTACTTTTGCAGGCACGCAACTATACTGGTAATAATCTGCTGAGGCCCTTACTATATATTTGGCGTAAGGAAAGAGAACTTAATATATAGTAGGGGTACACCGAGGAGGTAAATGGAAAGAGTCACCTTACTATATATTTCACCCCACTATATATTAAGTTCGACAACTATTATGATTTTGCCTGCCATTTAGATATTCGACTAATCCAATCGACAAATATTGCTGATGTTTTTTATAGGCTTGGCTCGACCGAAATATTAGGGCCGAGTGCAAAATACTCGCCTTACTATAATATAACATCGTTTTCAAGTTAGGCCCAAAAACCTAGTAAGTAATTATGTCAATGGTACACCATTCACGACCTCTTGCTTGGCTCGTTTTATAGTTAATATGAGGGCCCCTCGAAATTATAGTAAGGGCAGTCTTTCTAGATCGTCGAGTAGTTTTGAATCAAATACGTATAAATTGCTACGCGAGGAGAGCCCCGCAGATCTTTCGTAGTTTTGAATATAACTACTTTTGCAGGCACGACTATATACGCAGCTCTCGCTATTTACGACTAAAGATTTTCCGAATCGACTAAATATTGCATTTAGATTTTTGAGGGAGGCCATTCACTATATACTGTAATCCGCTCTGGATAGATCTTTCGTAGTATTAGTTTTGAATAGAACTACTTTTGCAGGCACTATATACTGTAATCTGCCCTAAAATAAATATAAAGAAATTATAGTAAGGGGCTAAAAGAATAGTTGTAGCATAGTTGTAGCATAGTGAGGGAAGGGAGTCGACCAAAAGATCAGTATACGTTTTGAATACTATTGAACTTACTTAAGGAGGGCACGCAATTATACTGGTAATAATCCGCTGCGACAGCGACGTTGAGAATGATCCACTTCTTCGATGAAGATGACTCTTTGCCCGGTTGTGTTCAACAAAAGAAGGACAAGCGAGGCGGCACGATAACTTAATCAATAAAAGGGGGGAAGTCAGCGTACTGACAAAGAGGCTGATTCATAAGGTCCCTAAGAAAGTGTACTCGGGGAGGACATCCGCTGATGTACTTCATCGCCACTTTTCTTCCTCATTCATATTCATCCTACGTGGCACTCTCGCGTCATATGGCTCCGTCCTGGTAGCGGGGACTTCCAGAATAAAGAGGTTGGTAATGTGGGAATGAATCTTCTTTCTTGGGTTTGAGTCAAGAAGAGCACTTGAGACACCGGCGGAGAATCCATATGGTACGGGTCGAGGCACCGTAGCGATCCGCGCGCCGCTCATCTTATCGTCAGAACGCCCTACAGACTTCGGATTGACTACTAGTATTGATTGGAGCCAATGTACCCCCGTCGTTTCACTCGGCCCTCCTTCTTTACGGGAAGGCTGTAAGGAATGCGCATAATTTACTATATTTCTGGTCGCCGCTTCATTCATTCTTTATCCTATCGCTTCCATTTCTATCTCGCATCTTGCCCTACACTGACGCATCCCTACGCTACATCTCCGATAGCTCATCACGTCGGTTTCCCTCGTACCTCACTTACATCAAGGTGATGAAAGAAGTCTAGCTGATAAAGATCTTTCTTCTTTCGTGTCAACGATCAATGGCAACTACTGATTCGGACACAATAGCACCGCCTTAGACAAGCGCTTCCAGCAACCTTAAGAGTACGACGGCAGCTATGTACCAGAAGGTGGTGGTCCGAACTTACATAAATCAGATTGAATTCGGATTCTAGTGAGATTTGTCAAATGAATACCTTTACGCTTTGCAGAGATGTAAGGGGCCATTCTAGGATTCCATTTCTGAGTACCATGACCAAAACTCCGGCCTCCATCATCTCTTCTAAATTAATGTTCCAATATCTTCTTGTCATTTTTCCCACACTTCCTTTTTGTTTTTTCTTAAGGCATCCCTCGTGATTTAATTCTTTAATTCGTGCTTTCATGCCTGATTGGAGTTCATTGGCTCAGCAGGAGGAGGATCGAGAAGCTTGACTTAGACATAATTGTTAAAGAGCGAGGGGAGGCTCTATCTCTCTGCATTTAGTCGTGATCCTTAGGCTTATACTTGTTTCATTTTGTGTTCCGGGGAGGGAGTAGGAGGTTGAATCATTAGTCAAGATATCCACGCACAGTCAATCCGATCAATAGGTTGCAATCAGATAAAGGAAAAGTGACATAGAAGAAGAAGAATACGAACGAACGGGATTCCACTGCATATTCATAGGCTGTTAGGGAGGGTTGTGCAAGTGAAGAAGGCCTAGGGCATTCAAACAAAGAAGAAAGACTTGCTGGCATATTATATCATAGCTACCCGAGATTAAGGCTATGAACCTTTTTCAACTATCTCATAATGCCCAAAAAGATAGAAAGACTGCTAGCTCGAATAAAAGTGTTTTAAGGTCAAAGCCAAGCCCCTTTGGCGAGCCTTATTCTGGTATATTAATAGTGTGATTTTTCCAGGCTCGTTCACACATAGAGGGAAGGAAAGAATTTAGCAGATACCGGAGTTTCTTCTCAGCGCAAAAGAATGATCTTTCTTGAGGACGAGGCAATGCGAATTGTTCCCGATTCAAAGATTGGTTGTATGCGAGCTTGAGTTGGTCGGGGTTCCATGCCATTTTCTTGCCTTCTTTATAGCTTTTGTCATTTATCTTTCGCGGGTGTGCCAGTGGAGGAACTTATATTATAGTAAGGGGCAGGGGCGAGTGCTGTAAATGAGTCACTCCATCTGCGAATGCTTCGACCGAGTTACGCAAGTGAGTAAGGCAATGCTAAACTCTTTTTTTTTTATGCATATCCCCTCGGGAAGGTCTTCATTTCAATATGCCATTCACGATAAGGAAGCCATTCATTTGTCTTGCCCGCTTATTCTGGCATCAAAGCCGTAGTGCGCTAGCGCTAGAAAGTTATCGCAAGAACTGACTGTCTCTTCGCCCATTCTTTTTGGAGAATTCTGGCGCGTCATTATCATTCGCTCCTGCAATAGGCAGCTACCCTCATGGAACTAGATTCGCCGAATCCTATCATCAGATTTGGCCCAGCCTCGGAGGATGGTTCAGACTTGGATCCCCATTCCCATTTTTCAGTCCGGAGCGGTAGACTGACTCCGGATGTAGCAAGCGGTGGGTTTTTAACCAGGTCTTTTCATGATAGACAGATTGAAGAGAGATTCTATAACTCAACCGGGCAAGCCTCACCCTAGGCAGAAAACCGTTTTTGTTTAATTAAAGCTTTTGAGAAACAGAAGTTATACCAAGGAAGAGGGAGAAGCAGGTAAGCTGATTCAAGGATCCATAAGCTTTCCCGCTGGGATTCCATGCACGTTCTCACTCCTGCCTCTCAACCGAGGGCCATCTTGAGCTTCTATTCTATTTCTTCCATAGGTTATCTGATTCTGATATTTCTTTCTTTATATATGATCTTTCTATTTTCCTCTTTCACCCGAGGGGAACGAACTCAGAAGGAAGGGAAAGAGAGAAGGCAATAAAAAGAGAAAGTACGGAAGGGAAGAAGGATAAGGATTGACTATTTACAGTGAGTCTCGGTTCTCGCTATTTCTGCACCTTCTACCTTCTGATCGACCTGAACAACAAAAGAAGATTGACTCCTTCCAGGCATTCCAAAAGGAGGAATTCCAACCCCCAATCTTCTGGAAATGCCCTACCCTAAAGAACCCGGATATAAGCTCATAGTCAAATAAGAAATTAATAAGCAGCAACGAAAGCTTACTGACTTTAGTAAAGAAAGGGCCGACGACAATTTACTATATTTTAGGAACTACTACTTTTGCGGGCAGATATTCGCCCTTACTATATATTTGCGGTTGGGAGAGAGTACAACATGGATTGGAAGCAGACTTAGTAGTAGTAGCTCGTACGCTCGACTAACAGGAGTGGGCTCATAACCTGAATAAAGAGATGGTGTAAGAAAGCTCTCCTGGGCAGTTAGCTGTCCTGGCATCTCTACAGTAGTTCTCAGTAGCTCCCGAGTCTGTAGCAGCAGCACTCAGTTTGACTTTGAAGTATGAAGTGTTCGTCTCTCTCGCGCTCGTTATGAAGTATGAAGTGTTCGTCTCTCTCGCACGTCGTTATCACTCGTTCCTACGTCCGTCGCGATGCTCGTACCTCCAAGTGGTAGTCGTCCTAGGCCGTCTAATAGCGAAGAAAAGGCGTGCGAGGTCGAGGTACAGTAGAGACGTCGCTGCGCAGCAAGAGGTCGGATGGCCATTCAATTCACTCGTACGTTCCTCTCCTTAGAACTTATATGTATGGCGAGCCCCCATAATATAGTAATTTCCTGAATTCACGACTCATTATGATTCTATCGTTCGGGACCCTAAGACCGATTTCTCCTCTTTATACAGGGCTGAAGATCTGGGGTTAAGGTTCTTTTCACCTCCACGTCTAGCCGTATAACTCACTCGGACCTCTCTATCTTTCTACTTGGCTTAAGACCGATTTTGCCTCTGAAGAACTAGAAAGCCTCTTTATCGGGGGGCTGAACTTAAAAAAACCCTTCTCTTTTCCTCCGTGAAACCGGTAAACGCTCCACGTCGCTGCTCCTGATCTTTTTATCCGGAGAAATGAACTCAAAACCGGAAATAATGAATATTCATAAGGCTTTCTTTCACTTCTATTTTCCCTACAAGTAAAGGAGTGAAACCAGAGTTCAAAGTAAACGAAAAGTGAACTGAAATGAAAGATCTTTCGTAGTTTTCTAGAGTAGAACGACTACTTAGACTCAGGCTCTGACCTATGAATCCTCCTTATCAGGGGGCAAAGCAAAGCAAATTCACTTATCTTTTCCCTACAAGGAGTTCGGAGTGAAAAGTGAACTGAAATTCAAGATTCTCCTCCGACCGGAACTCATTCATAAGGCTTTTGACCAAGACTGACGGAAGACCAAGACTGACTCTCGTACTTCTCTTGTCTATCTTCTCTTGAACTAAGGACATGACAAATTATCTTCCCCTAATGGGAATTGAATCTTGCGAAAGGAATTCGAAAATACAAATCATACTCAAAGATTCCTCCCCTACTCAAACTAAAGGAATTGAATCACATTTCTGTTTTCTGTTTCAAATGCTAATCTTTTTCTTCTTTTCCTGAGTGACCTTTTTCGCTTTCATTCAAGATCTGAGGGCAGCCGTTTCCCAGGCTAGGCGGGACCTTGGTCCACAATATGCGAAGCCCCATGGGTCGTTGCTTTTATCGATCTTAAGGAATGAAAGAAGAAAGTTCACTCTAGTACTAGTACTAGGTACGAATAGAATTAGCGCATGTGTGAAGCATAAAGCGGATGATGATATTTTGCCTACAAGGAGTTCACTTTTGAGCTTTCATTCAACCCACTTATTGGGCCTATAGTTATAGGGAATAGGGGGGGAATAGGGAAGCGCCACGTTCAAGAATGAAATTGAATCTTCTCTTTGACTACCTCTATCCACTATAACCACTCATTGAATTGACTTTGAAATCAAGTACGAAACCCTTTTGCCTCTCCCTTATGGGCGAGCACTTTAGTCCCTCTCCAACGAATTTATTATAGTATGGCGAGCACGTCGTCCCTCTCCCTTATGGTCGAGCCTATCCCCGTCGTTATCACTCGGCCCTCAACTTACTTTTCCCTAGGGGAATTCAAGAAGTTGTGTCGAAATTAAGAAACCCGTGTTTTTTTGACTCAACTCGAATTTCCTTCTATGAGTCATGAAAAAGTTGGCTCAATTTTAAGAAACCCGTGTTTTTTTCACTAAACTCGAATTTAGTACATGAGCCGACTCCAAATGGGGAATTTTTTAAGAAACCCGTGTTTTTTTGACTCAACTAAAATTCCCTTCTATGAGTCATGAAAAAGTTGGAATTTTTTAAGAAACTCGGGTGTTTTTTTCACTAAACTCGAATTTAGAAATAAATTATAGTAGATGTAAAAAAAGTTTCCAATTTTTAAGAAACCCGGGAATTTTTCACTAAAAAGTACTGACCCCGGTCGAAAAGTACGAAACCCCCTCTTTTTTCCCTCACCCCGGCACCCCGGTCGAAAAGTAAGAAACCCGGTCTTTTCCCCTAGGCAAATGTCTTGAAGTTGGCGAAATGTCTTGAAGTTGGCTCGGTTGGCCATCAAGTAAGGAACCCGTAAGGAACCCGGTCTTTTCTTTTCTTTCTTTTTTGACTCAAGGGGATTTCCCTAGCTAGGCAAATGTCTTGAACAGGTCTTTTCGAAACCCCTTCTTTTTTGACTAAACAAGGTCAGTGAATTTATTATAGTATGGCGAGTCGAGTTTGACTAAACAAGGCAAATGAATTTATTATAGTATGGCGAGTCGAGTTTGACTAAACAAGGTCAGTGTCAGTCTCACACGTCGAAATTAAATATTAATCTTTTCAATTTATTATAGCCCTTCGGAATTTCTATTTATTTTAGGTAAATTCGGATTAGTCGTAAATAGCCCCTTTGGCGTAGACTAATCCGCCTGTATATAATATAAGTTCCTCTGCTATGCAGAGTAGATAAATAGCCAAAGGGGCTATTTATCTCCTTTCGTAAATAGCCCCTTTGGCCCTGCATTCATAATATTAAGTTCTAATCCGCCTGTATATAATATAAGTTCCTCTGCTATGCAGAGTAGAGAAATAGCCTTTGGGGCTATTTACGACTAATCCGAATTTCCCTAAAGAAAGATAAATTCTATAATAAATTCCCAAGCTGCAGTCGAATATCTTCATGGCCCTAATATAGTAAATTGTCGTCGGCCCTTACTTTATATTGGGGCAGAGGAGATAAATAGCCCCTTTGGGGCTATTTACGACTAATCCGCCTGTATATAATATAAGTTCCCCAAAAATCTAGTAAATTATGCAGAGGAGATAAATAGCCCCAAAGGCTATTGTAGACTAATCCGCCTGTATATAATATAAGTTCCCAAAAAATAGTAAATGTAGCAATTTCTCATTCAAAACTACGAGAGATCTGAATTTATATTTATTTTAGGCCTCTTGCTCTAGAGTTAATGGCTTTGGGACATGTTAGACTTGCTGGAAAAGAGTCAATTGTACACCATTGTAGACCTGTAGCTGGGAATCCATTCATATTTGAGATAATAAATGATGATTTGAGCTCGTCCCTTCCTCGATGCTCTTTACCTGACCTGGGGGGGAGAAGGCTTGAGTACTTCAAACAAGACCTAGATCCAATATCCCTAGGGGGGCGTTTATAAGTTGAGACAAGACCTAGATCCAGTACCGTAAGTTGGTTCGGGTTTACCACTGAACTTTCGACAAGACCTAGCTCTCTAGGAAAAACTCAGTTTGGGGGTGCAAACTTAAATTAGAATTTAGAGGATCTCATACCTATGCAAAAGCATTTTTAAGCGAACGGGGTTCTGACTTATTGATAAAATCTTGATCACGCCACGGGGGGAAAAAGATTTTATGCCAACCGGGGTTCTGACTTTATTGTTCAATGGATCGCCCAAACTTATATATTATACGGAGGGAAATTAGTTTTTAAGGAAATTATCCGGGTTTCCTCACTTTTCTTCCCATTTCTATCTCTTTCCTTAGGTCAAACTTGGTTTATGGATTTTTGCCACTTGTTCTTGATCAAATACAGGGATCCCCCCATGTTAAAGTGGCTCTAGTTTTAAATAAGGGCTTTCGTACTCAATTCATTTACACAAGCGGAGAAAAGGGAAGAGAATCTGCCGCGCTCCTAGGGCGAGGATAACTCGATTGTTAGCGTTGAGCTGCACGTTGTAGAGTTGACTTCAACTTTATAAATTTAATTCTCAAGCTTATTCTTCTTTTCTCATGAACTCCGTTGTCTTCCTTCAATTCCATCTCTTTGACTGCTTGAGCCTCGTGGGGCTCTATCATAAACTTGACTTGTCTTTCCTAGGATTTGCATATTGGTCTTATATGGGAGTCCCCGCTCAAATCTCACTCTTTTAAGAGCATAATTTCTTATATTCGTATTCTTAGTTATTGTTCCTAAGAGTTCTTTAACTGAGGAGGTAATCTCTTTATTGCGCTAGACCCCGGGGAGGGACAACTATAGAAAGCTACCATAAGCCTATCTTATAATAGTAGTACGTATAAAAAAAATAGCTCGACTGAGACGCTCGAGGGGCTGTTGTGAATCATAATCATCATACTTGAAATGGACTCACTCTCCTAACGCGAAAGTCAAGATCTTTCGTAGTTTTGAATGCCATTGACTACCTCTTGCTTCGGAATGAAAGGCTCTTACATAGCTCGACTGACCCACGGAGCGGTACGAGTTAATGCGTCCATGTGAGTCAGACTCTAATTTATTTGCTGAGTAGCGAATGAAGAATAACACGCTACTTTGAAAGTCTGGGAGAGGGTCTAAAAAGAGCTCGCTTTAAAGTGGAGAGGGCAGAAATGAAGATTCTATAATCCTAGTATGCTACCTTAATAAGGACTCGTGCACCTTTGGAACCATGAACTAAAGAAAGAGGTCAGATGTACCATTCGGATAAGATAAGTGGAGCAAGGTGGACTCAAGGATATGAGACTCTTCCTGAAAGAGTAAATGGTGTACCATTGTAGACCAGTTGCTAGGTAGTAGTAGTAGTTAATTCATATTATAACTTCATTGTTTGCGAATCAAAGTCTTCATATACTGGCTACTTTATATATTTTAAAAGACTATCTTGTTAGTACATCTATCTTTAGTATATACTTTTGTGGATTCCTTCTAACCTTCCAGATCCAGATGCAAGCTAGCCTTCCTTCGGGTCCCTTGTTTGATTGGATTATCCAGCTATATCAGTCTTTGGGCTTATCCTGAGGAGTTTTTAATGCCTATTCACTACTGAGGGGAAGATCTCAAGTTTTCATCGAATAGTCAGATGTAAGCCATTCACTAATGAAGTAAGCAAGACTATCCGTTGCTGCGGTGCGGAGCCTTTCTTCTGCTCAAGGCGAGTGCAAGGATTAATTAGTTGATTAATGAGCGGAACAGAGCTCAAGGTGCATGCATGCTCAGATGGCTTTCTTCTTTCTAATGCCATGAACTCCACTAATTCCATCTCTGTCTCGGCTGGAAGGGCGGACTCTCTCTATCTAGTCAGAGTGTGGCAAATGCAAGACCTTTCATTTAATATAAACCTTATGTCTGGCTATAAGGCCCTCTTCCTACTATATGTCACTTCACCACGTAAGAATTAATGTGAATTTCCAATATCAGCTACAGTCCGTCAATGGCATTCAAAACTACGAAAGATCTTTCCTTATGGTCTCCCCTTATCAGGGGATTCCCTCTCACGTACTAAACAGTTGTCTAACATAATAGCTATAGCTGGTCAAAGGCTCCTCTTGAAATTAGCCAAGTTTGCGTCCCCCGTCGTTATCACTCAGACCTTTCCCCCTTATCTTATGGGGAGCTATTATATACTATACTCTCACATATACTTAAACTTTATATCTCTTTCAGACTCTCCCCCATCATTCTATTATAGTGCGTCATTATCTTAGCTCCTTCTTTTGAGCCCAGCAAATCAATTATAGTATAGAGTCTGTAGTGAATGTACTTGCGCCAGCAGCCCAATATCTTAATGGGGAGAGGGCAGACAGGGCTCGACAGCCTAAGGGGAGGGACTAAATTAGTATAATATAAGAAGTGTTTGCTACTGAATATAATATATTAGAAAGGAGAATCCAGGTTTGCGCAGTGGTAGAGGGAACTCTTTTTTTTTTTTTATTTTTTTATACGCCCTTTAATGTAAGAAGATAAGATTCTTCAAGTTTGGATTTGGTATGTAATAGCTCGAATGACTATGGGAGGCTATGAAATGGAGAAGACCATAAGGAAAGAGTCAATTCCAAGAGTCAATGGTACACCAGATCCATGCGACACCGGACCTCTTGTCATGGCTATCGTCCATTCACATAAGACTCTCATTTGCTGATAGAGAGGGAAGAAAGAAAGGCTCGACTGCAAAAAAAAGAGGAGAGGGGCGACGCTCTAACTCTCAAATCAATCTAATGAGGGGCGACATAGACTCAAATAAATTATACATATGGCAAAAAAAAAATTTAAATAAGAAAACTTCATTCTTTCAAGACGTGAGAACTAGACTATACTATAAAGTGTTCGTGGCGACTCCGCCTTCCAGTCGTAAAAAACCACTAGGTTTGAGGTACATTAAGAGCATCGAGGTCTAAGTAGGAAAGCCTTGTCCCCCCTAGGTAATTAATCGAGGTTTCGAAAGAGTGGTTCATTCAGTAAATTCATATGATAAATGCGACGGGGGCATGAGAACTACACTAGAAAGCCAGGCGACGTCTAGAGTTAAGGGTTCCCATAATAAATGGAGTTTCAAGGAAACAAAAAAAAATTTAAATTGAATTTTGGCCGGCAAGGTGCGAAGTACCTGCTTCTTAGAACGTAAGCTCTACTGACTTCATAGTTAGAACCGATTTTCCGATAATAAGTTATTAGGTAACTAGAGTCAAGTGAGGAATGAGAGCTTTGAGCCAGACGCAAGGGGTGTGGGACATGGTTTCGAGTCTTGCATATGAATGCGAGAAAGATGTAAAAAGCACCTTCAGAACTTTCCTGACCTTTTGGGACATCCAGAAAGAAAGGTCATCCCATTCAAGAACGTAAATCACGAAGTAGTTATCAACATTTGAAAGGATAATCATAGGTTTGGCATTCAAAAAATCATCACTGCCGATCAAGGTACAGTCTTCACTGGTGATCAAGTAAAAGAGTTTGCTAAAACATATGGTTTTTTTTGAAATGATTCACTCAACACCTTACTATGCTCAGGCTAATGGACAAGCCGAGTCTTCCAAGAAGAATAAGGTTTTCTAGATTACATAAAATGATCACGGATAACCCAAGCAAGGATTTGGCATGAAGTGTAGTCAGAGGCTCTCTAGGCATGTAGGACAAAAAGACCGAGTTTCCAAAAGATGTAGATACTTTCGAAAGGCCGGCAAAGAGAACAAGCCCTGATGATTCAATTGCGACAAGAGCGTATTCGAACCCTCTGCAGAGGGCATTCTCTGCATCTTCACTACTTGCCTTTCTTGCTCTCCGCTTTCTACTAAGGAAATTGTTAGCTGACTACTTAGAGTAAGGAAAGAGACAAGAACTCGAAAGGCTCTATCAAAGACCTTTCAAAGCCCAACTCTCTATCTGCTCGATCCCTAGCCATCGGGCTTTTATCTTTCTACTAGCTCGTTGGCAGAATAAAGTCCAACTGCGGGAACTCCAATTCAATGGCATGTAAAAAAAAGGGTTTAGACACTCAATTAAGCTTTATCTCACGTTCAGTCACTCGACTGGAAAGGAGCAGGAAAACTAAGATATTGTTCAGCTTACAGGGCATTCCCAAGAGCTGCAAGCGAATTCCCAATTTCGTTTTCTTCCACTAGATTTTTGATGGCTTAAGGCCTGTTTAAATTTTTTTTTGGATGTATAATTTCTTTAAGTCGCTGAAAATTCCACAATTTAATTTAATAAGGCTCCAACTCCAACCCTTGGGACTGCAACTGTAGGGGCAGAAAGAAATCCAGGGCAGAAGCAGAAAGAAGAAAGAATTGAACTCGCTCTAAGGGACCCACCCCATTCGCTCAGCTGGAACCCCAACTGGATAGGAAAGTACTGCGTATGGAGAGTCAACTAATGGAACTGGCTCTTTCTTAAACCGCCTGGCCCGGCTTTCTTCTTTTGATAATACGAGGACAACTCCTCTTTCTGGAAATTCTTAGTCTCTGTAAGAGATAATGTATTAGACAACAGTAAAAGAACCATTGAAGGAAGAAATGCTTACGGGGCAGAGAGGAGATGCGCTGGTGTATGAGCTCTGCGATGTGTAGGTAGAATGATAACAAGCCGTTCAAACTGGTCCTATAATCCTAGGTAGTAGTCAATCCGATGTAGCTAATCCGACCGGCATTAGTAGACGAGTACCAATGAATATATCCGCCCTATACAATAGGCGGCAGTTCCATTCTAACTAGTTGTCTTGGCTAGGTTTCAAAGGCAGTACTTCGTTCGAAGAAGAACTCCAACTTTCTATTCTATTCCGGACCCAGCTGCTACTGATAAAGTCTCAAGAAAGACGAAGATTCAAGGGGCAAGGCAAGAGGGAGAGAGAGGGATCGACCATTAGCGTACGGGAGATAGAGAGTGTTGCTGGGCAAAAGCGCGAAGCCATACATATAAGTTCTAAGGAGAGAGAGGGGCGACGTAAGGTCCGAGTGAGAACGCACTTACTTAATTGACGTGGAGCCATACATATAAGTTCTAAGGAGAGGGGCTAAAGCGCTCAGTAGTCTCCATAGGGCCGACTATAAGGTACGAGCACAGCGACGTGGAGCTAATACCGTAATTTCGGGAGATAGAGAGTGTTGCTGGGCAAAAGCGCGAAGCCATACATATAAGTTCTAAGGAGAGGGGCTAAAGCGCTCGACCATAGGGAGAGGGGCAAAAGCGCGAAGCCATACATATAAGTTCTAAGGAGAGGGTGGCGGGCCATTTTCTTCCTAAAGGGGGAGGGATAGGTAGGTGTACTTTTTTCACTTCTAAGGAATCCCTTTCGAGTTGAAGAAAATTAGCTGCTTCCTAGCTATAGACTAGTTCCTCGCTATACCTATACGACTTCGAAGACTGGTACTGGTAGGAAGACTCGAAGGCTTAGAATGATAGCAAAAGCAGATGGCCTTTACTACACTAACCGCTACGAGAGCGAAGAATAAATCAAAAAAGAAAAGGACTTGCTTCGGTTCGGGTCAAGCAGGAAGCCAATGCACCTTACTTATACGAATAAGAAAGCCAATCGCACTTCCACCAATAAATAAGAGGTGCGGGGGATAGTGATACCCCTTTAAAGAAATAACTCACTTACAAGACAGAAAAGTCAACTAACGGAACAAGGATTAGGCTGAAAGACAAGGCGGCTGATAGGCTTTGGAAGTCTTAGACTCCCCCTTCACTTCGATCGGGCCTTAGTCTGATGGACATAGAACTCAAAACCCATAAACTACCTTACACCCTGACTCTCAGTCTCAAAGAACAGTTCCTCCCTTTACTACACCGACGGACCTTAGACCGAGACTAGGGGAAACTGAGTGAGGGCCGAATGCACCACTCACAAGACAAGAATGAGCTACTTTACTCGCTCAAAAAGATAAAGAAGGAATTCCCTGGGCAGCTCTTACACTCAAGGAAGAGGGTTTACATCCTCAAGCTCAAGTGAGAGAGAAAGGCGCTCAGGTGCGAAGCCTAAACTCATTTCTTTCGACGGGTGAGCAGGTACAACAGCTAAGGGAAAAGCCAAGGCACCTTGAAATGGGGGGCGCCTAGCTAGCGCGAGCTCTACTGTATCTACGCTATTGCCCGATCAACTTGTTTTGACTCGACCCAATCTACTCGCTACTCGTATCTCTTGCTTCCCTTTTAAAATCGATCAAATTAAATGACTTTTTCTCTTTGAAAAGGTTCCGAGTTTTCGTATCTTCTCTCGAGAAGGAATGAACTAAGTTAAGTAAGTGGTCATCGGTTGTATCTTCCCAGAGAGATAGCTAGGCTCGCAGCCACAGTCTCAACCAATAGGCAGTGAGGGAGCTTTCCACAATTGAATCATCAGGGCTTGCATCATACATAAGAGAAACTGACCGCTGTTGATGGTGAATAAGTGCTGTTGACAATAACCACTCTTAGCCTATCCGCTGTTCGAGTAAGCGCTGCTAGTCTTAGTCTTAGAAAGTCTGGGACTTAAGGAATGGAATAGGCAGCTACAGCTAGACTTTCCCTGCTTTACTGCTTTTCGGCTTAGACTGATTTAGTGAAGTATGCCAATCGGGGCTTGCCTTGCTCTGACTCTGGCTTTAATGGATCTTCCTTTCACTCACTGAACACCTACCTAATCTACACCTTTTAAATCGAAGGCTTGAAAGTAAATAGGATTAGACTCGTTGACAGGGGCTTGGCTGCCTGATTCGCCGACTGTAAGTTAGCACATCAATGAATACGAAGTCTGTTGTCAAGAGTGAGCACTAAATATGTATGAATTTCCTTGATCCAATTTCCCAGCTGGGTAGGACTCCCTACAAGCACTTCAATAGGCGTCATCTCTAGCCCTAGTTGCAAATTCGAATTCTATGTATGACCGCCCCATCTGTTATTTCTTGTAAGACGAAACATAATTTGAAATATGTAAGTGGTTAATGGGGACTAATCGAGACGATCTTTACAGAACAGAGATGGGCGGGGCTAAATGAAAAGGTAGAACGGGTTCTTTCGGACAGAGTCTTCCGATAGGTTTCCTTTCACGCTATTCCCTTTATACCTTGAATGGACTGTTTATAGAAGCGGAAATGCCCTTAAGTTAAGATTAAGATGATTGATTGCTTTGGCTTTGCTCTCTAGGGAGGCGCTTCCAAGCCCAAAGTGCTTCTTTGGCATGTGGCCAATGGGGGTAGTGATCTTGGTGCCTGCCATTACGCGTTTATACTTTTCCAAGTGGATTTGGTCTCGGGTAAGCCGATTTGGTGATCGGTGGATGAAGGATGAATGGTTCAGCCCGGCTCAAGCTAGTGAAACTACATCCAATCTGGAATAGAAATCCGTGGATGTAGGGTCATCTCCAAGATGGGCAGTTCCCGGTTCCCTTGGGATCATAAAGAAACTATTGCTTTAGTAGAACGCCATAAAAAGAAAGAAGGTAGCATCTTCTTGTCACGATGTAATTCCTCAATTATGATTGATCTGCAAGTGAAAGTAGTTCCTCGGGTCTCATAAATGGATGAAGCATCGACAACAGATTACACTTAGTTAAAGTGGTAATCTATTTCCTTACGGGTTGAGCCGATCTCCGAAGAAATGCCAATCTTGAGTTCTCGGGAAATAGAGCTAAAGCGGTACTTATCAGGAACGATTAAAGAAGGGGACCGTCCCTCATTCATCTACTTAAAAAATTGACAGAACAAATCGGAAAAGGCAAGCTTACCTCCTACTTGACTAGTAGTACTCTTAGAGTTTTTGAACATACCCTTTATAACAAGGTGGAATCAAAGTAAAGAAACTATTAGCAAGGAGTGAAGTAAAGGCTAAGGTTGCCTTCCGCTGACTATGGAATCCCCAGAGACTATATCCATAAAGAAAAACCCACCATTGAATCAACTGGTATGGAATCAGTATCTGAGAACATTCCCTTTCACTTCATCGGATGATCTTTTTTGGTTGAGGTCGTACGGGGGACCCATACAACACTAGGGAATCCTCGTTGGCAAAGAAAAAAGATAAAAAGGCCAGACCCGGAATAGGATAGTTTTTAAATAACCACTTCCCAATAAGACAGAAAGGGTGGGCAATCCACTTCAAAAAAGAAAGCTAAATGACATCCTATACTTTCAGTCGAGCTCGATTACATCTACCCTCAGTCTTCTTATATTTGTTTATTCGACGAAGGCTAAGGTAGATTTTTTTTTTATCATGGTCCAGCGTTAGGCGTTATCGGTGTGCTCATTCCACATTTCTTGGTACCGCCCAGAATAGCACGAGAGAAGCGCGGATCCAATACCAAGTGCAAGTTACTTCTTTCCCAAAATAATCAAAGATGGTCTTTTCTATCTCTTTAGTTTCTTTTCTGAACAAATCGACGAACCTAATGGATTGAACATATAATAGAAATAGATGGGAAACCACCCGTTAACACTATTCAAGATATCGGCCTTGCGTTGCGGCCCTGTATATATATTTGGCGTTCTATTCTGTTTTGATCTTAAGGTAAGGGGTCTTTCTTCAATAAAGGTTTGGAACAGTTCATAGGCGGATCTCCCTCTCAGGCGGGTACGGCATTGAACTTGTGGATCGAATCGGGGGAATAGAGAAAGTGCATCTCTGGTGTTCTGTTCGTGGGGAGGGGAATGTGGGAAAGAAAATAGGGTTCCTCTCACTTACTCTATCAAGAAAACGGGATGTAACAGACTCAGAGCTTGCCTAAGTATAAGTAGAGGACAGAGACTAGAAAAGTCGGGGGCAGGCCCTAAAAAAAAGAGATCCTATAGATTAGGACTACGACTGGAACTGGCTGGCCGGTAGAAGGAATGACAAGGGGAAAGAACCTCTTATACCAGGGAAAGGTTAGAGGGCAGAGACTCTTTACTAGTCTAAGTAGTATTCTCTTTCTTAGTCCTGTAAATATCCTATATCTTCATTACAATTACAGGAGATACACTACTGGAAAGAGGATAGGCTTAGCACAGGAAATGCATGGAAGGAAACTTTCACTCAACTATATAGAACTCCAACCCTTAGGACTCAAACTAGATAGGCTTAGGATAGGAAGGCATTGCGAATGGAAGGCCCTAGGAAGGGATTCGGTAAGACTGGCTTAAAGGGCTAGTCTTTTTATGTAATACTAGAAAGATAACAGGTCCAGGTAAGAAAGCTGCAAAGATTCTAGCTGGAAATATCCTAGTACAGATTCTGAGGCAGGAAAGATCTTCACAAAAATGTTTCAAACCCGTTTCGCCTAAACTAAATTTCCCCTATTGCATGTCTTAAGCTAAAAGTAAAAAAAACTACTTCTTTTCTTAGCGCTTAGCTACTTCCTATAAGCTTACACCTATAATTCAGAGTTTAATGTTACTTCTACTTCTAAAAAAAGACATGTCAGAGCCGGGGGCATCCCAATCGGATTGAGCGGGATGACAGTTTCTCAGTCCGAATCTGTAAAACGCAAATTTTGATCAAACTATAATAAATACGTGAATCTAAATCTTAGCAGCATATAGAAAAGGCGTAGCAGATACTTCTAATAATTCCCCACTCCAAGAAGTCGAGGGTCGAGCGTCAAAGAAAGTGCATCTCCCGTGGGTTGAGCACTCGGTTATGAAAAGTGCCTTACTTAAACCTATCATTTCCCTGTTCATTGCGCCCCGAACGGCTATTGAAGGCAGGGCTTATTATAATTATTCGAATACTTTAAATTCATTCATTGTAAATAAATCAGGTTGGGCAGAGGGGGGTTCCTTAGGGGGGGGTCCGGGATAGATATACTAATGCTAATGGGGTTCTCTTCTATATGCTTAACAGGGCTTCTCCTTATCTCTTCTGGGAAAGAGATAGAACAAGGAAGCGAACGATAGAACGATACGATAGTCTTCGGTACTGGTTGGATATACTTTGATTCAGGGTACGTATACGGGTTCTCTTTCGAACACACTTTATTGTCTTGTATCGCACACCTCTTCTCTGTTCGTGTTCTTGTCTTTCTTTTCCGAAGTATGGTATGTTCAGGAAGTATGGTGTATGCCGGTTCATGCAACCGTATGGAAGGAAGAAAATAGATACTGCGTAGGGGAAGGAAGAAATAGATACTGCGTAGGGGAAGGAAGAAATAGATACTGCGTAGGGGTATTACATAGATCAAGTATGGACTTCGGGTTCGCAAGGACTAGAACGTAAGGGCCAGGAGGGAGACGGAGATCCTATCTAACTCTCTTACCGCCTCTCCTATCTTCATATGGTTAATACCTTAACCGGGTCTCCTGTGCTAGGTCTAACGATATATGGTTTTTTACCAGTGCTAGGTCGTCTAAGAAGGTCGTCTAACTCTAACGATGAGTTTCTGGTCTAACGATGAGCTTATTCGGTCTGCTAGGTCTAAGAGCGCGGTATAATGATGTTTCATGTATAATGATGAGCTTCATGCTAGGTATAACGGATGAGCGGTATAACGATGAGCTTAATGCTAGGACGATGAGCGGTGTCTAATGATGAGCTTAATTAGTGTAGTGCTAGGTCTGGTCTAAGAGAGAGTGCGGAGGTCGACTCCTGGCTCGGATCAGCTGCCAGTTCTTTTCTTCTTTCAGGCGCTTCCTGTCCCGAATAGCTAAGTGAGTGTTCCAGTTGTAGTACATTCGCCCCTACGAGTGAGAGGCAAATGAATCCAAAGAAGAACTATAGAGAGAGCGAGAGTACCGCGCTCGAGTGGTCGTTTCAAGTGCTCGATCTGGCACCACACTCGATCGTGACTGGCACCATTCATTCATATTTAATGAAGATACCATTCATTTTAATGAAGATACCATTCATTCATCATATATTATATTCGTTCGACTACGTTATGCAAGTCCGGGGCCGACTGTAAGTCTTGCTCGTCTCTCTTTTAGTTGGAAGTCTTGCTCTTGGGCCGACTCTATCGCTATATCTTCTCTTCCCCTCCTCGGACCGCACTAAAGGCCTTCATCACGTAACGTAAGATTAGAGTTCATGGAAGGAGAAGGCCCCATCGGATAGCCACGTCACTATCGTTCGTTGGTCTCAAACGTCGTTACACTCGTCCCTCTCGCTATCGCTCGAGCACTAATAACGTCCCTTGCCCGTCTTTCTGTTTATCCGGTTTATCTGGACTACTAATAGTTGCAGGTGACCTGGAGAGTGAAAAAGAAAGGTATGGCATGGCCCGAGGAGCTCTTTCCTTTCCTTTCTTATTCATTTGCCTGAAAGGAGTTTAGCTCAGTTCCGCTACTGGGAATGCAAAGAGGGAAAAAGAAAGGTACGGAGCCTTCAAGAACCCATATGGAGCAGCTGCTTCTACTCTTTTAGCCGTTGCCTGAATGTCTGCTTTCTTTTATAATGAACTTGCACCATGAACAAGAACAGCTGCAGCAGCTTCATATGATGGCTACTTAGTTTGTTCTCTTGGTGCTACTAAAGATATTGATCTGAACTCGTACGGGATTCTTTATACTCTAAGTCCCTTTCGCTCACGAGTACTACTTATAATAAACTCTTTCCAAAAAGGGCGGAGTAAGGTTTCTTAATTCTTTCCTGGGCTGTTCTTGCTTCTGCAGTCGTTTAGGCAACTTATAACTCAGTCTCTTCCCATTCATTTCCCTATGGTCGGATTGACTTTACCCCAGGCTCATAACCCATGAAACCTAGAACTAATTCATTCAAATCTCTCGCAGTAGCTCCTTCTACCCCAGGTCCACCTCCTACACGAAAAGCAAAGGGAACTGATTCAACCACTGAGCCGGAGAATCAACTAATGAACAACAACCCTCTTCAAACAACCTCTCCCACAGGTGGAGCTACATAACCTCTTTTTGTAGAGCGTATTCGTTCCTCAAAGGTAGAGCTCGTTCCTGTAGCTTATGCTCGAGCTCGTTCCTTCTAACCTATCCCGTAGGTCTTCCTGGTGTAGCTCCAATTCAAGGATCAAACTCAAAGACTCATTCTTAAGGTAGGTCGGGAAGAAGAAGAGAAGATTCATCCCACTTAGTTTATCATATTTCGTACCTCTCCCTCTCCCGCTGGTCGAGCCTATCTCGTTGATACCCTTATGCTGAGCGTCAGAGGGCTTTCCCGTACTCATTAAGACTATCTCTTGAAACTGGTGCCTAGCCAGAACTTCAACCTTTCACCCTATCGGAGTCTTTTATTAGGAATGCCAGGTCCGCCTCCAACATTTATCTAGATTGGGAAAGTGTTCAGTCGTACCTTCACTTGAACTGTAGAGTACTAATTTGAATGAACCATGAACTGATCACTTAATGAATCTTTCCAACGTTTTAGGCATTCGCAAGGATAGGAGCCTTCAGGCGCATTCACTTACACCAGATATTGATCTTGATGCGGAGCCAGCAGCTCTTTCTGTTTGGTTGGATCCCTTTTCAGTAGCAGCTGTTGGATCCTCTCCGGAACCCGTTGTTAGTGGTGCCGTACAAGAATTAGTTGTTAGTCCCGACCTCTCTCTGAACCTCTACGGCGCTTCTTAATTATTGTATATAGTGCGAGTAGTAGTCCGATCTTTGGAATGTGAGTGATTTAGTAGTTGCCATATTAGATTTAGAAAGGGCGTCATGCCGGCGAACTCATATTAAAGGCTGAAATGGGCTAATTTAAATTAACAAGAGGTGCTACTAAAGAAGGTTAAAGCATGAACTCATCAGGGGACGGGGATCCAACAGCTGCCAATTTTATATCCTCGTATCGGGTCAAATCACTCTCTTTAAACGTTCCTATAGCTTCCTCTTTAATAGGTGCTAGGAATGGACTCGTTCTCATTACATTGTTCAGCTTGTGCTGGTGCGGTCCGAGGGGCGACGTGAAGGAGGCGGGAAAGAGTTCTTTATTAACTCTACTGGCACTATGAAAGACTCACTCCTCCTAAATAGCAGCTGTTCATGCAATGTGAGTGACGTCACTGTCGCTCGTTCCTGTTGTTCATGAAGCTTCTATAAGAATGAATTCCAAGATCTTTCGTAGTTTTGTACCATATTAGACTGTTCGGATGCTGCTATTGTTGTTTTTGTTCATGGTTTCAAGCGGTTAGGGAAGCTGCTTTCATTTCAAATGTTGATTGTGCCTTAGGTTCATATTACATTCAATGAACTTCTCTGGTAAGGTACGCTTTATAATCCCTCCTTCTCGAGTTGCTACTCTTACCTGGAATTCACGACTAACCAAGGAAATACCATTCACTAGAGTGAATGGCCCTAACTCTTTTTCGTCGTTACTCTCGGCCCTAAGCTAAGGTTCGGCCCTTCCCTGTTAGACTATCCGATGTGAGTGGAGAGAGTTCATTAGTTTATGCAGCAGTTCTAGGTCCGAGTGATGGAGAGGGGCGCCTCCACTTATAATATATGAGACAAAAGCTATACTCCAATCAGAACAATTTATAAGTAAAGTCTTCATTATCTCGTCCCTCTCGCTCCTCCTGTCGCTCGAGCCCGTCTAAACGTCGCTATCGCAGGAAACTGACTTTTATATTAGGCCCAAAAATATAGTACGTTGGATTAGAACTTATATTATAGTAAGTGCGGCCCTTACTATATATTTGAACTTATATTATAGTATGGCGGAATTTACTTGATTTTAGGGCATTCATATTAAGTTAAATTGCGGTTCGGATTAGTCGTAAATAGCCCCAAAGGCTATTTCTCT
>JBBMKF010000069.1:899868-914380 GCA_037834155.1 Curcuma caesia | reverse complement strand
ATATTTTTTTGATTTTTTCCTTAAATAATATGTATCTCATATTTCATAATTGGAATATTTATTAGTTATTTGAATACTTCATTAAACCATTTTAGGGGTGCTTGGTATAAATTCGGTAATGGGAATGGTAATAGATTTTATTGAGGGGTTAATGGTAATGAGAATGATTACTGGATTGATGGTGCTTCATTTAGACTTTTTAAATATGTGCAATTTGTATTTTCTTTCTAATAATTCACAACTAATATTCTATAACATAATAGAGTAAATTATCATTTTATAAAACTTTGCATTAAATTTAAAATTACTCGATGATCACAAGTATTTTGATAAAATCAAAAGTTTAGGAGGTATTTTAAATATATAAAAACTTTTAATGGCTAAAATAATATTGCCTCACTATAAGGAAAATTAAATAATATTATGTGGTCTTAGGTATTAGGAAGGCAGAGATTATTATACCCAATAACATTGTGAGTAGTTAGTGGATTTTTTTTTTATTTTGAATATTTTGCATTTTTTATTTATTTTCTTTTGGCAAATTATCAACACATATTTAACTCAAAATATCCTTTATTGGTTTTTTACCTAAACTAAAACTTTAAAAAATAGAAAGAGACTTTACAATTGCTTTGTTTGAAATCATAGGCACATTTTAGCAATTTTAAAATATGAAATTCTTCACTCCAACGATCTGTCAGTTCTATAACCATCTATGAAAAAATAAATTAAAAATTTAAAATTAACCACTACAAAAGAAGCATTGCCTCAGCTTTATTGAAAATCATGAGCTCATAAATGGCACTAAGTGATGATTTTATAGTTAGGCAAATGTGAGTTAACTGCGATATCTTTGGTTTTTTTTTTTTAATTTTTACTTTCGATTTAGTTCAAGTAAGTGGACAGGCGGAGAGATATATTTTAGGAAATGAGCATGTGACTTGGAATATTCTTTTAAAAATAAAAATAATAAAAAGAAGTCTCACTTGTTGTAAAAATATCTTACTTTCAGTGTTGTTTATTAGATACTTACTAGTTAGATATTGTAAATTTTAATCATTTTATTTTAATAAAATTATTATACATAAACTGCTATTATATCAAAAATATTTTTTATCGACTTGGTCAATATTTCTTAACCCTTATCAAAATTATTTTAAAATAGTTATAAAAGCTACTAACTGCTACCAAAATTATAATTAAATCTTAAATATTAAATTCTAAACCCTAAAATATTGAACCATAAATCTTAAATTCTGAATATTATTATATCAAAATACTTTTTATTAATTTGGTCAAAATTATGTAAACTTTATTAAAATCATTTTGAAACAGTTGTAACAACTATTAGTAGCTGCTACATAGTTATAAAAGCTACTATGTAGATGTCACACGGTTATAGGTAAATTTTAAATCCTGAACACTATTATATCAAAAAATACTTTATCAACTAGTCAAAATTATTTAAGCTTCATCAAAATCATTTTAAATTAGTCAAAATCACTTTAAAACTATTATATAAGCTACTAAGTAGCTGATACAATACTACAATAGTGTTGTATTAGTTGTTAAACATTATAGTAGTTATCGAGTAGTTGTTACACATTGTAGCAATTAGTTGTAACTGCTATTAGTGCAATCGATTTCTAGTTAAGGTTAACCAAGTTAACTAATCTCGAGTTGACTTGAGTTGGAATTTTGATGTTTAATCAATATGTTAAGTTGGTTGAGCGAAAAGTCAAGTAGGTCAAGGTTAACAAATATTTAACAAGATACGGAAAGTCCAAGTAGATCATCGATATTCGAATGCTTGGCGATCAGAAATCCAACATGGAGTTGGCATGAGACGGAAAATCCAATTAGGGGTGAGTATTCGGTTAAAACCGAATCGAACCGAACCTAATTAATCAAAAATCGAATAAGTCGATTTTTTCGAACCAACCGAACCGATCGAATTTTTCAATAAAAATCGAATAAACCGAACCGATATTTTATCGGTTAATTCAGTTTTCGACCGAATTAACCAAATTAATCAATTTTTTTAAATATTATGAAAATTTTACTAATAAATTAGAGATTTATAAATTTATTTATTTAAAATTTATAAATTATTTTTTCTAGTTTGATTAATTCGATTAATTCGGTATAACCGAATAAGGAATTTTAAAACTGAAACCGAATTGAATTAACTGAATTAATCAATTTTTTTAGAAAAAATAACTGAAATCTCGAAATAATCAAATTGAATTTTTAATTCAGTTCAGTTTGATCGATTTATTCAATTTAACCGAATTTTTGCTCACCCTTACTTTCAGCATTGAACAAAGTCATACAGGAGATAAGGGCATCAACGTGCCTGCGTGGTCAGTTGGACTGTGCTGTTGATAGTTTTAATCATGAAAGTTCTCCCTTTTTCTCATTCACCAATCAAATAGTCTAAATGATTTCCCAGGGTTGGTTTTTCTAACTCCCTGGATTGGCTGAAGAAGGCTTACGTAGGATGCTAGCTTTTCGATGAAGGCTTGCAGCGGGAGGGATCAGAGGGCTTGTAGTGGGCGAGGTAGGATGGTTTGTTTTCCTCCTTTCTACTGAACTCCTTCTCTCCTGTTGGATTTGTTCCGTCACCTCAAAAGCCAAGCCTTCATGATATCTAAATTTGCTTCCGTCGCTGACTGTTGCACTTTAATTTGCGTATTATATGGTGCACGAAGTCCCTGTGGAAGGGAAGACGTTATAAAATAAAGGGTTATTGGTAGCTAGTAGCTATTGGAAGAGCGGTTTAGAACAAACACAGTAGATTTAGCAATCGAAAGAAGAGCTTTTTGACTTCGGAAATGATTTGATCCCTTACGCCTAGAACCATCTGCTCGAACTACACAAACTGCACAAGAGATTTCTGCCCACACGGCATGCGAACAAGGGCAACAAGGCCCTAAGATTGGCATTAACAAGGCCCGAGGATTGGCATTCCATTGCTGTCATTAGTCCAAAGGATGCTTTCACTTTTGGGGAACTCTGCCCCGATCACAATTCACAATGAGAAGAGACTGGTGTCACAATGAGATGATAAGAGACTAGTGGGTACCTCACCCCCAACTAGCTCGGAACCCGGGATCTCGTCTATCCAATCTCGATCTTCTATCATTGAGTGATTCCCCTTTTGTTCTAACTGGGAAAGTGCCCTTGGTCAATCCGGCTAAATCATATAAAGAATCAGTCCTTCGAGGAGCTAGAATAGGTGGACCGGGGAGCTACAATCGGCAGACCTGCTATTCGAACTATTCGAAAGAACCCGCTTACCGTGACGGATTTCTCATCTAAGCGACTCTCTAAGCCAAGCTTCCCTTTTTTCCCAACTACGATACGACTACTTGTCCTACTTCCTCTCCCGAAGCTTCTACTAGCTAGTCTGACTCCGATGGGTCGGACGTGGCAAGATCCAAGAAGAAAGCTTGGGTGCGGTACACTGAACACTAATTAAATCGAGATTCTTATGTCAGACGAAAATAACGGAAAGCCAAAGCCCAATCTGCCTCACCTCAACCCTTCATCCAATCCGTCTCACCGAAACCTTGAATCCTTTCTTCGAATAAAAGAACGGAAAGCTCACAGGAAAGAAATCCGCCCGAATCAAACCAACTCGTAAACCCAGCCCCGCCCTATCTCCGTCTCGCTACAAACCTGTATCGGTATCGGTAGAAAGCTCTTCCACTTCCAATAGCTGAACTAATTCATCTTGTGTTCCCGAATCTCCTGCGTTCTAATCTCGGAAGCGGAAAACCGGTCTAGCCTGTCTCGACTGAATTTGAAGGCCACTCGACTACTCGACTAAAGGAGAGGATCGATCTCTTCATCCAATCGAGAAAGCAAAGCATCGCCCACAGCACGCAGAGGTAGCTACTTCGCCCGACTAAGCCTTAGTCCTCCAAAGAGGGTGATTCTTAAGGGAAGTCTGACAGGTGAAAGAGTCTATCTACTAGATTAGAAAACTGGAAAGCTCAGCTTAGCTATTCATTTGACATGACCCATATATCTGGTCTGGCCCTCCGGAGAGTACGATGTTTGACTTGCAGCTCTCCCGCGCTAAGCAAGCGAGTCTTTCTGTTTCGGCATAAGCTGTTTAAGCTGGTTCGGATGAGGAAGTAAGGTCTGTTACGCAAGGAAGGTCAGTTAGAGGTCTCGTCTTCATCAGTTACGGATGAAGGTAGGAAAGCCAGTCTGGGCAGAGTTGGAAGATTCTCCCGCTACAAGATAGTCCACGAACCAAGAGTTCTACCCGCACTTCGTCTTTTTCCCTCGTCTTAGTTGGCTAATGAACCAAGGATGAGGAATGAGTCTGTGCCTTACTCTGTGCCTGACACTCCCGGTTCATTAAGAGTGGGCAACTTTGCATTGGCTGATTCTTCTGCTACATTTGGGCTTTCCTCTCCTGCTTCTGTGCCAGAACTACTAGCTTTGAAAGTTGCTTGCTAACCAGCTCGCTCTATCTGCACTCCTCCTGCCTTGATTCGTCTTCTTCCGCTGTGTCTGCATTAGCAGCAGATTATGTATCAACTGAGTGAAGATGATTCAACAGAAACCTAGCCAAAGATATCCCCTTCTTTCTATTGACTATTGATTTCATCTCTAAGGGGCGCAAACGCCTTAGAGAAGGAAGCGTTGATGCTGGTCCTTTTGCGGCTGAGCCTCATTCCACTCCCTCAAATCAATCTGTGTACTCATAATCAGGTCACACCAATCAATCATATAATTGAAACGTGATCCCGAACCTTCCAGTTGAATACTTCAGGGAGAGTACTCTCATGAAGTGTGGTAATCTGATTGGCAGAGCAGTTAAAGTGGATAAGCAATCTGCCGAAGCCTCTAGGGGTCAATATGCAAGAGTGTGTGTCGAGGTTAATCTGAATGAACCTTTGATTCCCGGTTTGTGAAAAACTTCAGGCAGTTGAATATGAAGGTCGCATATCCGATGTAGTGTATCCGCTGTTAAACAGAAAGGGGCTAGGTCGTAGTGAGCATCTCGGGATGGACCCAACACGACTCGAGTATATGGGCGAGGGCTAAGCTTCGTTCTATGGCGGTTGAAGCAAGCACCCCTTTCGGAAGCTCAATTTGTAGGACCGGGGAGAAAGAGGAAGCTGTTCCCTTCGTTGATTACCTTGGCTTCGGTATCATGATACAGAGAAGACAGAAGCAGCACTCTTGTCGACCGTTCATGGCATGGTTGGCTAGCTTCGAACAAAAGAAAAGGAAAAAGGCCCTAATCTCTCTTTCCCGGCTCAAGCTCCATTCCCTACTTATAATGTATTGAAATAAGGAAAGAAGTGCTTCCCTCTCTGCTTTCCAGCTGTAATCTTAATCTCCGTCTTTAGGGTAAAGGGATGAATAGGTAGGTTAATTAGAGGTAGTTCATGTGTCTTCTCTTTTGCCTTGAGTATAAGAGCTCGCCGAAGAAGCCTACCCCACATCAAGGAATGACTTTCTTCCCTCAAGTGATGCTGGTCTAACTGACCTTGGTCCCATGAGTTAGGAATTTCTATGTCCGTGAGTGATGCATTGGCTCTAAGCCTTCAAGTCTCGCTCTCTCGTAAGTGGGCTCTACTTACTTTTACACCTTTCATCAAGGGCCTGCCTTCCCAGCTACTGAGGTAAGGATCCACTTGATTCATCACTTTATTCATAACCATTAGATAGAGAGAGAATCCCACCCGGCCTAGCTATAGCTATCGTAATGCGTCTCGATGCCAAAGCTTCCTGAAGCAAGGAATATGAGTAGAAGAGCGCTAGCATCCCTTGCTCTCTATCAATTGCTCACCGCCGTCTCATCCAAAGGAATAGAACTGGAGGGCGAACTTCCCACCTGTTCCCGTCTCAATGTGACCATTGATAGCTTTCTCTATTGAAATGTAATACAGTTCCGGCTTGCTGTTCAAAGGGTAAAAGGACAGAGGTTAGGGACGGTTACGAGTGCCTGTTGTGGTTCTTATGAGTCGGAGAAGAGGAGATTAGTAGCCCGAGCGAGAGCTCCCGAGTCCGTGCTCTTTCAGTAGTGTTGGTAAATATCCTTTCTTCCTTCCATCCCATGTGAGTTCCTCTCCAGCCATTTGAAGTTCATATTCAGTACTCTTACTTGCCATATTGCCAAACATAGCAAATCCTATTTCTAGTGAGGGTCTCTCCAGCTTATAAATGATTCTAACTAGGATCTTACCTAAATATGGAATAGTTTCTATCTAATAGCAAGAGGTCCCTCGCCCTGTAAGTCTTTTTCTTTATCTTGTAAGCATACCGCCCAATGATCTTCATGAATACCCTCGTCTTTTTGCTAAGTGGAATTGTAGGCGGCAGAGAGGTAGGGTCTAGCCTTTGACACATTCCCTAGTATTTGTTTGACTCATTCTCCTAGCCTGGCCTATTTCCGGAGGTCAACCTAAACTATATGGGAAAGAGAGGCTATCACGGCCTAACCAATAGATACATTCTTGATCCCTGCGCGGTCTCAACCTTCGCTACGCCCCTGTCGCTCGAGCAACTCCCTTCCTCTCAAACAAGGAACTAGCCATGTTCCACCAATCTTCGGTTGAGCTTCACGTAGTCCACTCTCGCTTCTACAACTGAACTCTTGCCCGATCAGTCGACTACCAAAGCTTCTCCTTATCCATTTCGCTAGTTCATTCTTGAGGCGACCGAAGGGTGGCCTTCAACCCCCCTTTGCGATGAATCCTGGGTATGCCTAGAGAGGAGCGGAAGACACTCCAGCGAAGCCTAAGAGTGAGTGGACGTCGTAAAGTGAAATACAATTCAAAAAATTCCCTTTCAGCCGGAAATTCAAATCTGAACTTTCTGGAATAGGAAGAAAAGTGGACACACCCGCTGGGAAAGCCATCTCGAAAGCAGCGAGTTGCTCAAAACCCCTTTGTTCTCTTGCTTGCCTTCAGATAAGAAAGACTAGTCGCTTTAACCTGACTTCCTTCAAAGAAAGACTCCGAGAAGGAATTAGAAACCTTACTTACGAAGAAGTAGTTGTAGCTGGGCTCCGAGACACACGACAGCCTAAACTCAGGTTACGAAGTAATAAATCAGCCATTTCATAGAAATATGATCGGAGTCAGTTCACAACCTAGGATAACTAAGGCTACCTTGCCTGAAGACATGGGATTGCCGTAGAAGTCACATGCCAAGCAAGTTCTTGCCCCCTCTACCTATCTTGGGTGAGCTACATCCATACATAGTCTAAGCCTCTGATTGACTGTACTAGATACGGAATCTGAGTCCCAAGAGTTCTGCAGAAGCGGGCTAAAGGCAATAGTTCGCTAGGGTGCTTGTCCCAATTCCTTGATAAGATCGCTACCGAAGGCCCCCAAAAGCCTAGTCTTTAGAAGGAAGGAACGGATTTATTCTTGGATTTTGAAGGCAACGACCCAATTGAAAAGGCCATCCATTGCTGGTTGAGCTCGATGTTGCTCTCGAGCCGAAGAAATTACTAACGATGGGGATGCTCAGCAAGTTTTGGATTCTTCTCTTTCTCATCAGGAGAAATCCTTGGCTAACTCTTCGAAGGATATGGTTCTTTTTGATCATTCTTCATCGTTAGTAATCTCTTCGGCTGATCCCCTCTCGGATGTGCATCGAGTTGACCCTTTGTTGATTGTGGATGTTCCGCCAGTGGTGCTTCGAAGGTGGCAATGGATGATCAATCTAGCGATAGTGGTTTGGAAGTGGATTTTCTTCCACATGAGGACGTTCGGGCAGAGGGGGTTCCGCCCGTCGTTGCTTCTCCAGGGGATAATTTTGTATTGCAGTCTATGGAGGCCGCTGGGCATTATCGTGTTCGTGGCTTTGCTGAAGCTGAAGGTTTGACAATAAAGCGTGGAATCACGGCTCACGTGCGCAGTAAATCGGGTGATATGGTAACTGATGGGGTTCTTTCTAAAGACGATTTGTTACTGTTTCATCAACAACTTCGGTGGCAACTGAGACTGAAAATCCTTCAATTCTTGCCACGACACAACTGCTTCATGGACGTTTCCAGCCGACAGCCGCCTCACATGACCTCCCTGTGTATCTTTCCTAGGAGTAGTCAACGGGGAGACAATCGAAGCTGGAACCTCCTGAAAACGACTGAAGTCATCATCAAGATCCACTGCCTCGCTTCTCAATACAGCAAAGGAATTATAAAGTTCTAACTTCCCTTCATCATCAGACTCCGGGTCTGTCAATGCACCGTCCACTTGTTTACCCATCTGCTTCTCTGAATCCGACGCCGTAACTGGAGTTGCCGAAACATTCTCACCAGAAACTGGAGGTCGACTTGTTGAAGGAGCCGCACTACCAGTCAATTGGAGCTGCTGAGTTCCCTCACTACCAGGAGCAGAAGACTCCGTAACTAACGAACTTTTAAACCCTGCCCAGCAGGCTCTTGAAGAGGAAAGCATATAGAGATCAGAAGGAATTTCACTGCACATTCTAGTAAAGATAGACACGAGTATAGGCTATTACTGTTGCTGTTGGAGAATCCCCGGCTCTTAGGAAGAATGCTTTAAGCTCTTTGACATAGATATTATATCTATATGCCAATAAGAGCAGGAGTAAGCGTAGCAAAGGACGTTAATCAATAGTATACCCAGGCCTAGGTTAGAGAGGCATAGGTTTATCTAGTCCAAGTAGACCCTTTAGAGGGGACGAAATTAAACCTTTGCATTTTATCTTCGATTGAGTTTGAGCTAACGGGAGAAGTTCACTAAAGAACGTCTCTCAATAATAGAGAGTTCCTAGTGAGGAGGGGGCAGCCATTTCCTTTGCTTGCTCGTGCCGTTGCTCGATCAAACACAACCGCGCAACCGCACTGCACTGCTTCTTCTCCAATCGGGGAAGTAGGGGAGCCCAAACCACTTTGTCCACCGCTCTCTCTTCTCTTGCGGACCCTTCCTTTTATATGATATATGAACATTTGCATTCGGGCTGCCTAGAGCCTTTCCATTTGTTTAGTGCAGCTCTTGTAAGGCAAGAATTACGGCTTAAAAACAGACGGGAGATTCGGCTACCAAACTGGACAACTAACCCATTCTGTCTCGCATTCTCTTTTTCAAATACTTCCTTCGTGAATGGAATCTTCCAACTTGTGTAAGTAGAAATCTGTTACCTATAAAAGTCTAAGATCGAGCTACGAAGTTGGTTGGCCATGCATTATTGATACCGCATTTAGCGTACTTGAACCGGGCAACTTCCACTCGAACTCCAACAGATATTTATTCCCGAGCCAGAACTTCTATCTGTCGGAGCGATAGAGGGGATTTTTCAATGGACAAAATCATTCCATCGGTAACGCCTAAAATGACTTACTTATATAAGGATGGCTAGACGATCGCTTGCTATTACTCTACGGATTTTGAGATGTATTACTAGTTGATCAAACCAGTTTATGATGGACTTTTTTCCTCCTAATCATGATGAAATGGCATTTGTGGTTGTAGCCATCCAGTGCTCCCTGCGCTTACTCTGAATCACCGGCACAAAATGCTTGATGGATCACCTAGTGCATGAACAGTCCAACTTGTGGCCTGGTCGCTTTGTCATATTGAAATGAGTTGCCATATTTGGGGGTTGAAGCTTTCAAGTTGTTCGTATGAGATTTGAATGGAACTTGTGTTTGAATATTCAATGTTTAGATACTTCGGACAAGGAAGGAATGCTTTCAATAACAACCATTTGGCGCAAGCTACTGCATGACCAAGGCCCCTTGACCCCGAGACATACATTAGAGAGTGACCTCCAGACTCTCTCCCCAAACCCCCCTCTGTCGGATTCAATAGTGCAAGAGCATTTTCATGACAAGGCAGATTAGATTCTCAGTTAAGAGAATCTAAGAGTGGAAAAAGCACCACTTTCATGCCTCCACCTGTGAAGGACGGACGAACGGAAGACAACGACCCTCTTTATCTTTCTTATCTACTGGGAATCGAAGACTTCGAAGCTATTCCCAGGGTTTATTCTTGAGCGGGAAGCCGTCGTGATTAATAGGTAGTTTCCCACGGGACTGATAAGCGTAAACCAAGCACCACTACTACCAGCTCCGCAGTACCAACATCCTGCTCTTCGCCCAAGGAATGCTTACCGAAGCCCTTTCTTTTTCTCTATTACATACAAGAAGAGAAAGAAGATCGTATATAATACAACTACACAATACCTCAAGCCTGAATCTTTCAACAAATTATTCACCTGATGCTGCTTCGTATGCTTGCTTCGTACTAAGTACCTCGCTGGCAAGATAGTCCTCTCTTTATGCTAGGGCAAATAAGCGGATTTCTCCCTTTAGTTAAACAATATGTGTGGTTGGTTGGTAAACAAGGATTGGTTTTTAGCAAGGTACGGAATGTTCAATATGATTCCAACAAGGATCGACTTTCGTTCAAGTAATGGATTCTAGCCAACTGAAAGGGTCTTCTGATCAATCCAGAGATCGTTTGGATTCCATTAGTAATGAGGATTCGGAATATCACACATTGATCAATCAAAGATAAATTCAACAACTAAAAGAAAGATCAAGACTCCCTTCCACAGATCCTTCAGTCTAAGAGGTAAAACGAATAAGGTAAACTCATTCCTATTACTAGCGGTCAATTCTATCACCTTATCGGAATTCTTTATTCCTGCTTTTTCGTGTGAGAGTGGATAAAATCCTAGTCATTCGTCTTGTTAACCTGGTTTAAGATGCGAGATGGAAGGTAACCTCTTAGGAACGCGCCCACATCGCTGGAATCGACCGGGTGCACCTAGTGCATGAGAACCAAGCGCGGGCGTAGAGGAAGTTGCTGTTTGGAGATTGTCAAAGTTGCCTTTCTTTCAGAAAGGGTGGCTCGCCAGTGGCACGTGATGGAATCCCTGTAAAATCGATGGAAGTTTGGTTTTTCCAAAGAACGGGTCGTGTGTCTCCCCCGTGTCAGTGCTTACGTTAGTAGGAAGCCTATATATACTAGTATAGGAAACTAGGGTGTAAAATACTAGGTTCAAATTCGCGAGAACCGGCGATCTGAAGCACATAGGAAGTGGTGACTCTTCAAGGAATCGCCAGTATTGTATTGAGGATCAGATTCCAATGATCTTACGCACTACAGCCCTGTCCTGCCGTAGGCACAGAGGTCAGGCTTAGTAACTGTGTTTAGCGACGACACTTTAAAGTGTAAGTTGAGTTGGATAATCGAAATAAACATTTATTGAGAACCTCACTAAAAAAAAAAGAAAAGAATAAATACATAGAAAAAGGGCGCATGCAGGAGACGCAGAAGGTGTGGACCCCGCAACCCATTGAATCCGGGGTTCCGCCCAGAAGTAGCTATGCAGGGCTCTTGCTTTACCTAGAAAAAAAAAGCAAGAGCTATTCTTATTCTTTTATTTCCTTTTTTCTTCTCTTTTTGGAGCTGGAAAGCGCCGAGAGCGTATAGTTTAGATCATTTCCTTCCTTACATATTCTATTTGATTGTCTTTCCTTTGGTGTTGTTGTTGTTCTTTCTCGCGTGAGGTTTGAAGACGCTCGACCAACGGAAGTCACTCGCAAGTTTTGTAGTAATTATTTAGGGAGAGGAGAGGGTTATGGGCTTAGGGAAGTAGTCCGAGCGGGGGGGTTGGAGGAGGTTCTATATGTGTTTTTTATTTACAGCTGTATTCTTCCTTTTATGTGTGTAATAGTCAAATCATGATTTCATTATTTGATAAACTGACATCAAGTAATCCAGTAGTTAGAAGTCTTTCATCTAGTTCATCGGATTCTATTGTTACGCCTGTTTGGATTCAAATAAGAGATAGGGGAGTAGGTAGTGGAAGTATAAGAGAGAGTTGTTATGGGAACGTCTAGTCAAAGGTTCTAACCTTCAATGGTTGAGGCGCTTTCTAGAGAGTAGTCCCCCTGGCCGTACCTATATTATATAACACATATTGGTGGATATAGTATAAGATATACTTCTCATAAGTGGAATCCAACTACAGTAGTCAACAAGGAAGAAACCCCATTACCTTCCAGTATAGGAGAAAGGAAGGTTTCTCTAGTCCGATCACCAGGTAGGAATACAGGATTTCAAGATATAACTGGTTTAACTTCTCGGATAAAAGCATTCACACTAAGTGATGCCCTCAACTACTCCTATGTGAAAGACATACGATTCAATATAGCTCTCTGCGCCATACTTGGATTTTCAATATGGTGGTTCATAGCTCCAGAGCCATTGGTCTTAAAACCTGAAGCTCTTACCTCACCAGATATAAATGTACTTATTAATGTATCAAAGGATACATTTATCAATAAAGTATGCTCAAACCATCCACTTATAAAAAGTCCTTGTGAGTGTGGAGAACCCCTCAATAATGAACTAAAGAAGCTACTTGACATTCAGACCTTTGATTCATTAGGAATAGAAGAACAAACTCAAACTGATAGAACAAAGAAAGCATTCGCTCTATATATTGCAGCTATTCTAATTACTATTGCACTCTCAGAATCCGTATCCACACATGGAGTATACTTAAATATAAATGAATAATATAAATAAATAAAAGAAGTAAGATAAGGGTGAGATAGATCAGTATGTGACACCAATCATCTACGAGTGAGTATTACACCAATCATTTACAAGCTAAAGCAGCTAGAGCTAATAGTTGCTGGAGTTCAAAAGAACAAGAGGAAAGAGTAGACCTTGGGTAAGGTCTACGAATGAATCGATCTAACGCGGGTTCGCTCTCCTCCGGCCTACGCGGTTTCAACAAAAAGAATCTAACTCGGCAGCTACTGAAGCTAAAGACGCCTTCTTAGCATTCCTCTAGCTTAGAGTCGCAGGAGTTCAAACTAACAAGAGGTAAGGTGTATGAGTTCATCGATCTAAAGCGCCTTGAGCTAAGCGCCTCTTCTATTAATTGATTAACTCAATTACATCGAGCCTTGAAGCTACTGTAGCTTAAAAGAAACTAAGCCTTACTTTAGAGTAGGGTTTGTGTCCCTATCAATTTCTTTGGATAAAGAATGAACCTATGCGGGCAAACTGAAATGTGGTAGAGCGGTTGGTTGTTAACCGATTGGTTTCAGTTTCAATCCTAACAGGAGAAGAAAGAGATGATTTAGCATCAATCATAGGAAGCGAACCAGAGAACCCTTCTTCTATTATTATTCTTCTCTTATATGTCGATGATATCATTTTAACGGGTAGTCACCCTGCGCATTTAACTTCCTTTATCTCCACTTTGTCTTCCACATTTGCCATGAAAGATCTAGGATTTGCATTATTTTATTGATGTCGAGGCTTCTCGCACTTCTACTACCTTGCATCTCACACAGTCTCGTTATGTTACTAACTTACTTAACCAGTTTGGTATGTCTGCTAGTAAACCCGTTCAAACTCCCTTAGCTCCTAATCTTAAGTTGTCTCACACCGATGGGGATCTCCTTGATGATCTTACTGATTATCGTTGTATGGCAGGCTCCTTACAGTATCTCACTTTCACTCGTCCAGACATAGCTCATGCTGTCAGTCTAGTTAGTCAGTACATGCATTCCCCTCGCTCATTTTCAAGCTGTTAAACTTTGCGTTACCTTCGTGGGACTTTGTCTTATGGGTTGTTACTTACTCCTTGTACTAGTTTTGTCTTATCAGTCTATGCTGATGCTGATTGGGCTGGGTGTCCCGACACTCGTCGTTCCACCACTGGCTATGCCTTATATTTTGGGTCTAACCTGATTTCCTGGAGTTCCAAGAAACAACCCACAGTTTCTAGGTCTAGTACTGAGTCTGAATATCGCTCCGTCGCCTTTGCTGTTGCTGAATCCTCTTGGATTTGTTCTTTACTTCGTGAGTTATCTGTTTCGTTGTCTTATCCTGTTCGTGTGTATTGTGATAATGTCAGTGCCACATATTTGGTTTTAAATCCTCTTTTTCATGCTCGCACCAAACACATAGAAATTGACTTCCACTTCGTAAGGGAGAAAGTTGCTTCAGGTGAGGTTGTTGTACGTTACGTTCCTTCTGAGGATCAGGTAGCTGATATCAAAAGCATGTTTTCTTTTATTGCCCGATCTTACTATGAGAAAACAAGAGTTTAACCATGTGGATGTATTAACTTGTTTTCATCAATCTTTGGGTGAGTGTTAAATAAGAGAAGGACGCTTTCATGTTCTTCATCATTCTTCCCGCACATCTTACTTATGCTTTCGACGAGTAAGAAAATTCAAATAACCGACCGGCTTACATAAACATAAAAAGGCTAGCTTTCCTCAGCATCAAAATCGCCCACTCATTGAAAATCGGTTCAACTGAGACCTTCTTCATGCCTGGGGCTATTCCGCACCCCTTCCTTGGCTTACTTAAGATAAAAGGCAGCTTTTCGTCACGAGCTGGACTCGAACCAACATTGATGGATTAAGTAAATCCAGCTTTTTCCCTTCAAAATCGTTCTTTTTGGTTACCCGGTTCCCCACGCTGCCTATGAGTACATCCGGGGTCGACGAAAGTCAACAACTTATGACCTACTA
>JBBMKF010000069.1:829619-842460 GCA_037834155.1 Curcuma caesia | reverse complement strand
CGTAGCAGAGGTACTTATCTTATATTATATACAGTTAGTCTACGCCTTTGGGGCTATTTAGCTCCCTTATATTTAGTGTATAGGCATCTTTTAAATCCGGAATATGCGTGGGTACAGAAAGGACGGAAACAAACACATATGCCACCCGGAAAGAGAACGAAATGCCACCCGGAAAGAAAGACATAGGCTCGGAAAAGAGGATGATGGCATGGGGCTCAGGTACAGAAACCGAACAAAGACATAGGCCAGGAAAGCAAGAAAGATGTGCCATGGAAGCAAGAAAGAAGACTAGCACAGAAATACAGCAGCCAGGTAGAGAAACCGAAGAACAGTCAATCAGGAGTGCAAATTGAGTAGCTCAAGAGTTGAATGATGGCATGGCCCTCAGGTACAGAATTGAATGATGGGAAACCGAACACAAAGAACAGAACAGTCAATCAGGAGTGAAAATTCAGTAGCAGATCCAGTCCGGAAAGAGAGCGAAATGACAGGTACAGAAAATAGAGCTAACAGGTAGAGAATTGAATGATGGCATCGGGCCCTGAAATAGAGCTAAATGACAGGTAGAGATCGAAATGACAGGTAGAGAGTTGAATCATGGGGTTGGGTGGGGCTAAGCCTTGGGTTTGTTGCCCCTTTTTAGGAGTCAGTATATTTAGCATAATCTCGTATAGTAAATATAAAACCGGTATCCGCTCCAATCAGCTTTGCTGTTGGGTAGCCATCTTGATTCCCGTATGAAAGGATTGATGGTGGGGGTTCGGCCATTCGAGTTGGGGTTTGAGCCGTGGGTTTGTCGATGTCGATTTAGAGATTGAATTTCCTGGCCAAACTCCAGCTATAATATAAGTGGTTGACGTTGAGTATATGGGTTGAAGTTTCCCTTATCTTCTCTTTAAGTAGGTGTGTTCCATCTTCGCCCGTCCTTGACCTCTACACTCACTTCGGGGTAACCTCCCGGCAACCCCTCGTTCATCTCTACATCTTTAAATCAGGACATATGCGTGGTAAAAGAAAGGACGGAAACTAAGATGCCACCCGGAAACAAACCCAACAAAGACAGATGCCAGCAAATCGAGTCCGGAAAGAAAGATTCAACTAAACTGCAGAAAAGAAGAGTCAATGGAAGAAAGGGCAAGGAAGGAAAGGATCTTTCGTAGTTTTGAATAAAGAAGAAGGGGGTCAAGATGGATTGAGGATGATGGCATGGGGTGCGTTGCGCTTGGGGCTTGGCATTTAGAGTTGGGCGGGTGCAGGACACCAGTATGTGGTCGGAAAAGAGGGGTTCGCATTTGGATGAAAGGAGGGATGGTTGGGGTTTGACTAGTTATAGTCCATATGCTTTATAGTTTAACAATAAACCGGTATACGCTCCAATCGTTCCGGTATCAGCTCCAATCGTTGGCGTTGGGGTATGGCCCTTCGGGTTGTGAATGCAAGAAATAATATCCGGATGCGTTAGTTTAGGATTCAAGGATTGATGCTTGTGTTGATGGTTCTATTGTATTTAGGTATTCCTGTCTTTGGTATACCCGTACGTCTTCAATTTGTTATTCCAGGCCTAAAATAAATATAAATTCCGGTTGTCTTGAGTCCGCTCTTGAGTAAGGAGAGGCACCCTATCTCCCAACGAGGGGTCACCCTTGAATTGAGTATAGGTACTTTTGCTTGAATTGATTTGAGTATAGAGATTATGAATTCCGCTTCTTGGGGTTGGGGTATGGCCTTTATGTTTTAGCATGACCTGCCTGTATATAATATAAGTTGTTGAATTTGTATTTGTAGTATTTATGGAATTCCAGTTTATTGTTGCTGGTATTCCCGTATTCGGGTTGTCCATGACCGGCTGGGCTGTTTTGGGCTTGCTGTATTGTATTTGTCCTCTGACTTTTCACCGGGAATTGGGGGATTACTGTCTGTGGGACACCAGGACGGCTTAGTTTAGGATGAAAGGAAGGATGGCAAGGATTGATGCCATGGGGTGCCTTGCGCTTGGGGTAGGGCCTGGGGTTGGGGGATTCCTGGATTGGCGATTGCTGGTTGAGTTGAGTATTGGGGGATTCCTGGATTTCTATTTTATTGCTTTCATTTCGCCAAATATATAGTAGGGGCTTTTGCTTGAATTGAATTGAGTTTCGTATGGTGTGACCCTTGAGTATAGAGATTGGGTGTTTGGCAGTTACCTCTTGAGTATGGTGACCCTTTCATTCGTATAGAGAGCAGAATGAAGCTTTCCTTGGGTTGGAGTTGATGGGTATTTATGCTTTGAGTTGATGGTATTCCTTAGTGTCGATGTTTCGTCGATTGTGAATGTCGAGGTTAGTTTAGCTTTCCGGGGATAGCTGGTTGTCTTGAGTCCGCTCTTGAGTTTAGTATAGGTATTGTACAGTATGAGTATAGGTATAGGCTTTCTATTTCGTCTGGTAGTCGATTGTCGATTTCTAGATTGAATTGTTTCCTTACCTTTGATGTGTCGTTTTCGCCTAAAATAAATATAAATTCCGAAGGAGATAAATAGCCCCAAAGGCCCTGCATTCATAATATAAGTTCTAATCCGCCTGTATATAATATAAGTACCTCTGCTACCCCTGTATATATATTGGGGAGAGAAATAGCCTTTGGGGCTATTTACGACTAATCCGCAAATAAATTCCCACGTTAGTCGATTTCTAGTGGGTTGCAGTTTCGGAGGGTATAGAAAGATCAGTGTTAGTCGATTTCTAGTGGGCCAACTCAATCCTTGAATACCCATGTGAAATGAATCCTTTGACCTTTGGGTATTCAAGGATTGGGTTGGGGGATAGCGGGTAGTCGATTTATAGATTGGCAGTTGTTTTTCCTTTAGAGGGTACTCAACCATGTCAAACAGATAACAGATAATACCTGACAATACAATTGAACCAAACAGATAACATCAAATACCATTCCAATACCAGCTCAAATGCTAATCCCAATCCAATACCGGTTCAAATGCCAAACATCTAATCTCAATTCCTATCCTATACCGGTTCAAACATCTAACATCTAATCTCAATTCCTATCCAGGAGTTACTGCTCCAAACATCTAATCTCAATTCCTATCCAGGAGTTACTGCTCCAAACATCTAAGATAATACAATAGAGGGTATCCTTTAGAGGGTACTCAACCAGCAATTCAATAGAGGGTATCCGTTGCTTACAATAGAGGGGGGTATCTGTTGCTTACAATACTATAGAGGTTATCCGTTGCTTGCAGGTCCGCGGATGAAGATCAATTCTCACCTTATCTTATCCCCCAGCTCAAATATATAGTAAGGGCCGTAGCTCCTCCTTCCCGCTCTGCACCAGCTCGTCCTTCCCTTCCCGCTCTGCACCTTGGCTGTACTGTTTTGTTTGGTATTTTAGATTTTCCTTCCCGCAAGGATAAGTAGTTCCAGCTCGTCCTTCCCTTCCCGCTCTGCACCTTGGTGGAGATAGGCTATTCAACCTTTCAAGGCATTCCTTCTCAAAGGATTCGAACCTAGGTGACTCTCTATTTGTATATCGCTATTGAACCCACTCTCTATTTGTATATCGCTATTGAACCCACTCTCTATTTGTATATCGCTATTGAACCATTCCTATTTCAGGGTTCCTTTAGAATGCTGTAGAAAGAGGATAATACATATTTATTGGATAAGAATCTCACTCCGGATCAGAATCTCACTCGTCGTTGAACTGCCCCTAAAGAAAGATAAATTCCGCAATTTAACTATAGCCGGGCTTTCTTTTGATGGGTCATTAGCTTAGCCCCTTTCTTTTGATGGGTCATTAGCTTAGCCCCTTTCTTTTGATGGGTCATTAGCTTAGCCCCTGTGGGACAGCCCAGTCTGGACTCTTTGTACAGCTACTCAGGTCATGGCGCTTCGTACTTCTGTGACGCCTTCTTCTTCTGCCTGTGAATGTGGTCATCCTCGCCCAGCTTCTACTACTTGTATAGTCCATCTTTCTCACTCTTTGATGCGTTAAGTCCATCTTTCTCACTCTTTGATGCGTTAAGTCGCTCCTTCCCTAGCTTCGACTGCCTTCTCTAGCTTCGACTGCCTTCTTTTGAGAACTTTCTAATCTTACTATAATCTAAATCTCTGCGTCAAGTAATCTTAGACATGGAATCTGCAACTTTCTTTCTTTCTCTCCGTGAATCGGTCGTGACTCGGGTTCCCTCTCTTCGTGAATCGGTCGTGACTCTGGTTCCCTCTCTTCTCTTCTGCCTTTCGCATGGGTCCCCAGCTCTGGATGTACCCCTCCATGGAAATCAGGCGTGTTGGTTGACTGAACACTGAAGAATGGATGAATAGTTCGAAGCCCCCTCATAGGCGTACCGGGCCAAAGACGAAGGGCCCTCGCTTTACGGTATGAATTAAGATCGGTATTAGCAGGAGCGCCTCGGTTTGGGTGACCTTTCTCTTTCAGTGTAGCGTGTACTAAAGTAAAGGCTGTAGGCTATCTTGTTTTCTATTTCTCAATGCCCTCCTCTTCTGTGCCTTCTTCCAAGGCTGCCAACGGGGCTGTCCTATCTACTATTCAGTTGTGGTATCGCCTCCCATCGCTATCCTCTCCCTCCCTACCTATTCTGTGCCTTCTTCCAAGGCCGCCAACTGGGCTGTCCTATCTACTATTCAGTTGGGGTAGCGCCTCCCGCTGTCCTATCTACTATTCAGTTTTGGTATCGCCTCCCATCGCTATCGTCTCTCTCCCTAGAAGTTATCTCCGAGGACTTCAATTCGTTAATGTGGTGCTGTGGTCGCGGTCTGCTGCTTCGTCTGGCTCGCTTGCTTGTTGGAAATGCTGTAGCTGCTTGAGGCTGGATTGCGTTGATATCCAATTATGTGGAACTGATCTCATTTTCCTTGCATCTAAGCTGTATGCTCTGGTTCCTTCCTCTGCTTTTTCTTGGATTAACTCCCCAATATATAGTAAGTCTTCAGTTGAATCTTTCTTTCCCTGGCTCTTCTATCCCCTGGCATTGTGCTACGAACTGACATCCCATCCCTACCTGGGACTCGGGCTCCAATAAGAGAGCTTTAGTGCCTTGCGTATTAACACTCTAAGCATTCACTCCAGTTACTTATATTTCACTGGAGTTGAGTTGCATCTTTCTAATCTGTATACTCAAATCAACATAGGTAGTCAGTCTTAGATCTTGTTTTCTATCAATGCCCTATCACATCGACTTCAATCTAATCTGTATACTCCAATCAACATACGTAGTCAGTCTTTTATCTTGTTTTCTATCAATGCCCTACTATGTCTGTGCCTTCTTCCAAGGCTGCGGGGCTTTTTTTCAAAGTCGGGCTGCTGGCCTATCGTATATTTCAGTTGGGCGGGCTGCTGGCCTATCGTATATTTCAGTTTTCAAAGTCGGGCTGCTGGCCTATCGTATATTTCAGTTGGGCATTTCTCATCTGCTGAGTGGGAGGGCACTCGCTCAAACTTCTCTGCTGAGTGGGAGGGCACTCGCGAACTTATATTTAGTTTATAGGCTTCTTAAATTAAGTTCAATCTTTACCTACTGACATTGAATCTCTCTACTACCTACTGACATTGAATCTCTCTACTCTACTCAACTCAAACCCATCGTCAAATAGAACCTCAAAATCCACTGAACTCTACTCAACTGAACTACTCTACTCAACTGAACTCTACTCAACTGAACTACTCTACTCAACTGAACTTGAAGGGTGACCCCTCGTTCCTAAACGTGACGCAGGTGGAATTCACTATCTAATTATCGCCAGGTAGCCTGCCCATTGGAAAGGACCAAGATAATTCTCTCCCGGTAGCCTGCCATGCCTATTGTAAAGTACCAAGAGGTCGGTTCGGTAGTGTAGCTTATCCAGCGTAAGGGAGTAAGAGGTCGGTTCGGTAGTGTAGCTTATCTAGCGTAAGGGAGTGCGATACCGGGCCCAATAAGACCCTTTTTTTTTTTCAACCGCTGACTCTCGATGTGTATTTCAAATGACTCTCGATGTGTATTTCAAAGAAGGATTGCTTCAATTTCGGCTCGTTACTCTATTTCAAAAGAAGGATTGCTTCCATTTCGGCTCGTTACTCTATTTCAAAGAAGGATTGCTTCAATTTCGGCTCGTTACTCTGCTGGCATAGCTCTCACTTGTTTGCTTGCCGTTCCTTCTCTTACTCGTTACTCTGCTGTCATAGCTCTCATTTGTTTGCCGTTCCTTCTACTCGCATAGCTCTCATTTGTTTGCTTGCCGTTCCTTCTATTAGAATAGGCGCGAACCTCTGCTATCGGCTGCTCCGGATCCGCTCTTGATCTCATCTACAGTTCATATCAGCTATTGTTGTATGTGGAGTCTAGGCCTGAAGAGTGTATAGTCGGTAGGCACATGGTGGGCATGCTACACTTACGAGTGGGTTCTAATAGGGTGGAGGACGCGTAGAACGCATTCGGCTATGCAGGTCGGGGTGGAGGACGCGTAGAACGCATTCGGCTATGCAGGTCGGACAGTCTGGTCCCTGGCTAGTTACAATCGGTATGGTCTGGCTAGTCCCATTTGGCTATCGGTCTCATGATCTGTATCTTTCTCTGTGCTATTCATGATCTGTATCTTTCTCTTTCTCTGTGCTATTCATGATGCGTATCTTTCTCTTTATCTGTGCTATGCATGATCCGTATCTTTATCTGTGCTATGCAGTCTTTCTTCTGCCCGTTGATCGGTTTCTTCTGCCCGTTGATCGGTAGTCCTACCTGTCTGAGGAGCTCTTTCTGACTTCCCATAAAAGCCTGTCTGAGCAGCTCTTTCTGACTTCCCATAAAAAGTCCTACCTGTCTGAGCAGCTCTTTCTGACTTCCCATAAAAGGAGGTGGAGTACTCTTCTCTGACTTCGCCCTTTATGATGGTGGCTGTATGTTATGATAGTGGCTGTCTGTCACCAACAACCAAGAATGCATCAAAGCTCTCCGCAGGTGAGCTGTCCTATGCCTTGAGAGTGTATCTTTTCTTAATTCTTGAGGGAAGCCAATGCCCGGGTACGATAAAGCCAGTACCTCTATGCTATATAGGAGTACTTTGATCTCCTACTGAATTCGCACTCCTGATTGACGATCTCCTACTGAATTCGCACTCCTGATTGACTGTTTGTTGGGTTTTTCTACGCGGCGTATCTCTCCCTAGTTCTCCTGTCCCATGCGTCCCACCTTTAGCCCTACGTAACCCACGTGTCCCCAATTCCCTGCTTTCCTAACCTTTCCTTTGAGACCAATGTACACATGTGTGATCTGAGTTCTGAATGCAGTGCTTAGATTACAACCAATGTTATTGAATCACGATTGACGAACAAAATGATTGAAGAGCCTGGAGCAGATGATAAATGAAGAGCTTGCTCAGCTCAATTGGTCTCGAGAATCTAATCTGGACTGGTCTAATCTGGACTGGATAATATGGATCTGACTTATCGATCGTTGAACGCGGGTCCTAGCTCTGGAAACTCAACTAAGAACTTAAATTCCGGGTCCTAGCTCCGGAAACTCAACTAAGAACTTAAATTCCGAAACTGAAATCAAGTACCTGTATATAATAGTAGAATACTTCAATCAAGTCCCATCCCAATCCCATCTTAGGAGGCCTTCAAGGCAGCATTTATATTTATTTTAGGCAAGCCCATTCAAGAGCTGCGAACCCGTAGGAAGTGAGAGGAACAAGCAACGCGTAGTAAAGCGACTGAAAGGAGCGCATAAAAGCAACCCGGCCCCACTTAATTCATTCCCATCCCATCTGCTGAGTCCGATAGCTGCCACTGACTGAATAGTGTCTCGCCTTGATTGGCATTTCAATTTGACCCCTAGCGAGCTATGATGAGAGAGCAGAGGTGGGTTCTTCATTTGAGCCCCCCCCCAAACAAAGTAATTAGGAGGCAGGATTTGAACCTACGAGACAGATACTTGAGTTTCTTTCATTCGTAGACTTGAGCCCTGACCCGGGATCTCTAACTTCTAAGTGCTCTATAGCGCCTTTGCCTCTGGTCTTCGTCTTCGTTCAAAGAAACTTCATGCGTTCCATCCCATCGTAGGAGGCCATCTTAGGCTTAGGAGGCCATGCGTGCTCTTCTCCGATCAATAACCCGATTAAAGTGCAAGCGGAGCCGGAGCCGAGCGAGAAGCTTACTACCACCCAAGAATGATTCTTTCTTCCAACGAACGGTAGTGCTAGAGCCGTGGGATTTCAAGGGTGTGGGACGCATTGGTACTGCTCGGCGTCAAGGTAGAATAGAAGGTGCCCCGTGCAGCAGGCGGATCAGTGGTAGGCATGAAGTTATGCGTTCCAAACGAAGCACCAAGTCAAGTGAGGCAGATCAGTGGGGATCAAGTTTAAAGCTAAGCACCAAGTGAGGCGAAGAAAGAGAGAACTCGGAGTTGAAGATAGCCCGCTAGCGTCGTAAAGGACAGACCCGACCAGATATAGTGTTTTGGGATCAGTTCAAGTCAAGCTAAGCTAAGTTAAAGGCAACGAAGGTTCAAGTCAAGCTAAGCTAAGTAAAGTAGTGAGTTAGCCAGTAGTGCAATTACGGAACTCGGGTCCAATCCAATAACTCATTTATCAACGGAAAGTCTTCATGCGTTCCATACCATCTTAGGAGGCCCAACCCCCCCTACTAGTCCCACGTGTATCCCAATCCCAGGAACGGAGGCCAGTAGACTTAATTAATTACCACTCTTCTCTGCTAAATTCTCAATGCTAGGTTCACTCGGGTCGGCAGTTCCCTTCCTTCAAGCTTGATGGCGCTCCCTATCGGTCTGATTAAGACGCTCCCGGTGGTCTAGCGCTCCTTGTCAGTCTAATCAGTCGCTCCTTTCAGTCTAATAGGCGCTCCCTGGGGTAAAATAAAGATTTGCGACCGACACTTTATTACGTTTGCTCGTCGCTAGGCGGGCTTAATAAAGTCATTAGCATTCGTCCGTCATTACATTCGCTCGTCGCTGCGCCAAATATATATACAGGGCCTTCAATAATATTGCATTGCGATGAACAAGAGTGATTGTCTGAGATTGTACATTTCAGTCATGTTCTGTTGCTCAATTCCTGCCTTCTTGGGTTCAATTCCTGCCAAAACAAGTAGCAATTATTGATCCATTTATTCGCTACTTCTCCTATTAGTTGATCGTGGGCGTCATCCTCCTTATAGTCCTCCTAGAATCCACTGCATTTCGTTGAAATAAAGACTTTCTTTTGTATTGGATCCGCATTAATGTTCACACGGCTTTTTGAGAGGCTAGCAGCAGGTCGTTACGTTCACGGCTTTTCATGCAAAGTTGCATTCCTTCCCCAAGTCTTCTATGCAATAGCTTAGGTGAGAGCAAAGCCCCAAATTTCATAACCAAATAATTGTTTAGCCAATGATGGATTTCGCGCTACGGAATGAATCGAGGAACTGAGGACATTTCCAATACCGACTGCTGCTCCGGCTGAAGCTATTGTAGCTGCTCCGGCACCTATTGATTTAGCTCCTTCTAAAATCTCGAGAAATTTCTCTGCAACACGTTCCCTTTCTTTAGAGAAGAAAGGTTGACTATATCAGAAAGTTATTCCATTTGTCTTGGAAAGCAAGCCATGACTTATTGTCAATGCTGGCTGGTTTACAGGCTTGGAGATCGCGAAGACGGAAATATGATTCAATAAGGAAGAATCGTTTTGATTTCCGACTTCGGAAAGTACTTGATTGAAAGTACTCCAGCATCATGATCACATCCTTTCGACTTTGTACCGACCACGTATGGGAACCATTTTTCCAACTATCAAAGTGGATATTTCCGCCAAAAACGGACTTATAAGCCTCTAAATCTTCGAGCAGCTTATTAGTTATTTGAATCCTTAGTTGAGGTCGTTGATTATTCATAGTGATGCCAATGTAACCATCAGCATCAAAGAATCCTGCAAACCAATTTGATTGAGCATCAAGTGCAACAGGTGGAATTACTGGGATATCCAGTACTTGACAGACACGATGTAGCTGAGGTCGTCGTACTGAATTCTGAATTTCCCCATTTATACAGTGAATAAGGTGAATCATTCCTCGCCGGTTTTGTAGTTGATAACGGTAGGCTTTAGCACCCGAGACCCTTATCACACTTCCACCAAGCATATGCAGGATGTATTGGAGTAGTGGTAGATCTTCCAGTCCCATTGTAATTTCCAGAGCGGGATACTTTTTTTTACGAACTAGAAGACAACCGTCTCCGTCGATAACGCCAGCAAGCCACTCCCGGAAGGACTTTGGATAAGTTGTTCGGCTTGAAAAACCGCGTAAAACAAAGCGAGAACCACCAAAAACTAAGTTCAAACCCTCATTCATTGGTCTGCCACTTCGCATATAAAGACAATGAATATTCAAAATAGTCATTTGAAATCCGTGTAACGAAATAAGAAAGAGATTATTCACCTAGTGCTTGTCCAGTACAACCGTACTCAAAATTCCTGCATCTCCTTTGCCCGGCAAAAACGCGCGGTGGGCTGGCCGCCTTGCATGAACTTGCATGCAAGCGAAGCGCTATTGGATGCAATTAATAGCTCACTGAGCTATGATTGATGCAGTCAGTAAGTGCTGCAGTCAGTGCTCTTGATTGTTCCAGATAGAATGATAATGGCGCCCCGGAAGACCCTCCTAAGAGAAGCCTAAAAAGACATATGGACACAAAGAAAAGAATGGACGCGTCATTATCACAATGAATCGCTCCTCTCTCAGACAGACCGATTGGAATTGGAAGAGAATAGAACCGCACCGTGGGAAGACCACCTAGAGAATAGAACCTATGAGAGCCCGGACCGACGATAGTCTGAAAGGCAGGTAAGGAGGATGAAACAATTTAACAAAAGCTTTTTAACTTAAAAAAACTCAAAATAAACGCTTCAAAAAAACTTCATTTCTTTTGCGAACGAGGAGTGAACTAAAGGTACTGAATTCGAAGTGAGAAAAACTTTATCTTATATAGCGACACTTTCCCTGAAGCTGGATTTCCCTAAGGCAATGGTCCATTTGTTCCAAAAACTTTATCTCCAAATTCTCTTTACTTTAAAAGTGAAAATAGAATTTAAACTTTTGTTCAAATAGAATTTAAACTTTTGATAAAAGCGAATGGCATTTTCACTGAAATATGAATAAATTGGAATTGAAAGTAAATAGGTTTGCCAATACTTTCAAATCTATTCTATCTACCACTTTTATTTTATAAATTCCTATAAAGGAAAATTGCAATTAAAGTTTTGCGTGACAAAAGAGTTTTTTTTGAAGAAAAGTTTTATGTCTTTTTCTGTAACTCAATGCGAAAACTTTAAAAAGAAAAACGAAAACAAAAATAGAGAAAAGAAAGATAAGATGTTCAAATCAGCTTCGCTGTTCGTTGAGTCCCCTCTTGAGTTAAGCTTCAATTCGTCGATGTGAATTGCAGGATTGCTGGTTGGGGTATGGGCTCTGGCCTTGGCTTCGTTTCCTGGCATTTCTCGTTTGTCGATTGCAGGTTGTCGATTGCTGTTTGTCGGCAGTCGTCGATGTTTTCGTGGGCTTCGTTTCCTTAGCTGCATTCCCATTCCCTTTGCTTTGCTTTCCTTAGCAGCATTCCTTACTGGAATTGACGGTAGCTCTCTCTTGCTTTAGCTGAGGTGATTGGTCGATCCGAGCTGAGTGAGAAGGTTTGCTTGGATTCCTGTCCCCAACTTGGAGTATGGTGACAGGTAACGCGGACTCTGCCGATCAACGAAGCCCAGAGGCTGATTCTATTTCTATTATAATTAGATTATTCATCGACAACCCTGTGGAGAAGAAAACCATACATCCATTGACATTCTGATTCTGAGCCCTCTCCCCTGGTCCCTTGACTTGAGACTTGTAGTTGAGTTTTAAGACTTTAAATGGTCCGATAAGACTTATAGCTGATGGTCCAATCCCGACTTGAGTTTAACCCACCAATAGGCACTCCTAAGATAGGCATACCAACCAACCATTTCAATGAGCCAATCAGACACTTGACTGGAGAAGGCGGACTTGTAGTTTAACTCGCTAGCTCACTCCGAAGACAGGTTATGAGAGCTATTGTTTTCGTTATCGATTCACGCCACTTAAAGGAAAGATAGGTGCAGAGCGACTTGAGGTGTCTGGTCGTTCCTTATGTGAATGAGAAAGTCGCAGCCAATCAATAGATATGGGTCTAATCAACGTTCAACTATACCCCCTTAGGCTTGGGCACTTAACTAAACTCAGGGTTAACTCAACTCTTCGCTCACTGAGAACTAGGAGGAATGAATCAACTTCGCTAATCTATTTGAATATGTTTTTAAGCACTTATCTCGTTCTCCGTCGTACTTCATGGTCCCCCTGGTTACGAATGAAATATCTTATCGATCGCAGGTGGTCATCGGCACCAATCATTCTTTATTCTTTCATTCGAGTTATACATTCTCCGCTCCTTGAATGAATCTCAAGTGGTATTAGATCCGCATAGTGGGGCATAGATGCGCGGACGTTGGTCGCAACTTAATTAAATCGGTGTCTAAGACCCCAAGCCTAAAGAAGACGTGTGCGTCGTAAAGGAATAGGCTAACTGGACAGATAAGAATGAATGAAAGGATAGGGATGTCGTGGAAGCTAACGAACGCTTGCTACCGCTGTCCAAACTGTCCCGAGTCGATGCAGTTGATAATCCTCGTGTCATAAGTCAAGAATGATCTTTATTGAGACCCGTTGCTAAGCTAAGCTCTAATATAAGAAAGAGCAGGTTATTTTAGGCCACCATACATATAAGTCTTAGTCGTAAATAGCCCCAAAGGCTATTTCTCTCCCCAATATATATACAGGGGTAGCAGAGGTACTT
>JBBMKF010000069.1:790207-817204 GCA_037834155.1 Curcuma caesia | reverse complement strand
ATAGCCTTTGGGGCTATTTACGACTAAGCCTAAAATCAATATAAAGGAGATATTTACCTAAAATAAATATAAATTCCGAGATAAAGAGAATAGAGAACTACTTCTTAAAAAAGACAAGAGAGTCTTTGATATGATAGACAAGCTCCTTACTCAAAGTAAAGTCTTCCATATCGATAGATAAAAGGAGAGAAAAGAAAGAATATAGAACGCAATTCAATATACAAAGCCCTTCCTCATTCCTAGAAGCAAAGAGAAGAGATGGAGAGAGACGGGCTTTCGAGGAACGCAGTAGCTTGCCGGCCTTTTGTTTTGGGTTGAGGCTCTGCTTCAACTAGGAATCGAACTTAAATAGTCCTACCTCAGTTACTGGTTCTAGAAACCTAGCTTCTGATTAGAAAGACTAGCTATCTCCTTCACTGGTAAAACCTTGCTTCCGAGCTCTCGCCCTGCTAACTCTTATTTACTTGCGGCAAGAACTCCTTCTTGGGATAGGGATCAAGTTCCGACTACCCGATAGCAGGGGCTAGGACTAGGAGAGCAGTTGTCAGGCTTATTCCCACGGCTAGAATCCGATCTGTATATTCTTATGAAATATCTCCTTAGAAAAAACCTGCTACTCCTTCTACCTGTCGATTGAGCGAAAAAATTCCGGACTTCCTTGATAGGTTTATATTCCAAGCGAAGGCTTAAAAGCTCCTTTATTTCATAACCTACCCGAGGCTGTTTAAGTCTCTTTCTTCCAATCCCCAATCTATTGATCGAGTATGAGCCTTGCTTCGAGGGAATCCGCAGCAGGCACGTTTGCATTCTATTTTCTGCCTATCCCATCTCTAATTATGGTATTTTCTGAAGCTCTTAACTCCGATTTTTGACCTTCCCACATACCATGGAACTAGTTCAGTTCATACTCTTATTGGCTTGGAATAAAAACCTTGTGCAAACATTCCTTTAGCAAGTAATCCCTTCCCGCTACGCCCCTTAGTACAAGCACTAAGTAAGTAAACTACCTTAGATAGAGGTAAATTGTTTTTTTTTCCGGTCGTAGTATATGGCATTACCATTCTTAGTCTTAGGAATCCCTAACGAGCTAGAAGCTAAATAAGCGCTCTTAGCCTTTTTTATTGACAGCAGGATTTGTGAAGCTCTTCCCTTCTGCTCGACTTGTCTATTGAATCACCTCTTTTCCAGGAGCAGGCAAAAAAGAAAAGCTTGTGTTAAGCATATCGCTTTTGTAGAATGATTTAATCCGCAGCTGATGTATCAATAGCTGCTATATGAGATAGCCTCGGTTCGTACCTTCGGAACAACCAGAACAGGAACAGTGGACCCAAGCAAAGGAAAAGATCGACCGTAACGAAGGGGATTCCCACAGGCAATTCCCAAACAAGATTGGATCAATTCTAGCGGGACTGAACTCTACAGACTTGATGGACGCTTAAAAGAAAGAGGATATGTGGCAAAGAATGAATTGATAGAGGTGCGTCGAGTAGTAACTCGGTACACAGCTTTCAGTAAACGAAAAGAGATCATCATAACTTGACTTTATATTAGCATAAATATAGAAAGTTCTCCGTTTCCTTATTCGTTTTTTGAGGGTTCTTCTTCTTCTTACGAGGTAGGCTAAGCATAGAGCTTGTCCCCTCTTTTCTGCCGAGAATCAATCTTCCTTAGAGAGTACTTCCTTCTAGCTTCCACAGGGACATTGATGTAGCCGCTCCTTAACTCATGAAAGCAAGTTCCACGGCCGGAGAGCCAAGATCAGAGCAGAGGAAGCATAAGACATCTTCTGGGAAGCTGAATCGAGAACAGGCCGAAGAAAAAGACTGTTGTTGAAGCTGGTAGGGCGGGGAAATATATAAATTAAGCCAAGAACTCAGGTCTTGCAGAGCCTCCCTTGAGAATAGGGCCCCTTCAAGAGCTGCTAGTGATATTGATGCGAGCACTAGCGCGCTTCGGCCTTCGAGCCTACGCTTGCTTTACGCGAGCAATGAGGATGCGCCTTATAAGGCTTTAGGCTTGAGCTCTTGGAGTTGCTTGTTGGGAGTCTGCAGTTTCCAATGCTTGTCTTTGTTAGCGATCGAACCATCTCGAAAGCACTAGGATCCGGATCAGTCTTATTGACCGGCTTTTAGACTTTGAACTGGCAAGTGGAAAGGTACGGTTGGACGTGCCCGCGCAACCATATGATATATATAATATAACCCTTCTTTTCTTTTCCGAAAGGCCCTCAACCAACAAAAGTAAAGTAAGCATGCATTAATGAACTACGTTGCTTTAGCTTAAGGGCGTAAAACCGTAAGACTGAATCTGTAGGTGAAAGAAGAGTTGGATATTAAGTAAATAGTGATTTTATGTATTTATTCGATTTCTTTATTTATTTATTTACAGAATCAAAATCAAAATAATATAACCATATACGATGAAAGAAGAAGAAGTCCTCTCACAGCGGCACTCTGCTCATGGTTTTGTTTTAAGGAAGTTGAATGTGAACAAGAAATAAGCAGTCTTAGCTGCACGGAGTAAGCGCGCTTACGGTCTTGTCGGCCTTTCAACTGCTGAGTGGCCTTCGCTCCTCTCCAACCAGTCGTTCTTCGAAACCTCTCCAACCAGTCGAGTGGCTTTCTTTAACCTATTTAATTTCCCTACTAGAGCTTTCACTATAGCACGATTGAGACGTAGGTAAGTAAGGGTAAAGCTCAAGCATTTTTTCCTTCTCCCTTTTCAAAAATCATAAAGTAAATAAACTCGGATTGGTCTTCATTGCGCACTATCTCATCTTTGGCTTGAAGTGAGTGTATCACCTCTGCTTGTTGAATCCTAAAGAGCTAACCGAAGGGCAATTGGCAGAAGCTGGAAGCTCCAAGCTACTTCAAAACTAGTCTCTGTATTGCGAACCTCTTATTAGGGAATAAAACGCTCCTTTCTCTTCTGCCGCTTTGATCTTTTGTGCTGTTTCCGGTGTTGATTAAATTCAAACTTGCCTAATCTATCCAGCTCTGGGGTAAGATCGATGAATATTCCTGTCGGAAAGGCTGATTCACATCGGTCATTGGCTTTTCTTTCTTAGTGTGGCATGGATCTCACCTTTCTACTGGTGGTTTCGTAGATAGAGAAAAAGAGGAATGATTTTTGGACAGGGTTTATTTACTTCTCGGCCGGATCCCCATAGATGGCCTTAGGATAGTAATGGGTGGGCTTACCCTTTTTTCTCCAACTATATCGAAGGAGCAGGCTTACTCTTCCAATCCAACTATATCAAAGAGATAAACTACTAAAGCTTACGAAGGCAAGAAGCGGAATTTTTATTTATTTTAGGGAAACAAAATCGATCTTTTATCTTCAGCCCTCTATCCTCTATATTAGGCTAAGGCGGCTATCAAGTAATCCTAATAGAATCTGCCCTTTAATTTTGGCGTTTGGTTTGCAACCGGCCAACCGTTGGAATTCCTGTCTTCTTGGCCGCTCTTCGCGCTTTGCCATCAACTTCATTGTGTGGTACTGCGCGGAAAAGGTCTATCCTTATCGTGTTTTCAAGCGCTCTCCTCGGTGAATAAAATTTATGATTCACCTGTTTCCGAGGAAGAGATATAACATCTAATTTTATTAACAGATCAGATGTAGCATTAGTTCTATCAAACTTGATTAAAGGTGCGACTGCGGGGAAGGTGCCTAGCATTTTTCAAATGAGTCTTCCTATAGAAAGTCCTTTTTATTTTATATTTCAATAAGGGACCTAGCGATCTACAACCGAGTCTTCTTCACGTCGGGAGTCAATAGAATAGACAGTTGCTGGGCCAGCTGCATAATCACGTATGTAAGCAAGTGCTTATAAGTTGACAAAAGAAACAAGCTTTCCTATATTTTGACGAAGTACCTGATTCATCATCCTCATAAACGTGCTAGGCGCATTCGATAAGCCTTTGGCCACTCGTACAATCCATTCCGAGTCTTGAAAACTATCTTCCACTCGTCGTACCTTTCAGTCTTCATTTCTGAGGAACGAAGTGCTCTTTAGATGGGGAGATCAAGTTTTGAGTTCGACCTACTCATATTATTAAGTAATAACGAGCTCCCTAAAATAAAAGGACTGAAGGCACTACAGCGGGCCTCAATCAGATCCATAATTCCTCTTGCTTGTGCAGGAGTAACTAGAAAACTTCAAATTGCAAAGCAGTTGTCAACTAAGAACCACCGGAAGTCCATGCAAGCCGGGCTGACATTAACCAATAAGATACCTCCCTCGAAAGGGCATGAAATCAAACACCCAGTCAGGGCCCCTATGACAATCAATCCGTCGAGAATGACATTCAAATTGTGTTAACAGCTGTGTGGGAGTACTGCTTCGTTTTATAAGGGGCGTAGCGGTTTTTTTAATTGAGTGAAACTCCGCCAGTAGTCTTTCTGAATGTGATAGTTGAGAACTGTGATTATTCGCTCGATCAACTCTTTGCCATCACGCTCTGGCTTTAGCATCTGCCGAGCACATCTAAGCGCAAAATATAAAACTGTGCCTGGATTTCAATTGGATACCCGTATTCTCTGTTCCAGGTACAAGTCAAGTTAAATTTACAAATTAAAATTCAGTGTTATAATTCTTCAAATCCAAAAATTCACTACGAAACAAGGCCGGGACCAAGCCCTAAATTGGAGACTTTGGAAAACTTATAATAGTACACTTACAATTATATTAGGTAGAGGATCAATTTCATCGAAATCACAGGCCCCTCATGGAAAAAAAGTGTCTTTCATATACGATAGTCTTTCATATCAAAGTGGGGACAGTTTTCTTCGTTATCACGCTTGTTGTCTGTGCCTACGTTCCGCAATCTTGTTCGAAAGAAAGCCTCTTTATTTGGTTTCAGCCCATACAGACGCAAGCTCGTCTCTGCCTTGAGGCCAATAACCAGTGACTCTTTTGTTAACCACATTTAGAATATCTTGTGTAGTCGGGTAGGCTAACGCAAGACGAATCTCTTTCTCTTTCTATACTATATTTCGGAAGAGTCTAGTTGATAGGATTCACTCACAGGTTTGAAACTTCTGAGCCCGGAAGGGCGCAGGAAGAATGAAAGTTAAATAGTTTTTGAGTTCAAAACGCCTCAAACTACTTAGGGAACCTACTCTTCTTCCGCTTTAGCAGAAAAGGCTTTCTCTTTACTTAAGAAATTAAGAGTCTTTCTCTAACTCTAAGCATAGATTTTTCCTATTTTTATGTCTCCTTCCTTCCTATTCTAATGAACGTGCAATCTAAGTCGCAATGAAGGACTATCGTCAATGCGGCTTCAGCCGCTAGATCCCACAGAAAGTATTCTCAGTCGGCGAAGCCATGATCCCATGGTTGGAGTTTTCCCTCTTTGAAGAAAGAGCGGACGTCACTCGTCTCTATCAAATTCATAAACATCCTATAGAAATATGATAATAGAGAGAAAAAAGTTTCCAAGTCTAAGACTCTCTACTCGTTTTCAAGCGGGACCCCTGCTCACCTTAACGAAGTGCCTTTCTTTCACTTCGAAAATGAGGGCCGGCGTTCTTGAAAAAAAAAGATCAAACTAAAAAACCCTCGAGTCCAAGCCCGGAGTAGGGGATGTCCCACCCTGCAGCCCCCCAACAGAGTGGTCTAGGTGCACCAAATCGCACAACCGAAACTCCAATATTCGGAAAAAACATATGCTTAACACATGCGTCAAGAACTCCCGGGGTTGCAGCTCCACCTCTTAGCGCTAAGCATAAAGTTCGCCGGCCGTACTACGAGTTAAACATTTGTACAAAGAGTATGGGCGGGAATAGCACACTCCCCGGCGACAGTTTCACCCTAAAGGGTTGTCCCTTGAACCGAAAGACTAAGAAGATCGAGATTTCTCAGTACTAGCAGACCATGCGTTTAAACAAGACTGCTTCGTCCGATCCTCGACGGCTAAGATTTACAAGAGGGCAATGCCGTGCTACTCTTGGAATTTGTAAGGATGTCGGTTACATAAGATAAATTCCAAGATTCACACTGAGATAACCAAGCTTACTACTAAAGTGGTGACAACCCGATCCCAAGAACTAAGATGAGACTACTACTCTCTTCTTTTCTTTTTCGGGATCCTCGTGTCCTGAGGGTAGCCTTCTCTCATAAGATCGGGTGAAAAAAAGAGAAAACCCCATAATTGCAGAGATCAGGAAGATAACCTCTCTCTCTCTATGAGACATTCAAGATCCCTGATGCCAGAATGAAGAAGAAAGGGATAACGTTACAGCGCTATTCCCAATATACGTTATGAGCGAAGACCACTGCCAACACACACAAAGGCACACACACCCGAGTTGACAAAGAGCAAAAACTCCGAGTCAATATACATCTACCCAACATTCACATCACATCAGTAGCTGGGTCAGCAATAGCCCAAGAATGAACTTCATATCGCCATCACGCCTTACGCCTAACCTCTGTAACCGAAGCTAAAGTCTATCAGATGGCAGCAGAAGACATCTTTGTTGTTGACTAGCCTAGTTCCGCTAGGTGAAAAGGTGAAAGTCTCGTATGGACTGGGGTAGAGTTGCACAAGTAGTGCTCGATAAATAGGTGCCTTTGCTTTCGACTAGACTATATTAGTAGTTCGGCGCGAATTACGGAAATTTTTATTGGTTGAGCGCTAACTTCATTGGTGGCATTTTGAATCCTGCCTCTTGTGCCACTCACTCTACTATATGCTGCCTATTTCCGCTCGAAAAGAAAAAGCTCTAGAACAGAAAAAGCATTTGAATAGTTTGAAGTTAAGACTCTTCCTCCCGTTGCTGCTTGCTTGCCCGAACCTCCTACTCTAATAGGTTGACTGCTGCCCCGTTGTCGACCAGAACCCTTGGTAGTGGTTTGCCATCGAAGTGTGCAGAAATATACAGTGGTCTCAGGTGTTGGCTCATACCTTCGGATGGCTTAGTCAGAACTCTATTTGCTGACTCATCATCTTGCTCCTCACTGTCAGTCGGTCTCATGGTCTCTTCGATCGACGCTATCCCGATCTCCGGACAGTTTTCCTCAAGTCCCCTATCCATTGCACCAGGCTGCCCTGACTTGGCACCAAAAGTGAGTGCCAAGGTGAATGCCATGTTTATGCTCACCCTGTCGGGCAGTGAGCAAAATTTGACCCCCTTGCTTTCAGTGCCTTTTGGATCGGTCGATGTAGTAGTAACCTCTTTTTCACCCTTTCAATCCTTCCTAACCCACCTCTTTACCAAGCCCTTAGTTTTTTCTTGTTTCGCTCGTCCGCTCCTCTTGTTCCTTTTCTTGCTTTTATCTTCCTTCGCCAGTTTATCAGCCTGTCTCCTTCTTTGCCATCTCCTTTTCTTGGTCTTGGCCCATACCCAGACCTCGTTTGCTGCTGGGGATCTTCCAGGAACTGCACCCTTTTGCGTGGTCTGGCTGGATCCCAAGGCTGAGTTAGTCTTCATTCCCCAAGTGGCCGAGTCCTGGTGGGCTGGATATTTGCTCTTGCAACGTTCATCCCCACCTTAGGAAAAGGGTCCTCCTTCATATAGGGGCTCCGGTCAATTCAAAACTGTCTTTTTCGTTAGACCTTCTGTCTATCAAAACGAGAGTTTCGGACACCTCGGCCGAGTCAATTTACACCAGTTTTTCTGTTCATACATAGGCCGTAGAAGCGGCAGGAGAATCCACGCTTTTGTGAAAAAAAGATGTTTGCAAGCAACCTTTCGGGCATGTTCGCTACGGAGTCATCTCAGTCCTTAGTATTCCCACCCCACCAGCCCTAACTAAAGAAAAGGAAAAAACCATACCGAACCTACTGAGCTGTCCCGAGGTTAGCTTCAGCTAAGGTTCCAACATCACAGGCATTTGGTAAACCGCACCAAGAAAGTCAATCTGGGTTCAAGATGAGATGTTTTGGCTCACCCGGGTTTTCAGAATCCTTCCACGCCTGGGCAGACCCGAGCATGGCCTGAAAGTCATAGTTCTCCGTTGTCGAGGAAGATATTGGAGAGATGGAACTAGAGTCCTTGGCCTGGCTAGCGGTTCATTCATTGTGCTTCGGAGACTACTTAAGAGAGCCCCGCCTCGGGATAGAGAGAGAATATGGTACCACAAGCGTCGAATAAGAAAAAGGGAAATGAGTTCATTCCACATCCTGGTATTCCACAGTTCATTATTCATTAGTGTGAGTCAACGGATAAAGCTCCTCAATTGGATGCTACACCTGTGGGAGTTGGGTCAATTACTCTATTCTATGTCTTTCTCTGATATAGCGAATAATAAGGTAACGAAGTTCTGCGAATGACCGGGCAACATAACTATGATGAAATGACTTCTGTGTTTGGTCTCTTTCTGACTAAGCTACCGAAGAAGTCTCGCTATCAGATAGGTCACATTCCTTGTATACAATGTTATCAGGGGTGGATCACTAATTCGATCTCGGAATGCATTCATCCATTTTATCCTTTCTGACACTTGCGCTACCGCTAGCTAGCTTAATGAGGGGAAGTGACAATCTACATATGAAAGATCAAATTCGATGTTCGGGCAGACATCAATGTCTGGTAAGATAAGGTGGTTCACCCAAGCCAACATGCTTATCGTTTCACTTGGAATACTCTTTTATAGGTCACTATCGAAGTAATGGGCCGGTGGGTAGGGAAGGAAAAGAAAAGGTAGGCTTTTTTCTGTTAGCAAGACTGGGATTTCTGCCATAGAAATAGAAGGAGCTGCAAGTCTTTTAGCCGTTGGAGCTCTTTCTTTTGGTTCATACCCGGTGAATGAAATAACCGTTGTTCAAATAGCCGTAAGCGGTGGTGGTGAAGTCAGTTAATCAGACTCGGTTGTGCTAGAATCTGCTGTGGGACTTGAGCTTGTGGCATATCGATAATATGAGTATGCATCGATAAATATCACTTTCGATTTCATGTCCAGATGAAATTTCCAACTAATGGCACTAATAGATCTTCCTCAATAGGAAATGAACTTCTAAGCTGGCTAAGGTAAGATAATACTGTTATTGCAATAACAGGTCTTTCTGGTGAGTGAATAAGAGCTCTTCGTAACCGCAGCTAAAGGCTTAGCCTAGCCCTAAAGCAAGCAAATGACATATATAGGCCCCGTCGTTATCACTCCTTTGGAAGTAAGACGGCCCAAAACAACACTCTCTCTCTCTCCCTCTCCTTTATAGTCGAGCCTATCTAGTTAAATATTGTAGTAGGCGAGGAAAGAGAACTATCATATCAGGTACACCCCTACTATATATTAAGTTCGTAATACTATAATTTGCTGCGAATGATAATGGTATTTACGCCCTCTCCTTTATAGTCGAGCCTATCGGGTCCTCTAACAGTAATATCTCCCTAATATTATTGGAATTTCTATTTATTTTAGGCCCGAAGAGAACGTACATTCAGGTACACCCCGTATATATATTAAGTTCGTAATACTATAATTTGCTGCAAGAATTGACTATATTTGTAGGCATGGCAATAGTATTCAAAACTACTACTGATCTACCTTTCAATATTCCCTAATATTCTCGGAATTTATATTTATTTTAGGGTTATATTATATACAGGCGAGTCACCTTACTATATATTTCACCATTGACGTAATACCAGTAATTAGCTGCGGATTATTACCAGTATAATTGCGTGAATGGCCATCGGATAGTCTACAATTGCGTAGCAATTTATACTATTCAAAACTACTACACTACTGATCTACCCCTTTGGTCGGCCGGGTAGTCGAGCCTATCGGTTCTACTATCTCCCTCAATATTAAATTACGGTATTGCGATCCCCGAAGAGAACGTACATTCAGGTACACCCCGTATATATATTAAGTTCGTAATACTATAATTTGCTGCAAGAATTGACTATATTTGTAGGGCCTGCAAGAGTAGTTCTATCGGCCATTCACTCTACCGTTTCCTCGGCCCTAATATTATCGGCCAAATATATAGTGGGGCCTAAGCAACAGGTCTAACATGGCTACGAAACTACCGCGCCAAATATATATACAGGGCCTCGCCCCTTCAGCAGATTATTACCAGTATAATTGCGTGCCTGCAAAAGTAGTTCTATTCAAAACTACGAGTAGAAAGATCTGCAGCAACAGGTCTAACATGGTGTACCATTGACTCTTTCCTATCGGTCGTACTTACTCAGTCGGCCCTTACGTCTGCCCTCATCGCGCTCGAGCCTATCAGGTTCTACTATCTCCCTAAATTATTACCAGTATAATTGCGATCCCGTCGTTCTATATGCACTCGGCCCTCAGCAGATTATTACCAGTATAATTGCGTGCCCAAAAATATAGTACGAAATTAATATGCCAAAAATCTAGTAAAAACTCCTTGGGAATTTATTTATAGTATGGCGGCCCTTACTATATATTTGAACTTATATTATAGTAAAGGCGGCCCTAATATAGTTAAATTGCTACAATTGCTATGCAATTTAACTCCTATGCGTAGCAGAGGAGATAAATAGCCCCAAGGGCTATTTACGACTAATCCGCCTGTATATAATATAAGTTCCCAAAATATAGTAAATTATGCAGAGGAGATAAATAGCCCCAAAGGCGTAGACTAATCCGCCTTACTATAATATAAGTACCTCTGCTACGCAGAGGAGAGAAATAGCCTTTGGGGCTATTTACGACTAATCCAAATCTCCTCAATTTACTATATTAGGGCCCTTACTATATATTGGGGAGATAAATAGCCCCAAAGGCTATTGTAGACTAATCCGATCGCCAAATATATAGTAAGGGGCTATGCAATTTCTCTATTCAACCCTGTATATATATTGGGAAAGATCTACCGTACCTCAACCTACATAGGAAACCCACCTTTGAGGGCCCGTGCGGACCATTTTAGGTAGATCCGAGACGAGACCTTATAAGTAGTTAAGTTCATCATGAGAAGTAGTGAAGTTCATCATTAGACTTTGAATGATAGGGGCGAGTGATAACGACGCGGTTCATCATAATACAACTAATTTAATAATACTTATCATTTCATTTCCTAAACAACTCATTTCCTAACATCTTTCAAAAGGTCGGAATTCAATGAACAACTCTTGCTGAGAAATTAAAGTACTTAAGTGAATCATGACACTTGACTTGACATCTTGAACAATTTCCTAACTGTCTTTTGTCGGAATTAAATTCACTCTTTCCATTCGCTCATCCATGAACTCTTGGAATGAACTCTACCCGTGGGGTTCATGGTGTCAGTTCTCTTTCCTCTTAGGAAAAATCCTCGTACACTCTGTGGGTAGTTTATGGCATATAGTTTTTTCACTGAAGGAACGAACATGGAATGAACTAGAATATAAGCAAGGGACGAGTGATAACGAGTGGAGGCCTCAAACCTTCCCTCGCATAAAAAAAACAGGGAAATGAGTTTGAGTTGAGTTCTGTCCACTACCCTTGCTAAAAGTAAAAGAGGGAGATTCTGTCTCCTTGCATTAGCAAGTACTTAAGCGCGTTGTTATGAGCCCTTAGATCTGGAATGAAAGCTCTAAAGTGAACTCAAGGTAGGGAAAAGATCTGAAGCCCCGGATAAAGAGGTCAGAGCCAGAGTGTGAAAGAGAAGATAGAGAGGGACGAGTGAAACGACGTGGAAGGAGTGATAACGACTGAACCCCAGATCTGAATTGAGGTGAAAAGCCCAGATCAAAAGCCCCGGATGAAGAGGCTAAAGAGCAATAGTTTGATCCTGCCGTTCCTATTAACAATGAACTTGAATTTATTTACTTTGCCAATATATATACAGGCGAATCAAATTCAGTGTTAAGGTGCGAATGATAATGTAATGACGCGTGCGAAGCAAAAAGCTACCGGCGCAAAGCACTCGGATGGCAGAAATAACAAATATGCCATGAACGAAACGACTCTTGCTGAGGAAAGAAGATCATACTATACTAGCAAACTAGGGTGAACTCATCTTATCTTATTAAGAACACGCAACAGCACCTGCTTTAATTAGTTATTAGTAGTCCGCCAACTTGGATCCAAAGCACTGGCACAAGACCATATAAGAAGTCCCGATAAATTCCCATAAGACTCAGAGGTCAGAGGCTCCTACTCTGCTACTCCCATTCTCAGTTCGGAAGAGTCAGGAGGGATAAATATCATATTTCGAAGTTGGTGCCGTTCAACTGCTTCCCGTTAAGCCGCTGCCCAGACTTGCTTTCCAACTCCTCTCTCATCGGGTTAGAGTGACTTAGTTCTTGCCAGATTAGCAGCTGTTCAGTTTGATGTAGTACCCGCTCAGCTCCTTTTCTTCCTCTTGCTAGACGGGAGTTCTAGCTTCTTCCTCTCACGTGTATTCAATTCCGTAACCTCCGCAACTTATATGTATGGCGAGCTACTCTTAACAACGCGCAACTATAGGAAAAGCAACTAGAGACTCGTACAGAGCGGGGCCAGTTTCATCCTCACTATATATGCCATTCAGAAGCGTACACCGATTGAATATCCTCGTACGTGGGTCGAGCTAGAAATCTCCGTTCTTCTCCAACTCTCGTTAGGGCAGGTGGCAGCAGAAGAAGAGGCAGAGGGAGAAGGCAGAGTGTCTTCCGGTCGGGGTGCCTCCCTCCCGAACAACGAATTCCCAGCTGCTGAGCCTGCTACGGGCTTTGCCAAGACTATCAATATCAACTGGCCGGCAAGAACTAAGAAAGAGAGCCTCACTCTTTCTTTCTTACAATATATCTATGACGGAGGTGAACTGAGGTCAAGCCCACGCAACCTCAGGGAAGAGGAGAAAGAGCTGCTAACACTTCAAGAGAAGAGAGAGAAAAAAGACAGAATCCCGATCGCACAATCCCTGCTTTTTGCTTTTAGCCCGACGATTCATGAACAAAATAAAAATCCAACGAAGTGAAACGAAGTAGAACTTAACTTAGGTCGAGCTCTCATTCATAATCACTGGTCGTTAACAACAATGCTTGCGCATGGATAGTAGTGATGAAATGGCGGGGCTTTCCCTTGGGTGCAGTGCTTTTCGGCACCTTCCTATCTTCTGCCTTTTGGCATTGCCCTCTATTTGAAGGGAAAGGAAGCGATTCATCCCCGACTACATTCTTGGCCTCCCTTGGCTCGATTTGGCCTACTTGCTTGAGACACTTTCTTTCCGATCCTCCTTCGCGTCCGATAATTGCATTTTCGGGACCGGCACAAAGTGCCGATTGAGGTTCGAAGATTTGGCTCGACAGGCATACTATAATAAATTCCCGAGGGGATTTTCGGCCGGGCCTCGGCTCTTCGACCCCCTCCTTCTAGCTCTCTTTATCGGCCTCAGCGGGCCTGGAACGGGTCCCTCCTTTGCCTTCTTCCTCGGTTTGAGCTCGGTTCCTTGGCTCGAATTGGACTACTTTGGCTCTCTTTTGGACCATGACATGCGTTAGACCACCTGGCTTGATGTTGATTATCGATCGCTTCCATCAGATAATTTGTTTTCGTCGAAATGATCGTAGGTCTTTTTGAAACGTAACCTCCCTCGGGGCTTGGCTCGTGCTCTCGCTCTCGTCTATCCCCCGGGCCCTTCAGGCCCTCCTTCGGGGCTTTGCGTGTGTTGTTGTCGCTTCGCTCTCTTCTCTCTTTGGCTCTTTTCATGGCATTCTTCACTTTTCTTGTTATATATAAAGCATTCGACTGGGCGTGCATTGGATCGATTGGGGAGTGCAATGGGAGGAAAAGATTCTCTTTTGCTTTTCTTTGCGTGACTATGGGACTGGACTTCCTTGGCTCGAATTGGTTATTAAGTTCATGCTCTTTCGATTCTCTTTTCCTTATTCCATTAGTGAGTAGGTGCAAGTGTTCAAGTTGATGGACAGAGGTCGACTCATATGCCTGCTCGGTGCTGAACTCTCTCTTTCTTTGGCGGATTGAGACTCTTAAGAAAGGGATGGTTGGGAGGGAAAAAGCACATCATGTGCGATGTAGGAAAGGGCCGTAGCGTGAAGGGGCTCTGCTCGGAGACCAGAGAGTTAGAAAGATGAGTCTCCCGGTCCGAGAAGTTTTCGCTTGGCCAGCAATAAAAGGGCAGCGCGTTAGCTATAGGGTAGATCAGTAGTAGTTTTGAATGTCTAGTCGTAAGAAGAAAAAGAATGGAAGAGGCTTGCTCTCAATGAGCTTCAAGGAGAGTATGCTCACTGCCCAAGTGCTCCAGCTTTCGCGAGGAGAGGGAAAGAACCGAAGAAGCGGACGGGACAAGGTGCCGGGGCAAGAGTGGATATGGAGAGGAAGCGACTGAAGACCTTTCTAATGAATCTTAATGTAGCCCTCGCTCTACCAAGTGAAAAGAGTCAATTCATTGTCCCGGATATTCAATAACTGATTAGTAGGTGTCAGCTCTCGTCTCTTTGAGGTTCTATTAATAGCTCAGCACCGAGATTCCGCACCACTAACTAATTCAAAAGCCCGACACTCACTCTTCTAATTCTACAGTACGAGGAAAAAGCGAATGATTCTAGGTTTCTCGCAAAGCACTTTCCATGCTTCTTTTGTGCTGATTACGTGCGATGTAGAGTGGTTCATGAGAAGAGCCTTGCCTTCTTTTTAGTAGCACAGGAATTGAGTAAGAGTTCGCTCCGGCCGCATATGAGCCTGGGTGAAAAGAGAAGTAGGACGGCTCTTTCTTTCGGTGCAGACAAGGCTCAGCCTCACCTCAGTCTTAATCAACGGCACCAGCTACAACTATATGAGTAGTCAATGGTGAAAGTCGGGCGCATCGGCCCTTACTATATATTTGCTAAATTGAAGGGTAGAGTTCATGGTTGCTGGCTGCCATTCACGACCTGTTGCTGAGGGACGAGTTAAGGTTCAGGACGGGATCTAGGTTCAAGTTCATGCAATGTGAGTTCAAAAGAAAGAGAAAAAGAGCGGCGGGGCGGCCTCACATGATCCTCAAACTTGTATCTGCCTTAGCGGATGAAAGAGCTGATTTTGCTTTTCCTCAACACCCGGTGGCTCCACCTTAGGGATAGGGAAAGAAAGGGGATATTAGTAGCTCGTTCGCGAGAGCCCTCGTCTTCGGCCCTGGTCTCCAACGCTTAGTCAGCTTTCCTTCAGTGAATGGTTAGATTAAGAGTTAATGCAAAGAGTGAATTCAAAGATCTTTCGTATTCGTAGTTCGCAGCCGATGAATGACTTTATCATATAGTCTTAGATGGTATAGTAATAGTAGGACGCATGTAGCTTCGAGTTGGAGTCTGACTCTGGGACTGGACTCTCGGACATACACGTACACGCGTAGACGCACGCTAGAGCTAGAAAAGCCTGTTGAAATCTAGGTTTGAAAGGCCCGATTTTATAATAGAAATCGCGCGTCGGTTTGGGGTATCTTTTGTGTGACGGGTACGTGAAAGGGTATCCGTCTTAAGGGAGTCATGTGAAAAGGGTCGATTTTATAATAGAAATCGCGCTAGAACGCACGTTCCTTAGGTTAGAGGATTGATGTTCTAGTCCCCCCGAGGGGGATGAAAGGGGGGAAACGTACCTTTAAATGTCTTATGTATCCACTAGATAAAGCTAGGGCTGCCCGATTTCAAGCTCGATTTTCAGTCGATTTTACTTTCAGTAAGGAATCCCTTAGGTAAAAGTCATCCAAACTTTACTAAATTGGGTATCTTTTCTAAGTGTAAATCTAAAAGGATCCCTCTCCTAAGAGAATTCCTGTTCAGCTCTACAGACCACAGACCCCCCCCGTCATCCGCACTGAACACGTCGGATCGACTAACAGCCTATCTTGATGTCGTCTCACGAGGGTCCCTCCCTCTTCCACCCCAAGATAGGGGGTATGGGGGAAAGAAAAATGAGAATCACTTTTAACTCGAAGAGGAGTCAAAAGAGTAAAGAAGAAGCTGAAAGTTCCTAAGGAAGAGATTGCTAAAGGACAGCTTAGGAGAATCACTCGTTCTCAGCTCAGGGTCTAGAGTCAAGCCCCGGACCCCAAAGAGGTAGGGGCGAAGAGCACAGACCCTGGGCCAAATAGAGAGTATGTCTCTACGGAAGTAATAGGGGGGGAAAAGGAATTTAGCGCGCGCGTAAGTGTGTTGCCTCCCTCCCTCCGTCCTCCAGTCCTCGTCCCTCAGTCCTCTTAGGCCAGACGGTCAATACGAACGCTCTCGGTCTGGCCCTTGCTCTGCTCTCTCTCCCGTTCTAGCCCTGAAGCTAGAACGTACTGGTCTCTCTCGTCTTCATAGTCTTTTTATCGGTTGTGATTTGAATCTACCTTCCCTTGTTCCCTTACCCCCAAACTCTATCTTGGGTATGGAGCCTCGGCCCTGTATATATATTTGGCGTCAGCTTGTCCTACAAGTCCTCCCTTTACGGCTGGTTCCCTACCTGTAGGATGATCCGCAATTACAGTCGAGAACGTCGCGATAATAAGAGCCCTATGCCTTGCACGATCGGTATATATTAATTGCTTGTCCACAGTGCTTAGCAAGAATTGGGAAGCGGATTCAATCGTTGCCTGAATGTGTTGTGAACGAAAACCAGTCGCCCTTTCGTCACTAGTTTGATCGCTTAGAAATGAGGATGCCGGTCCATAGGATGCGTTTCTCGCTTTTTTCGCGACCCACTCTATATGGTTTAGTCGTCTTCTCGTGGGACTCAATCGACCTCGCTCAATCTGTTAGTCGTCTCGTCCCTTTGGCATCTTGTCCAGGCATATGTGTCCCTAGTGAGTACTTATGCGCGGGGTGTCTATGTTGCTGAACGCTTGCTAAGAGTTAGTATTGCCGTGCCCCCCTCTCGGCAACCCCTTAACGAACTAGCCCACGGAGCGGTACAAAGACCTGAGCATTATTGGGTTAGCGTTATAATCAGTGCAACAGTCGTTTTCACCCTAGACGTCAACTTGTAGGTTTCTTTATAAAGAATGGACTTAAAGGCGGTTAGCCACGGACCCGACCTGCGGGACTTCAACCCACTCTGCCTTATTCCGGCTCTCCCTTCTTTTCCTTCTGGCATTCTGAGATCCTTTATTCCGGTGACAGCTTGTCTCCTCTGTGCGCATAGGGTATGGTTAGCCTATGAACTGACAGCGGTACGATCTTTCGGACCAGACCTTCATCCGAGTGCTCTCGGGTCGTACTTTACAGAGGCATCCCTTTTAGTTGAGTTTTGTCTGTGTTTGGTTAAATTCCTGACCTGGTTTTTGGTGTGGCTGCACCTCTCTTCATACGTGAGCTTTTCGCCAAGCGTTCTGCCGCACACCGCGTATGCCCTCGTCAATTTGTCTTCAGAGTCGTTCACAACGTTCAACGACCTATCATACGATGATTTTTCGTGCCTTCATCAGTCAAAAATTTATTCATTCAAGCCCTCGAAAGCCATCACTTTTCTAGCTGAAATCGCGCTAGAACGCTAATTATAAGTAAGGGCCTTAGGTGAGAGTTAAATTGAATAAATTCCGGTGTTCGAGTCCCCCCGAGGGGGATGAAAGGGGGGTCACGTACCTTTTTATATTCTTTTCAAGCCCTTATCTTCCTTAGACAAGTCTAAGGCTTTTCAAGCTCGATTTTAAGCTCAAAAATAGCCCGGATCAATTCATTTTGTCTAAGGACGGTGAAAGTTTGTATGTTTTAAAGGCTATTTTAATACATGTATGCCTTAGAAAGAGATTCTAATGAGCTAGATCTCTTAGGTAGGAAAATCTGTAGTATCTGACCCCCGAACACCCCATTTTATTGACCAATAGTTCAATGCGGGCGAAGGCTCAAGGCCTTTCTGGAAGCAATCCTTGGGTGAAAGGCTCTTTTCAGGAAGCAATCCTTGGGTGAAAGGCTCTTTTCAAGCGTTATATTATAGTAAGGCGTTCTCACTCGGACCTCAATTTGCTATCTGAAAATGCGCTAGAACGCACGTTTGGGTGCTCGCATGTGTGATAAGATTATCTTATCGTGATTTGATCCGCAAAAGAAAAGTAGTAGTTTGGTAAAAATAATAATCTTCCCCTTTCCTTTGATCATAAATGGAAAGGGGAAGATTGGAACATGAAAACGTGACTGAATTGGTCTTAGTTACTCTTCGGTACGGGGTGGAATAAGGGAGGGGCGAGAGAGAACGACGCGGCGAAGAAAAGGATCCAATTATTTCGAAAGAATTGAACGAGGAGCCGTATGAGGTGAAAACCTCATGTACGGTTCTGTAGAGTGACAGTAAGGGTGACTTAAGATGTACGGTTCTGTAGAGTGAGAGTAAGGGTGACTCATCTGTCAACTTTTCCACTATCACCCCCAAAAAAACAAACTCTGCCTTACAAAAACCAAACTCTGCCTTACGTAAAGTTGCCAGAGTACGATTAACCTCTGGATTTGAAATCACTGCTTATATACCTGGTATTGGCCATAATTTAGAAGAAAATTCTGTAGTATTATATTAGTAAGAGGAGGGGATTGACCCGGTGTGAGAAGAACATTCTGTAGTATTAGTAAGAGGAGGGAAATTCTTTCCATATTGGACAACTCATAGTTCCGAATCAGAAAGAAGGTCTCTCATGGTAGCCTGCTCCAGAGTGCCCTTAGGACACTTTCCTTATTGGGTTAGCCATACACTTCACATCTTTCTAGCGATTCACATGGCATCATCAAATGATACAAGTCTTGGATAAGAATCTACAACGCACTAGAACGCCCCTGTTGACGATCCTTGACTCCGGGTTCCTCGAACAATGTGATATCTCACACCGGGTCAATCCCCTCCTCTTACTAAGACTACTGAATACTTATAACTTATAATCCAGTAACCGTGTCCCACTTGGACCTGGTAGGTCCAAGCAGGTCTACAGTCTTCACCCTTGAACTCTAAGGGGGTAGGCATCTCACTCCTTGGTACTAAACAAGGAGGAGTAGTCCCAATTCCCCACTCTTCTCCCAGATCCCACATTCGCCAAAGAATACCATACATGTAAATATTACTATTAAACATAGTACGCTTCCAGGACGTTGCGCAGATCGGGGGTCGGAATAGGTCCTCAAGACTAGGACTTGAACCAAGAGGAACAGTACAGTACCATTTCAACCACTGTAACCACAACCGTAACCAGTTATGGTACAGGGTATACTCTATATTATCTTGCTCCCCTTCGCTCCACAGGATGTCGGAGGGCACCAGATCCAATTGCTTGGGTTGGCCTCCGCACCTCCTCGACTATGATTCCCTTCAGATACGGATTCAGGGGCCCGTCCTAACCATAAATCTAAAGGTAGCCGAAGATACGATAGAGACTTATCAGAAACAATCCTCAATCGCTTCCACCTACGACTAAGGTGGTTCGAAAGTAGGCGGCCCCTGACTCGATACCCTGCTCCGGCAAGGCGGACTCACCCTTGAAAGGTGATACTTATCAGCCACCTGGCAGAGACCGATCAGTGTCGTAGCTGAAAGGACTGCTTTCGCAGAAACAGGAGACAAGTTTTTAGAAACTCTGTCAACCCTGCTTGGCAAACTCCAGAGCTCCACTCTTTGAGCATAATGACTTGCTCTCCGAAATAGAGACATCCAGAAGACCTAACAGTTTACGATACTGTTCAGCCACAGCCCTATCAGCAATGACAATGTCATCACCAAGTAAGGCATATCTCGTAAATGGGGTGTGTCCCCAACCTACTATCAATGCTGCCAACCACACCAAATAATGATGGGATAGACTCAAAAGCGCCCAAGAGCCATAATAGCCCAATGGTTGCCCAGTACGAAAACAAACAAATCGAGAACTCCCTACTAACGGGGGCCCGACCCAGAATGCTGACAGTGCTAGAGAACCATTAACAATACATGAAGCCAGACTAGGCCCAAAGATACATGCCATTAAATCATGTATCACGGACACTGGCCATCGATCAGTTGCAGATGATAGGTCGAAAGAGTAAACCTCCGACGGTCTCAAAAGAGCTAATCGATGTATGGGACGTTCTTGTTGAAACGTACCATCACAAGGAAGACGGGATAAGACCCGCATTCCCCAATCATGTACGGGATGGAGGAGACGCTGTCGTATATAGTTTCCTATAGCGAACAGTCGTCTCTTCCCGGCTCCCTCTAAGGAGCAAGCCAACCGACCTGGTCTCAGAGGATACCCTTCAAAGGCTGTTGCCAGCTCATCAAAGATCGGCCCTACTTGAGTCTCGTAGAACCTCAGATCCTTATTTACCATCCGAGTATTCCAGGAGTTATCTAAGGGCCATAAGACCCTCTTAACCCATAGAATACCCGGGTAAAGCCCTCCTTTGAATGAATCAATCGAAGATCCCTTGCAAAAGATGCCACCTCATATTTCATTGCTGTAAATATGGACGGTACAGCCTTTGGTCCGTGTCGATCATCATTAGGTGTGGACTTCCAAGCTCTACTCTATATCTGCCCAGGAGAACCCTTTATTCAAGGGAACTCCCCTGATCCAAGGAAGGTAAAGTGGTTGTAAGGTTGAAAATGCACTTTTTATAAAACCTAACACCTGCTTTATCCCATCTATATTGGTTGGGTCAGTCACAACCGAACTCAAAGTGCTTTTGCCAATTGGCTTAGCAAGCCTAATAATTCGACAGATACTAAACCACGATAAATATAGACGGACCAACCGATCTGCCCTCTCTCCTCTCCCAGCTATAATATGCCGGTGGTGAGATGGGATAATCGTTGGTATCCCTGCTCGGCTCAATGACACATATACCGGTGGGCGGGCTCGCTCACCTCCTCCATAATACTGTTGGAGATGAACACTACACTGTTTTAAATAGAGTGCTGCAAAAAGCAGACCCGATTTCCGGACAAGTGCCATAACTTTTCGTGCAAAGATCAAAGAGCAAACAGCTCCCTCTGTAGATAGATTACCAGTAACCATTAAGAAGATCTTAATCAGAAATCCCCTTAATGATCCCGCATGTTCAAACACGCGGCGCCATGAAGCCTGAGGCAGATATTCAAGAAATCCTTTGAAAAGCGTAGTCATCTTAATCCTAACATAATATTTTGGAAAGAGATGCTACACTCACCTCAAATATCCCTTTACTCGGGACAACACCTCTCCTTGACCCACCGGAACTTGTCGGGGACGGCGTCTGGTTACTAGCCAGATGTTCTTCAGATCTCGACCCTGGCCGGTCGTCAGTTTCGAGTTGTCTTGAGGTGATATTTCTATCATCAACCACCCAAGGTGCTCTTGGCAAGCAGCTAAGAGTACACAAATTGCTTTGCGCTCTCAGTGCCTGGAGGGAAGTAATCCTTCTCCCCAGCCGAGGAATGAAAATCCCCGGATGGTGCCTCTTACTAAGACTACTGAATGTTATTGTAAAAAGGTATAAGAGCAGTGATTTCAAATCATCGTACTCTGGCAAGGCAGAGTTTGCTTTCTTGGGGGATAAGTCGACAGAGAAGTCACCTCTCACTCTACAGAACCGTAAATGAGGCCTCATACGGCTCCTCCTTCCATTCTTTCGAAAGAATTGGATACGTTCGATAATCTCCTCCTCCACCCCCTATCGAAGAGTAACTAAGACGTCACGTTTTCATGTTCCAATTGAACACTTTCCGATCAGGGAAACGGATCAAATCACGATCTTATCATCTTATAATAAGATAAGAACAACGATCAATCCCTTTGCCGAAAATGGAGGTTCAGAAAGCAAGGAGAGAACAAAGAGTAGGGATAAAAGCACGATGCACAGGTAATTGTAGATCAGACTTGATCATCTTGTTGAGGTAATATAAAAGTAAATTCTGGCAAGAAAGTACAGTTATTCTTTATCGGTATGCAATGCCATTCACAACTACGGTATGCAAGTGCAAGTCCATTCAGATAAGTGAGAGTTGCGGTCGAGCCAAGCAACAGGTCTAACATGGCCTAAAATCTAGTAAATTATGCAATTTCACTCCATCCCTAAAGTGTAGATATATACGTTGGTTGAATAGGCCTTTATCTTACTCTTCGAGACAGTAGAATCAAACTCGGGATCCACTAGTTCTTTGACTGGATCAACGTATGGATCTGCTTTCGGCTCTGCTCCCGTCTGAGCAGCCCTCGCTGGAAACTTTGTCGATGAGCAGATCTTTCCCAATATATATACAGGGTTGAATAGAACTACTACTTTTGCAGGCACGCTGTAATCTGCTAGGGAAACGGCCAATTAGAAGCAATTGTTGCTACTTGTACTCGACTGGTATCATACATCAAAAGAGGGATAGGCTTCCTGGAAAGAAAGAGTTCTGTCGGGCCCAACAAAGTACTCTGTTCTTTGCCAACCTATTTCATACCGTACTCGTTGTACTTCCTCTTCTGCCTATATATACTACTGGTAATTTGTCTTTCTTTTCCATCCCCGTTCCTTGAGGTTTGTGTGTTGTTTAGTCTTTATTGATTGAGGGGTGAACTGAACCATATTCCCGAGTCACTTTCTCTTTTCCGGGTACGCTTACACAAGTCCAAGTTCAGTGTTCGATGGCCTTCCATTCCATCTCCTTTCGATTCAGTGAAAAAGCCTGACTATTTTAAGCCAATTCCATCAAGTGTAAGCCAGCCAGTTTCATTATCTTTATCTGTCTTTCCTTATCACGTCGCTATAATGATCGCCCAAATATATAGTAAGGGCCGCAGCAGATTACAGCGTGCCTGCAAAAGTAGTTCTATTCAAAACGTATACTGATCTGCCCTCTCCTTCCCTGCTCTAACTCCTCCACGTCGCTCTGCTCGTCCCTTTGCTTTTTTTATGACGTATCGCACGTGCCCAGTCTCAACGTCACTTCCCAAACCTTCACCGCTTTTCCCCGATCTATTCAAGGTTCAAGTGTTCGGGTCCACAACAGGTAACATAAATGAACAAGTTTCTTTTGTATTCGAGCTGCTGAGGGCCGGAGCTCGTATGGAAACATTACTTCATTGTTCTATGAGGCCTTGCACTAAGCACATACTCGGATAGGGTCGCGAAGTGCAAAGATCCGGTCTTTGACAACCGTCGTCAGGACAACAAAGAAAACCTATATGAATGTGTGTTCGACACTCACACTATAGGCGGGACCGGTTATAGGATGATCGCCGAGTGGCGTTCTGCTCGATTAGGCTCATGCGAGTGAGGGATAAGCTTTCCCCGTTCGTTCGCTAAGAGCAGCACAGCAGGGAAACTCCGGAAGAGCTCGAGCAGAAATAGTTGGTGAAAACCCACAAGACGCGCTCCTTGCATGACTCCAACGTTTTATGAAAGCGAAAGCGACAACATCTCACCCTAACCCTCAAATAGAGAAAGGGGGCCTAATAATGAGCAATGCTGGTAACTGCAAATGGTTCCTAACCTCATCAAAATCAGAGTACGGCATATCCGCCAAATATATAGTGGGGCCGGCAACACGCGAAGGAATAATGGTTCGATTCATCTCTTTGAATGCCAATTGAACCTTGAGAGTACCGCATGAGAATATGCTATCCCTGTGCTGTGGTACATGACTTGTGAACTCTCTTTGCCCATTTAGCTGCTTAAGTAACCACTGACTGACGCATTGGATTTCTATCTGCGGGTCTGACTCATCAACTGGTTCTCTCTCTTGTTGTACTGAATAGTGATGAGTGATGCATGCGGCACTTACTTGATCGATTCTTTAGTGCCATGACGAAAGATTGACCAGTTCAGTGGACAAGCCAGCCCTAGGAATAAGAAGACGTATTGAATGTTTCTCTCCCAAGCAGAAGCTATAAAGAAAAAAGTGCTCTTTCGATAGTAGCTACTGTTGTCCCAATTTACTAGATTTTTGGGGCCGGATATGAATATACTTTCATTCACGCAATTATACTGGTAATAATCTGCTGCGGCCCTTACTATATATTTGGTGAAACGACGTGGCCTGAAGAGGTCCATTACACTACCGGCAGTTCAAGAGCTCTCTCAATCCCAAATGCACTCGTCCCCTTTTTGAAAGGGGCCGGCAAATGGAGCTGTAAGACATTCATTTCCAAATAAATGTTAGATCTTTGTATGATTCTCCACCTTCAAGCGATGGTACGTTAAGCAAGCAACTTTTCTTCGCACCCGCCATACTATAATAAGTTGTGCAAACTTATATTATATACAGGGGTAGAAGTTCATTTAAATATATAGGAGCTGGCAGTGAGGTAGGTGCCTCTCATTTAGCCGCCTCCTTGCTCGGTTAGCAGGTTGGTTGGTATAAATGACCCGGGGGTCTGTCCTAGGCCATTAGAAGTGAGGTCGTAGCGTGGGTCTCAGCTCCCGCCCTAAAATGAATATAAATTCCGATCTCCCTCGTACAAGTTCCTTTGCTCTGCGTCCTTTCACTCGCCCCTTTGCTCCTTCTTGCTATCTCGCCATCCCGGACTTAAAGCACTGAGTCTTGTCCCCCCCCACGGGACTACTTAGGCGTCGTGGCGTCCCCACACCCATTCCGAGTGAGCTGCCTCTTGTCCTCCCATACTATAAAGAAATTCCCTGACTAATTCATACCAAAGCTAGCCCCTGGGAAGAGGATGAAAGAGAACTATAGCCAGAGCCCTTACACAGAGGAGTCCACGTACGCTGCTATCGTAGAAGACAGACTACTACTAGATAGAGCAGCTCGCCCTCAGGGTTGAATAGAAGAGCTCATTTGGATATGCCAGCTACTCCTTGGGATAGGATCAGTTAGGAGGCAGGCTGAGTCTACGTCCCACTTGCACCACGCTAATAGAAGAGAGGGGAAGGCTTAGAAAGCTAGGTTAGCAGAGCCCATCATACTCAATCTCAGTCTAATCATGACTCAGAGCCAGTAGAACCTTCCACACGCTTCTGACCCATCTCTATAGTCTTCCTACCAATTCTCTTCAACGCGACACTTCGTTTGCCCTTCCGGGCCTTAATAAATTTGTTCGCTCGTCACCCTCGCTCATCCGAACCGAACTACTAGAATAGCTGCCACTACTGAACTGCTCTCTCGCTCCTCTTCTCTTCTGATCTCACGTTCCGCGGAGCGCCTTATTAAGGTGCGGAGGTGCCGAGACCGACTAAGTCGTGGACGAGAGATAGAGATTTCGATTTTTTGTCTTGACAGAACTGAACTGAGATGGTGGAACCTAACTGTCTAGCTCTATGGCACTGTCGTGTATAAGGGCAAAAGTAGCAGCATACCGAGACAGTAGAGACAGTAATAGCATGCAGCTGCGTCACGTTGTTCGCTCCTATCGATGCCAGCGACCGATGCTCAACGAAGCCGCTCATGGGCCATCCTATAACTATAACCGCTCGCTTGTTTTGTTCGAATCCCGTCCGTCTGAGAAGTGAAACTCCCGTCTGAGAAGTGAAAGGAGCTCGTTCCATATCCATAGGTCCTCCCCCGACCGATCGATGCGTGCACTTGGAAGAGTGGAACTGAAGCAGTAGCAGCACCGTTTTCTCAGTGACGAGCGAAGGAGAGTGTCCCTCTCGATGGCGAATGAGCAGGAGAGGGCTTCTATTCTAGTTAAATCAGTGCCAGCGGAGAAGAAGGACAGCCAAGCGAAAGTCATCCCCAGCAAGCAAGAATAAAGAGTGAAAGTTGCGCAGCCGACGAAGATTCAAAGGAAAGCAGCTAACGCTCAGTCGAATGAAGAAGTTGGGGTCTCAGGGCTTCTAAGAGCGTTAAGTGAAAGTTGCGCTAGAGCGGCTCTACGAGTCGGTTTTTCTAAGCCGGACTCGGGGAAGCGGAAAGCATCATCGGTTTAGGCAGTTCATCCCCCTCTGCGGCCCTTACTATATATTTGGCGAAAGAAATATATAGTATGGGCCCTAATCTAATATATACAATTGCGGCAGCCGGTCATCCGTGGTCAGCGAGCACGAAACTGATGCCTACGAAGCCAATTCAGAAGACAGCGAGGAAAGACAGTTGGTAGGCAGCGAGTGCTCCGTCCGGCCCAGCTAAGCGAATTTAATGAAGGTCGGTCAGACGAGTCGGTTTAGAGACTACCATAGGGAGGAGCAGAAGAGGATCAGATTCTGGTTCAGTCAGAGGGAGCTCTCTTCAGTAGGCTAAGGTGTCGATTTATTCAGGTCAGCCGAGTGAGGAGCGATTCACCACTCTTCATAAACTTATATTATAGTATGGCGGGAGCTCTGATCGACCAAGTGAAGCAAGAATACCAAGGTGCTTGAAGCAAGAATCATTCATAGGCTCAGAGTGATGCGGACGTTGGGCGAGAGGACAGTAGAGTAGTTCACTATCAATAGTAGTTCAAAGGCAGAGCAGGTAGTTCTTACCCGTAGTTCAAAGGCAGAGCATCAAGAGACGAGAAGGTCAGCAGAGGCGGGCTCGTAGCGGATAAGGTGCGGTGCTCATCCCCCTCATTTATCCTACGGTGTCTCAGAGATCTCAGTCTCATCCAACGCATCGGTGAATACGGTGTCTCAGAGCAGAGGATCCAAGTCATCCATAGCAAGTGGAAGCAAACGAGATGGGAGTAGACTAGGCAGAGAGCTGGCGGTCTTTTCACTGCTCTGCTTGCTCAGCTCACTGCATTCGGTCCTTGCTTCCGACCAGACCAGACCCTTGCTCCCCGTTTTTATAGTAAACTCAAACTATAAGAATGAGCCCGCAAAGCACCTCAGCCTTGGACTCAGAGCCTGGGACTGTCTTCGCTAGGTCTGATCGCGTGGCACCGAGCGCCATCCATATCTTCGGAGCCTGGGACGGGAACTGACTTCTCTGCCGCTAGCGCTCAACGAAGCCCCAACTCGAGGTCGTTAGCTGCGCAACTTTCACTCTTAGCTCAACGAAGCCCTATTAGAGTCTGGTCGAACCTCGCCAGGGCTTTCTTATTCATTCTATTCTGGTCAGGTATGGGTATGGGCGTCACTGCGTTCGCTCCTTTGATATTCAATCTGATTGCGCGCTCAAGCCGCTTCGCAGTTGCTTTCTCTTCAGAACGGCTCACTGAAGATTCTTAGTTGACGCTCGGAATAGGCACTCTACCCGAAAGAAGATAAATAGCCCCTTTGGCGTAGACTAACTGTATATAATATAAGATAAGTACCTCTGCTACGCAGAGGCAT
>JBBMKF010000069.1:766369-790107 GCA_037834155.1 Curcuma caesia | reverse complement strand
TCGTAAATAGCCCCTTTGGGGCTATTTATCTCCTCTGCTACGCAATTGTAGCCAAATATATAGTAAGGGCCGCCATAATATAAGTTCTAAAATTTATTATAGTATGGCGCCATTCACGACTATTGCTGAGGGACGAAGGGATCGCAATACCGTAATTCTTGTGGAAGATTGTAGACGATAGGCTCGACCATATATATAAGGGAGAGGGAGAGAGAGTCTTTTTTTTTGTATTGTTAGCCGAGAATATTTCCGCTACTCGGGGTGGCCCCAAAGGCCCATTAATAGTAAGTGGCGATAGTGACGTGGCTATCCGATGGGTCCATTTACTACTATCCGACGTCCATTCACGACTGTAGCTAAAACGCTTAGCTGCAAAATCGTGAATGTCGTTTAGCTGCAAAATCGTTCATTGCTAACGCAATGAACTCTTTCCATTCACTCTAATAAACATCTCTTTTGCTTTCCCTTGCGTCCCATCGCGAAGGATTCCATCCAGCCGCGGGAGAAGACTTATCATAAGTCGCTCTGACGCAGGTCTTTGAAGATGATCTTTTGGACGTATACACTCTTATTCTCTGGGGTGGTAAGATACGGAGGTTTTCACCTAAGGACTTGCAATTGATTTATTCTACTAACGGCACTTTTCCTTGAAAAGAGGATGGACCAGCAAACCCTTCTAAACGCATGGCACCGAGCGAAGTCTATGAATCTAGCCCTATCTTGACCATCGAAACCAAACCTCACCTTTCTAACAACCACCATGAACCGGGCACGCTTTACAAGTACTTCTGACGTGGGTCTGGGCTAAGACCAGGGAAGAAATTCATTATGGTTTGACGGAATGTCTCATCTCGGAGACTAAGCAGATAAAGAGGAGTCAAGGGGCCTCCCGGATCGATAGAGTCCCTCTTTCCGACCTCGCCTCTGTGCTATTCCACCCACGCAGTTCTTGCTATAAAAGACTCGCATCTAGTGGTAGGAATTGGACCAGCAGACTCATACCATACTCTTTATACTTAGTTAATAGTTGAGAACGAAGAGATCAGTTGCTTTTTAAGTGGTATGGTACGGCTGCACCGCTACGTGGGCTACGCGAGGGTACTAGAACCTACTTCTGCCCTAAAAATCAAGTAAATTCCGCCGCACTCACATGAGAGCGAATCATTTAGTCTTTGCACGATCTTCGTCACTTTCGCAATTATTCAACCTTCTTATTGATTATTGTTCTTGTCTTCGCGTTATATTATAGTAAGGCGTTCTCACTCGGACCTTACGCTCGAGCTCTCAAGGTTCAAGACTCGCCCCAGTCGGTCATCAAAGAGTTCATTGATAAGGGTAGGCTTTGCCATGGATGGAAAGAAAGGAGTAGGGAGCATCTCGAAAGCTTGGGAGTACGACTGAACAAAGCTTCTCTTTCTATTCGTGGGAGGCGGCTAACCGATAAGACGTCAGTAATCAATTCTTACGGTACCCGATTTATTGAATTGATTTGATAACTGAGTTCGATGAGTTCCTGGATTGAGTTAATGAGCGCGCATTAGCTCAACTCTCTTAGATGCCATGAGGGATGAGTTTCAACGCCTTTTGCTTTGGTTTTGGAACCGAATCCCGGCCCGCCATCGAGGAAAGCACGCACAGACTAGAGGTTATGGAACTCGAAAACAGTGCTGTGAACCAGTCGGCTAGCTATGGATTGAGTTCGGTTCTACGAGTGCGCATGAAGGAAAGAGAAGACGCTAGTACGAGAAAGAATCGATTGAATGCCCCTTCCCTCCACCCCTCTCCCTGCCATATTAACTTTAAAGCGAGCGCTCCAGTTAGTCGCCCCTCTCCCTATTTGAAACGCGTAAGGCGGGCGAAGCGCGAAGAGGAAGGATGTGATCATTCACTCATTCACAAGTGAAACCGAATCCGAAGAAGGTAGATCAACTGTCCCTATCCCTCTCCATCCGCGAAGTGATAAGTTCTGTCTTGCCTGATCTTCTGCTCCCCTTGTATAGATTGGATTGGAGGTGGTAGAAGTTGGTACGAGGCCCTTATTGAAAAGAGGCTATAGATCTAGTAGGGATTATTGATCTAATTCGTTGTCCCAATAGAGAGATGCTAAGGCCCTCTATCCCCAGCTCAACGCGGAAGGCTTTGAAAAGGGCTTCTCTCCCTTTAACCATTTCTGGAGCTCCAGCCATTTCCCTGTCCGATGGTGACGTGAGATTTTATCAAATCATCCTATGGACGAGAGGAGTGAGTCTTTGACCCTGGTCGGTATAGTGACCGGAGCCCTTTCCTACACTTCTTTCTGCTCCCCGTGGTAACGAAGACTAGTGTGGGCTTTCCTTTCCAGAGAAAGAGGAAAGGGGCCATCCCTCAACCTTCCGGAAGTCTTCCTGCTCTTGTGAATCAGTCTCTCAATAGGCTGCCCGATCAAGCCCGTCCTTGGCTCGGGTGAGAGTGTTCGCAGTTCCACTTTATCGGCACAAGAAAGAAATGAAAGTACGCCTTCCTCTCGCCTCAACCGCAGAAGCAGCAGTAGTGAACGACAGCTATTAGTCGTGAATCGCTTTAGGCGCACATGATGTGCTGCCGCGGTCGAGCGCTCATATTGCCCGCACTCATCGAGCTGATGTTCGGAAATCGGATAGGGCACACTTCACGTCGCTACCGCTCGCATATCGCAAAGAAGTGCGGTCGAATGAGTGGTCGAGGGAGCGCGACGTTACACTCACTTTGCTACCGCTCCTACCTCGGCCCTCGGCCCTTGCCTTATGTGCCGTGGTTTCGTACAGATTTCCATTCCCAAGCAAGAACAAGAACCATTCACGAGACGGCAATGAATATGACTCATACCCTATCAAAGACGGAGCTACTTAAGCTGCAACCGGAAGAGAAGAGACGGGCACCTTACCAAGTTAGTAGTCGTGCAAATCCGAACCTTTTCTTTCCATTCTTTTCCCGAATTTATTATAGTATGGCTCCTTCACTCTAGAGGTTAGGTTATTCTCTCTCAAAGGGAAAGGGTAGGCCGTGCTGGTACTCGTTTGACCGCAGCTCCGCTCAACGTCTAATCAGTCTCCCCGGAAGGCCTGAGCCCCGAGTGAGCTAGGGACACTCCCCAAGATGCTTCTGCTTTCGGCATCTTCCCCGTTTTCTTCACTCTTTCTTATGGTGAATGCTAACTTTGCCTGCTAAGTGGACAAGGGATCTTACCTTTGATTGCCTTTTCCCCTGCCCAGTTAGGAATGGTTCAAGTTCGCATGAAGATCATATCTTGCGAAGAGAAGTGAAAGATGATCTTTTCGAAACTTGAAACGTAACCTCACTTCTGAACGTAAGATAGAATCTTAGACTTATGGTTTTCTACACCAACTCTTAAACGAAGTCGTGCGGCGGCGCCTCATTCAAACCTCCCATTCCACTTTCACTGGTCGTCACCAGGGCCATTTGTCCGGTCATGTACTGTACTTGCCCATGCCGCTCTTTGGGCCGGAGCATTTTCAGTGGCTGTACCGTATGAACAAGGATTGACTTATCGGCTACTCGCAGTTGGGGGCGGGGGGAGGTTATAGACACCTTTCCATACTTTATATCTGGAGTCCTTTCTTTCCTCTGCTGTCTTAGGCTTTCTTTGGTGGTCTGGGACATCTTTTCCATTCTTCGGTTATGTATGGAGAATCTGAGGTCTAGTTTCATTCGAGTACTCAAGGCTTGGGGGCGAGACCTGGGCACCAGGGGGGGAGATGTCAGAAGACGAACTTGACCATTCGATTGAAGCAAAGGTGATTAATGGAATTTGGCATATCTTCACCAATAAGGGCTCGCCTTTGTATGGTATGGAGAGGTTGTCGTCTTATTGTTTAGGTGCTTTCTCCTTTCACCGCTTGTTCTTTCGTCTGCTTTCATAATAGCGCTTATCCTAGTGAGCGGGGGGCCAGAGGTCAAGCATTTACCTTTACCAGAGACCGCGCGCGTAGGCTTGATCGCTCTAGCTTGCTTGGGGCTAAGGTCGGATCTGCTCAAGGACCTACTGATTTAGGTAAATATCTCATGCGTGACGGGGTGAAACCGCTTCATCCGATTACTAGAGAGATTCACCCAAGCCGAGTACTTTCGCTCCACTCCTCTTTCCCTTCCTTTCCTTGCTTTCTACCATTCCTTTCCTCTTGGCTTTCCACTACATCGCACAACATCCGCACAACGTGCTTTTATCCTCCGAGGTACTCAGTCTGACGTCGCTGGTAGGTATCGCAATAGAATCGTCCCAGCAACAGAAAGACTCTCTCTCAGCAACAGGAACGACCAAAGGTCCGAGTGACTTAGACGAACGGTAGAGTGCACGTCACTATGTTCGTACGTCGCATGAGATTATTCATATAAGAATAGAATCTGAATGGCATATATTGAGGTACAGTTACGTTAGATAGAGATAAGAGAATTAATTCCAAGTAATAAGTTAACTGTGTTCTTGAATGGAAAGTCGATCGAAAAAAGCTCAGCCTTATGAATGAGTTCCGGTCGGAGGCAGCTGGAATGAAAGCTAAAAAGTGAACGAAAGAAAAATTTACAACAGTGACACCAAAGATAAGTATACTTGACGTTATTAGACCAAAGAAGAAAGGTATTCTAGTTCACTCCTTGTAGGGAAAAGATAAGTATACTTGACGTTATTAGACCTTAGATGCGTGATGCGTAACGAATGCTTAAACTGAGGGGCTCGCAATACCGTAATTTAGGACATCCGACAGGGTTCCAGCTTTGAAATGGTTTTTGTTTCGTTCGCTTCTATTAACGTGGGTGCTGCTCTCCTTTGCTTCTTCGGGAGGGGCCGGGGTGGACAACCTCCTCGTACGCTGGTATAGCTACATAAGAAAATCCAATCTCCTCATACGCTGGTATAGCTACATAATATAGTCTCCTCGTACTTGTTGCCATTAAACACTTAATTAGGCAATGCCATTTACATATTAAACTTATAGGGTTCGGATCGGACTTAGAGGGTTCGGATCGGGGTGCTTTACTTATATTTGACTTATAGGGTTCGGATCGGGGTGCTTTACTTAGCGGGGTGTTATACCTTTGACTTTCACTCCTCCTCTACTTGAACTTTCTCTCTTTCCTGGAACTAATTGAATTAGAACTTTCTCTCTTTCCTTCTTATTCTCTTAGATGCCCTGTAATTTACGCCAAATATATATACAGGGCCGATCTTTTGTCCATGAACTCTACCCGTGGGCTAGCAACGGGCAAAGAACCATTCACTCAAATTGGAGCAGCAGCTGTGAATTCCATATTCAATGAGTTCATTAGCCATTAGACTCCTTTCTGAAGCCGCCTACAAAAGCAAATCATGTGCGATACCGGTTGGTGCCTCATCAGTTAATTAGCAGATAGAGATGAATGGTTAGCGGCAGCAGATAGAGATGAATGGGACCCACTTTAGTCATATATATATATATGATATGGTTTGACGCACCTCTGAGCGAAAGAGGGACGAAGAAGCCCTATAGCCATATAGGGTTCAAGAGAATTCAATTCATTCCAAGAGCAGCACCTAAAAGATAGAACTCGAACAGCTGCTGCCTTTCCTCACGCGTACTTCACTTTCACTTTAAGTGAGAGGTTTTATCTCGCGAACTCGGAATACAATAAAAGGAAGCTTCTTAATGGTTTGAGTCCGTTCCCTCTATCCTCTCAACTTCGGAATACAATAAAAGGAAGGGAAGCTTCAACATGTAATGAGTCCACGTCGGTTCCCTCTATCCTCTCAACTACTGAATATCCTTTCAGAGAATCTTCGTACCTCAATTTAACTATATTTTAGGGGGTCACTGAACAGAAGGGACGGTAGAGTGAATGGCTTTGGGGAGGTTCCATTCTCTAGCCTCCCTACGTTCCTATCGGTCTTGTAGTCGCTTCGAGGTCGTGAATGGAAGAGTCCATTCACTCTTCCGTTCGTCGCCCCTACGTCGCTATCGCTCGTCCCTTGGCTTCAGACTCACTCTCTTTCCTTATTGAACTCTTTATTATCTTTCACTTCCTCAGTTACTTTCTTTGGTACATAGACCTTGGCATCAAACTTAGAACTTCAAACTCCCAACTTCAAACCAAAAGCTAATACTGACCTAAATACAATCACACTCCCCTCACAAGCAATAATTTTTGAACTCCGAAGGCCCTATTTCGAACTCCCTTTACTATTAACACATACTGACACTGACAGTAAATGCATTCCAACTCCGTCCAACCCGATCCACTATTATCTCTTAATTTCCTTTTTGACATGTTCATCTTTTCTCTTGTCTCTTGTTTTATATTATCATAAGTGTATTTTTCTCATGTTTATCATTCACTCATTCATTCATTCTCTTTTCCCGAACTTTCGTTAACGAATGAGAATGAGCTTGAATTCAACCCTTTTATTGTGAAACCCACTTATAGGGAAGCGCTACTGGAACTTATATTATAGTAAGGCTCGATCTACTTTGCCATTCAAGAACAAAGTTCACTCATTACTAATTACTAGGAATTCTCTCCATATAACGTACCTCAATATATGCCATTCAGATTCTATTCTTATATAATGAATTTACTTATATAAAAAATTGAATTTCATCGAATGCGCCCTTACTATATATTTGGCGAACAGAGTGACGTGTGAGATGATAGGCAAGTAAGAAACAGAAACCCCGTGTTTTTTGACTCTCCCTTATGGTCGAGCCCTTTATCGTCCCTCAGATTCCCCGCCGCCTCTGTTTCGAACAACGTTCCTCATCGAGGAGGTGGGCCAATCCAAATATATATACACGTTGTGTTCTTCCAGGTTTGGAAGGTCCGAGCGAAAGAGAAGGAAAGAATAGGAACGAGTGATAACGAACGAGTGAAAGGACGGGGTGATAATGACGCGCGACGTGGCTCTCAAGTTTTCCAGTTTCCATACTAGCTTAGAACCCGGGTGTAGTACTTTCCCGGATCCTCTAAGGGATCGGAAGAAGCGGAGTGGAAGGGCTCATGTGGCCCTAGAGCGCTTTGCCCTTTCGATAAATGGAATTGCAAAGTGCGAAAAGAGAATATGAACTGTGCTTTTCATACTTATTATAAGAGTCAGAGTTGCTCGACCGGAAGCGAGAGAAAAGAGCTCTTGTCAAAGGACTTCCACTTGCATAAGGCCATCCGGTTCTGGCATCGAATGGGAGTTCTCTTTTTGGCTCTTCCCAGTCCTAAACTTTTATTACTTTTATGTCAGATGTGTTCCTAAACTTTTATTACTTTTAATATGTTGATCAAATTCCAAAATAGCACTCTCACTCTCTTTTCCTTATCATTCAGTAAAGAGAAGAATATATAATGGTCTTTCTCCATAATCTCTCTTTGCTTTGATTCGAACCCATTGCCGACGATAGAACTAGAATAGAGATTCTGTGCCCCCTAATTCCACCCCGTCGTTTCACTCGTACCTAGTAATGTGTTCTTTCATTCCATTTGATGGAGCTATTTTGTACCCCTCCGTCCCACGTCGAATACTTTATCACTCGTTCCTCCGTCCCTCTCCAACGAATTTATTATAGTATGGCGAGCACTTATCGTCCCTAAGGAGTCGATTCAAAATTGGCAATAAAAGTACTCAAAGTCTGAAACCCGGGATTTTCCCCTAGGCAAATGTCTTTCTCTTTCAGTTGGCGCTAAGGAGAGGGAAAACGAATACTTGACTTTATCACTCGTTCCTCTCCTCTCCCTTTGTAGTCGATCCTATCCTTACGGATGCCCAACGAATTTATTATAGTATGGCGAGCACTCTTTCGTCCCTCTCCAACGAATTTATTATAGTATGGCGAGCACTTTTTCGTCCCTCTCCTCTCTCTCTCCCTATTCTTATTGGTCGATCCCAAAGAGTCACCTTACTATATATTTCACCCCACTCTTATATTAAGTTCGTAATACCAGTAATTAGCTGCAAATTATAGTATTGCGTGCCCTCCTTAAGTAAGTTACCTACGAAACTACGAAAGATCTACCCAGAAGAGAACGTACATATCAGGTACACCCCGTATATATATTAAGTTCGTAATACTATAATTTGCTGCAAATTTACTAGTATTGCGTGCCTGCAAGAGTAGTTCATTCTTCACTACGAAAGATCTACTGGTCGGCTTAAGCCCTAATATTAACTATAAAACGATCCAAGCAAATTAAGGTATTACATAAATGGTGAAATATATAGTAAGGTGACTCTTCCCTTTCGGATGCCCAACGAATTTATTATAGTATGGCGAGCACTCTTTCGTCCCTTAATCTTAATAAAGAGTCTTTGAGTTCTTTCCTTAACGCCAAAAGCAACGGACACTTTTTACACTTTCTAAGCAACCTACTCGGACAAGGAGTTCAAAGTGAACTTCAATTCCTGATCTTAGGCTTAGGAGCTCCACGTCTAGCCGTCTAACTCACTCAGACCTCTTAAGCCTCTTTCTCTTCTCGGGGGGCTTTCTTTCACTTCTATTTTCGCTTTCTTTCACTTCTATTTTCCCTACAAGGAGTTACCAGTTCACTTTGATTCCTGTAATCAGTTATCTATTTCCAAACATACATCAAACTTGGCATCAAACTTAGAACAACAAACTCCCATCAAACTCCCTTCAAACTCCAGATCTGACTCTATATGATAACAACAAACTCAGTCCACCCGGTCAACTTTAACAACAACTTCTTAATTGGTCTTTTTCGTGATTTCAACTTCTGAATTGGTCTTTTTCGTGATTTATCATCTTTTCTCTTCTGTTTTATAATTTATGTATTTATTCTTCAGTTCTAGTATCTGAGCTTCCCTCACTTGCATATCATTACAATCTTCCTTGTCTCTTTGCCTCTTTGGGGCCCCTTCCTCTGTTACTTTCTTTATAGTTATAAAATAAGTACATACACCTCTGCTTACTAACTAACATTAGAATATACTTAACTCTTATCTATTGACTTAAGGCATCTTGTATCTTTGGGTCTGGGTCCCCTTCCTTTTCTTTCCAGTCAAACATGCATTTATTGGTCCCCTTCCATTCTTTGTTTATGCATTTATATCATTCTTGCATTTTGTCTTACTTATGCGTAAGACTTTATACATATTAATTATGGCATTGCGCCGATAGCTATTAACTCTCTTCTCTATCTCCTGCCATATTAACTTTAAAGCGAGCCTAAGCAAGAGTCCATTGCAATTGCATACCTACGTGGTTCATCTTCCTCGGGCCTTCTTTCTTTGATTCGTCCCCCTATCGGTACGTTACGCATATGGTCAGATCTTTTCTCTTTTCCCGTACTTTCACCTATCACAGAAGGAGCGAATGAGAAAGTATTTGACGCATCACTCTTTTGCGCATGAGTTGAGAATAAGGAAAGAGCTCCTATCCCTATTGGTAACGAGAAGGAAAGGAGAGAGACTATCTCGAGCTACCTTCCTTTCATTCGAGAATTTACTATATTTTAAGTAGGGCCTCCTGCAAGAGTGTCACATGGTTAGAGTGATGTGAATATGGAACCACGACGACGCTTTCCCTTCCCCTCTTCCGGTGGCAGTTGTAGCTTCAATGGTAATGTATCCGGCAGTTCTTTATCCTCCGTACGAGTTCCCGTTGGTACTCTTATCTTCATTCATTCTGGTATAGTATACTTCGTTCGATCCCATTCCCCTTTGACATGGTCTTTTGGGGGACTTGAAATAGAGTCGAATTTAGCATAACCATTTCATAAGCCAAGGTCACTTTCAGATAGTCGCTATGGCCCGGTGCCTCTCGATCAGGTAGATTAAGGCTAGTGTGAGCTCTTCACAATCGGCTGGGTACGGCTCACGGAAAAGATCATAGGCCGTGAAGGCGCCGGTGATGCTTGTCTTTTTCCGAGTCGAGATGCAGTCTTAGAATGGGCCAAGAATACCGATAAGTCGCCCATGAGGAGACTAGAATCATAACTCAACCGATGGTCCTGCCAGCGGACTCCTATGAAAGGCACGACTCTTACCAACGATGCCCTTCATAACTACATCGCACAAGATCAGCACTACAGAAGCACCAGTCCTCTCGAACTTTCCATTCACACGTCGCTGCCGCTCGTACCTTATTAAGTAGCAATGGTCACTTCTGCCGCTCTTGCGGAGCACCCGCCCGTAGGTTTTAGTAGACATCGGTACGATTTTAGGATGTTCAAACTCATACTATTAAGAACCATATCGCTCGCAGTTTCGACCACGACCACGCCATACTATAATAAATTTTCCCGGCCTTCAATCAGTAGGGCAATAGCACCGCTATTAAAGTTAAAGTCAAGGCAGGCCTACTTTCTTCAAGATACGAAAGGAGCAGCCGGGCTGTCTATATTTTCGATGGAGTCATCAACTTCCTTTACTTAGAAAAGAGTGCCCTTCATTTAGTAAGTTTGCGGCTCTTCCGTGCTCCTAGGTTCACTCCCCTACGCATCCCGACTAAGGTCTCACGCATCCAGCCGCTTCACTAATCTTCATAGGTTATACATAAGGTTGGTTATACCTTCCTTCTTCGAACCTTTTGGTATGTAATATCCAACTACTCGATACAACGATCTATTAGATCCTTTCCTTATGATGTAACACCCATAACCCTAAAGAGGTACGAATATCCTACTGAGCTAACAACGGGTAAACTCTGAATCTCCTTTAATTCTTTTGATTGGGGTCCCAGGCACCTGCTTTAGTTAGGGCAGCTAAAGTTAGGGCACCTGCTTCACAACACAATTCAAGTCTGTATAGTAGTAGTCCGATCTTTCTATCGCAAAGGTGCGAGCTAGTCAAATCAAAGGGGCGAGGAAACGACGCAGACCAGTTGGGGACAGTGAAAGTGAAACCATAGTTACAGGCCCGAGGTAACGACGGGGCAAAGTTGAGCGGCCAGAGTAAGCTTTGCGATAGCGAAGCGCAGCAGAGTCAAGCGACAGCGCGATCTCTGCGCGGATTGCATCAGATGGAGCGAATGCAATGACGCCGAACTCAAGACGCGAAGGCACCCGATTCAAGAGAGGATCCGTGCTCACCCGGGGTGGTCTTCAGTTCTAGAGTCATTCTATTAATATAGCTTAGTTAGAGGAACGAGGGATACCGACGTCTCGCCCTTCATTTAGTAAGTTTAAGGAGAGGAACGAGTCTCGTCTCTTCAGTTCACTGACGCGGTTTCAGCAGTCAACTTTGCTGTTTTCTTTTTTCTTTTTAGCGCTTCATTTGAGGATTGCAACGAAGGGAAGCAACAGAAGCTCTTTGCAAACAACTGGCTAGTCTGGCTCGTCCGGGACAAGAAGAGAGGGCAGGCAGAGCGGCCCGGCTGCTGAACGAGATTAAAGGATCAGTCTTATGCTCTTTTGCCAGGGCGGATAAGGGGAGTCTTCCCAAGCTAAACTTACTAAATGAAGGGCGAGAGAAAGTTCCCGTAAGCGTCAATTTGACCATTTCAGAATGAACAGATCAGATCCAAGGCATACCGAACCGCACCAGAACTTAAAGAAAAGCTTCTCGACCGCATGCTATCTATGATGCTTACAGGGAGAGTGTCCTCACAGGGGAAATGAGTCCTGCCACAAGGTCCCAATCCTGTCTTGAGAAGCCCGCTAATTTCTTTGTATAACTATACTTGGGCTCTACCGGGAAAAGACAAAGAGTTGAGTGACTTTGCCTACGAGCACCTATCCTCGGAGTCACGGGGAAAATGGGAGGTTGGTCGGTTGGTCGGTTGCCGCTCTTTGGAATCAGCCGATCATGCCCATCTCTCCCAATGATGCAATCTGTCTAGTTCTCACTCTAGACTATCATAGCTCAGTTCAGTAAAAGAGAGCTTCCATAGAAATAGAATCTAAATAGAAGCTGGGCGGAAGATCAACTGACTCATCGAACTGTGCAGCTACTAGTCCCAATGGCATCTTGTCCGGATAAAGGTGCGAAGCGAAGAGTTCAATCTGGCTTTGACTCTTTAGCAAAGTCTTTGCCCCATAGGAATACTGAAGCTGGAACTTGATTAGGTCCCGAGACCCGCGCCAGGCCCGTTCATAGGTCATTTAGTCAACGGTCATTGGCCCGTTCATGAAGCGCATGTTGACTTAAGAGTAGAGGACTCAAGTCTTCGGCTCCGGACTACTGAGTTCGTGGTTCGATCTCTCCCTTCCGGTCTCATCTGTAAAGTATGTTATCTTGTATTATAGAAGATTAGTCGTAAATAGCCCCTTTGGCTATTTCTCTCCCCAATATATATACAGGGGTAGCAGAGGTACTTATATTATATACAGGCGGATTAGAACTTATATTATGAATGCAGGGCGGATTAGTCGTAAATAGCCCCAAAGGCTATTTATATGCATCTGCGTAGCAGATGTACTTATCTTATATTATATACAGTTAGTCTACGCCTTTGGGGCTATTTATCTTCTTGGGGCTATTTATCTCCAGCCTAATATAAAAGTAAATTCGGAATTTATATATTTTAGGGCGGAACTTATATTATAGTGAGGCCTCAAATAGAGAGAATGGCACGTAGGGAAGAGTGAAACTTGATAGAAGTTCTCTATCGGCTAGCTAACTACTCTAGATCTGATAGACTTAACCATCAATAGGCTTAGACCTTTCGAGAGGGATATTGATTGGGCCGGAGTGTATACCAGAAGTGCCGATGTCTTTCGATGATGTTTAGCACTTATTCATCACTACATTTGTTTGAATACACGGTACTCGGTCTGTCGAGAAGGCTAGGAGCCTCCTCTTTTCTAATCTAATGGAAGAGAAGGAAATGAGCGCCATCTCTGAGCTCTCTGTGCTATTGGTAGACCTTACTACGGGGAGCTATGCTAGATAGGAGGTCATGTTCTGATGGTCGTGCTAACAATCGATGACTGATTTGTCTCTTTTAGGTCCATCTATTCTTTTTTTTTTTCTCACCTTTCGCTCTTCTCCTTTTCATTCAAACTCTACCCCGGGGAGCGCGTCACCATTCTTTGCCCCTTCTGGATGCAATTTCAAGTATTCGACGAGCTCACTCTTAATCAAGAGGGCCACAAACCTATTTGAATTGAGCCGGAGCTGCTGCCCTCTATCGCTTATATCCGCTCGCACAGATCATATTATAATGACTTCGGAGGCCCAAAAATCTAGTAAATTGAGATAGAAATAGATTTTTATAAAATCTCTTTCTGTAGCTGTTGGCAAAGAACCTAACTCGGCTTGACCGATTGTACCATTCATCATTCAGATATAAGATCGGGAAAGATACTGAACGCTATCAAATTCCTCCCTACTCGCTCGGTACCTCCAGCTTTCTATCTCTTTCTATAAGATGAGAATCTCACTCGCCCTCCCTGCACTTCTACTCTTTCCCCAGGTGCGTAGCAAAGTTTGATTCAGGAATGGGGATTCCAACCAAATCAACTGACATGGATTCACCAACAAAGAGGTGTGTGGGGAGGAGAGTAGTCTTCAAAAAGAACTAAGGAGTGTCCTGGACTGACCCAACGATTGAGAGCTAGGGAAGCAGACTGAGACTCAAATCGGAACTAGGGACTATGAGTGCATCAAGAGTCACTTTGAGGCCCTACCACAAGGTGCATCTGCTCTCGACTCCTAGGAGTAGGTCTCGGTCTAGAAAAGACTCAGCAGATATTAAAAGGTTGAGGCGGGGAAGAGGCAGCATCGGAGTCCATTAAGTAGATGGAATTCCTGCGCAGAATCTGATAACATCGGAGACAGCAGGGTGCGTGGCTAAGGCTTAGGGGGCCGGGATTCTCTCTCTTGCTTTCTTTAGATAAAGAGTTCTAATGAAGTGAAGAATTAAAAAGACACTCTGGAGCGGTGCCCAGCCCAGGCCTACTTCTTTTCCTTACGCTGCTCCGGATTGAACAGAAGTCAATCATGATTCTGAAGCCGGGACGGTTCATTGAGTGCCGCCCCTCTAAGTTAATATGTATAGAGGATCTTTCGTAGTTTTGAATCCGGGTCCACTTAAGCATCTTTGGAATCTAACTAATTGGATTGGGCTGCGTATGCTGGCTCCCTTATCTTAGGTGCCGGCGACCAGGTGACAATAGTTTTCCTCGGTGGGTCAAAGAAGACTGAAGGCTACCTTCGATCTTGCTAGCGGATTCTTGGATCGCACGCTCTACAGCACCATACAGAGGGACTCGGAGCTTTAGAAGTGACGCGTAGCGCTCGGGAGTTCTTTGTGAATCTTCATGGGCTGGTAAGTAGGAGATAGGGGGAAGAGCAGAAGTTGACTCCGTCACGCTTCTAGCAAGCCCACGGAGCGGTCTGACTTCTATGGCAGGCTCCCTTATAAGAGCAAAGTCTATCTATCACGTACTATAATAGAAATGACCTTCGTTCGGTATAAGAAAGAGCACTCTCAGCTAGCGCTACCTTTCCTCCCTCTTCTTTTCTTGGTAGTTGCTCTCAGCATATACTCTATTGCATGAACTGGTTAGGGATCCACACATATCAATAGAAGACATTCCAAGCAAGAGGTGCAAGGGACGAGACTCTCTAGTTATAGAGAGGGGGAGGAACTTGCTTGCCTTCATTATAGGTCACAGACAGCAAAGCTGGGCACTCTTCTTTCTCTGGAGGGCCCATAAGAAGCTGCCGATCGAGCCTATTTTACTTTAAATCGAAGGCTTGACTCCTCTCGTCTAGAGCAGCTCCTCAACTCATGACTATATGGAATAGATGAGAGACTCACTCTCTCTATATATTGCCTCATTCATTTGCCCTACTTGTCTCTGAGTCCAATGATCATTCCATGTTTATGCGCACCTACGAGGGAGCCCTAGCCTTGCGCCCCGGCTACTAAGTTCTTATCTCTTATAATAGGAGATACTTAGCTTCTTACGGTGTGAAAGAAAGGGACGAGAAAGAAGGAAGGAAGGGAATATCTGCTTTGCAAAGATGAGGCTCCGAAGGGCTCAGAACTATTGAAAAGAGGAGTGATGGAGAATAGGGGTAGCGCTCTAGGGGTAATATTCTTTGAATCAAGGGTCTTGCTTAGTCTTGTCTGAATCGGGTCGTGGATGATGTCACACCATGCAGTCAAATATGTGATGAATTTGTGTACTCATTTATCATACAATTGAGACTATGGTCTCACTCGCTTCAGGTCTTCCGCCCGACTTCCACCAGTTGGGTGGGGTCTGATCCCATTTATTCAAAAGGTCAATTCATCTCTTACTGGGACTCTTATGCCGTCTCGCCTCTCCCTGTCATTTGCTGGTGTGCCTGTGAAAAGTCTCTTGTCTGGTCCCGGCTGAAGCTGTGGATTATGATCTTCCCGGTCGGGTGCCATGCACGCATTCGTGGCTTACATGACCGTGAGACCCTCGTTCGGTAGCTATTATCACATCAATTCAATGATAACATTGTGCTATGCATGATATTCATCTATGCAGTTGACATCTATAGTGCTCGCTTGTTCATGTAATTAGCCCGATCTTAGTCCGCTTGTATCACTGGGAATATCACTGAGAAAAGAAAAATGCTTTGCTGAGAGATGAAAGAGAGTTAGATTCTATTTTTATATAGTTAGCGAGAGAGGGAGGCAATCCATCCTTTGAAGTTAAGAAAAGAAAGGTGGACCATTTGATTGACACGTGACGCGTGAGTGATCGCAGGTTCTCTGTCTGGCTCTATAGGCAGAGCTATGTATAGAGGTAGCTTTCTTTCTTGTACGGGAAGCCCCAGGTCACCCAGAAGTATACCACTATCATGCGTCATGCTCTTCACATGCCTCAACAAGAGGTTCCTGAACGAGAGAAGAAAAGAGGGCAAGACTCAATAACCAAGATCTGAATCTGAGAGCTATAAGAGAATCGGACGTCCTTCATATGCAACGGGGGGCAGGTTCCGGATTTCATTCCCTTTCATGTAGGTCTAGATAATGCTACGTACGAGGGGCTAGGGCTGGCTCAAGATAAAGGCGAGAGAAGCATTGGAAGTGGAAGTGCCTCCGGGTTCTTTCTGGATTGGTATCCGACCCGGTCTCCTTCTACGTGAAGCCCTCCTTGCCAGATCTGGATAATTTTATTGATAAGAAGAGCGATAGGATAGGCAGCTGATTGAACGAGGCGAGGGGCGAGTGATAACGACGCGCTTTGAGTTCATTCTATAGAGCAAAGTGGGGCGCAGATCTTACCAATAGAGCCCGGATGCGTAAAGAAATGTTCCAGTAGCGTAAGGTGCGGAGCGAGTTGAGTATTATCTTGAGTACCTAATTAGACCTTGGACCTAGCACTGTTTGAATAGCTCTGGGAGATCCCTTCTTTTGAGCCGCGTTATGGGTCGACCCATAAAAAAAGAACTGAGCCTCACTCTTTTCCTGGGTGTGCAATTCCTACTTTGACGCCAGGCCTAAAATAAATATAAATTTCAAAAATGAGAAGCGTGCTTCTACGTCGACTTCGTCAGCCTAATGGAAGTGGAATTAGAGAAGTTGGTATGGTAGTAGGCTCTCTCCGTCTGATTCTCTCTCCTGGGAGGTATTTAGGCCGCTTTCTTCGACAGGGCAGAGGAACTCAGACTCTCTGTCCAGCACTTGAGGGGGTAAAGAACTTATCTGACTCTCGCTAAAGTGCACTGGTCTCAGTCTATATAATAGGTTTGCCACCGCGTACTGGACCAAAGATGGTGGGAAGAGGCAGGCTGAGGCTTTCTCTCTTTCCGTAGGTACGTGCGGGTTAGGCTTTAACTAGAGTACTTTGCCTCGGTTCGATAGCGGGGGACTCTTTCTGTTTAAGACTCTGGATAGAGAAAGCCAAGAGAGAAGGGTAGGGCTACCTGGGACAATTAGCAAATGAGTAGATGCAATCCATCATTCCAATCATCTGAGAAAGAGAAGATGATGGTCTTTCTTCTCTTCCGGTCTCTTTACTGCTTTTCTTTAGTGCCTATTCTGCTTCGGTTGGATTCCCCTCTCTAGAGCTTTCTTTTAATTTGGTTGGATTCAGCCCTTGCCATAGTTAACTCAAGGCCTGGCTAATAATGGGTCAACGGATCATCCCAGGAATTGAACGATTCAAAGGCTATAGTTCTACCCCTAAGGAGCGACTGAAAGGAGCGAGAACTTAACCCGTCAACCCCTGCCCCTGAAGTTGACCTGGTCCGGAGACATGCTTCTACCCTTGACGCAAGAGGATGGCTACTGAGGTCTCACAAGAAGAGAAAGCGGATCAGCAAAAAAAAGGAGTAGGGAATCGAGTCGAGAGCCTATTTTCCATTGAGTGCTTAGCCGGGTGCTTCACTTATCTCTCGTGAGCACCAAAGAAATTGAACGCTTCAGTTCGTCCATCGCATGACATGAGGAATGGTCCCTTCCTTACCCGAATGAGCCATACTATATATAATTGGGAAGCGGAATTTACTTGATTTTAGGCTTAGTCGTAAATAGCCCCAAAGGCTATTTATATGCCTCTGCATAGCAGAGGTACTTATCTTATATTATATACAGTTAGTCTACGCCTTTGGGGCTATTTATCTTCTTCTCTATTCAATAGGAAGTGGTCGTCTTCACTGCTTTGATAGGTATTGCAAAGAAAAGGATAGCTTCGATTGCTGCATACGGCGACTAGATATAATTCTCATATAGTTAACCGCGTAGTGGGATAGTTAACCGCGTAGTGGGATTCACTGCTGTCCCGACCGCTCACTCAACTAGCTCAACTAGCCTACGGGGGATAAGAATAAAAGAAAGAAGTGGAGCTCAACTCTGCCGCTCTTTAGGTCTTTGCCGCTCCTGCCTTCGCTGACCAAGCTTTCCTGATCGCTTCACTAAACATAGTTCGTCCCTCTTATCTGGAGCGATCGCAAGTCCTATCTTCTCTCGCTCGATCTCTTCTTCTTTTTCTTTCTCTGAACGGTTTCTTTTCTTGGTCGGATCCCCACCTTAGTTGCTATCGCTAGTCCGAAGCTCTCAGCCCTGATCTCTGACTTGAGTTCCGCTACGCTAAGGTTCTCTGTTGCACGAGCTGCTGGTCGGAAAGAAAGGCCTCATCTATTCAATTATTCCCACTCACGGGGGCCTCAGCTAGTTTGAGGTTGGGCCATGCCATACTTTAGGCTCGTTCCACTCCACTGCAAGTATCCCACGTCTGCTCGCTCCGGGCTAGCTCTTGCTTCTCTGTCGAGTCCGAGGGATCAAAGATCGATCACTGCCAGTCTGGAAGGTGCCTTTGTCCCCATTCAAGTTCTCGTCGGGTAGGTCTAGCGCTTCTCTGATTTGGATTGGAACTTATATTATATACAGGGCGGAGAGGAAGGTATAGCGAATCAATTATCGTAGGGCCGAACTCATCTCTCGCAAGTAAGAGTGTTCGAGAGATGAGTTCGCAAGAGGCGCTCATCTTTTCAATTCAAGTCGGGTCCCCGGTCCATAGAAGAGGGGTAGGTAAACGCTTTGGATAAGATAAGAAAGAAGTGTGCCGGCACTCGAAGAGCATGGCTGGGACGGGAAGAAGCTCGAGAGGCAGAGCCAGGGACGTCCTTCGCTGACCTAGTTCTTTTCTCTCGCTTGGTCTCACTCGCTTCACTAGGATTGCATTCGATAGGATATCAAAGAGATTGAAATGCTCCGCCGCGTCAGTGAAACTGAAGAGCCCCACCATATATTTCTTCCTCCTTATATAGCTTGACTCCGGACCGGCAAAGACAGCGAAATCAAAGCAATCCGCTTAAAGCGCAATCTCTGCAATCCGCTTAATCAACTCGCGATAAACTCTCATCGTGAGCACCTCGCTTGCTAACTCAAGACTAGACTTGCCTCTTTCTTTAGCGTTCCGCTGCGCTCCCGCCTGTCCTACCGCAGTCGATCTGCTCTGAGTGTGAAGTGCTGCTGCCGCAAGTTTAGTGCTTCGCTTCTACGAGGTGGTAGAGGTGTTTTTAGTATTGGCTATATTGCTGAAGTTGGATTGGATAGCATGCCCTGGCTTCTACGGCTTCAGTTGGATAGGATAGCATGCTTGATCCTGGATAGGCAGAGAGCAGGCACAGGCATGCTTGATCATCTCCCGGCTGTCCGAGTCCACTCCTCGCTCTGCACCTTGCCTTTGACCGCTTCGCACTTGTCCCGCCTGTCTTCGGATTGCTTGCCTCTGCTGATCAGAGCCAGAGAGACTCCGCTTAGCAGGGCTATGCAATCTTCGGAAGTTCAATTCTTTTCTTCCGTGTCACTAGTTCAAAAAAGTAATGAAAGCTATGGCCCTTCTCATTTGATAGGAGAGAGGCCCGACCTACTGAATCCGAGGTGCGAAAGAAAGTCATGATTGAGACCTACCAATTCACACCGAGTTTGGACAGAAGCAGAACGAAGAAGTGAGAGTGAATGGGTCGAGCTACACGCGTCAGTTAGAGACTAAACGCGACCAAGAAGAAGGCTCTGAAAGAGGCGAGATCACAGTAGGGAGTCTTGGGATAGATGGGGAGCTATAGCTATCTCGATGGCGAATTCATGCTCATGCGAAGGCACGGTCAAAGGCATAGGAAAGACAGGTTGTGCGAGGGCAGGAGGCAGTTCATATTAGGTCGGGACCTTCACTCACTAAAGCTAGACTAGATCCCGGACCATTACTCTCTAAGGTGAAGCTAGACCGGACGGCATGCTATCGAAAGAGCTGACCGGCAAAGCAAAGATAGATCAGAGGCAAGTGCGATAGCTGAGTCACCCCAGGAACGAGCGACCAGCGACGTAAAGACGCAGAGTCTTCGGCTGGCTTAGAAGAAGGACAGAATAAGAGGAGGGAGGCTAGAGCGCATGCCTTTTCATCCGATCTCCACTGGCGAGCTTCAGATCAGCAGGTGCGGGGTAGAGACGCCAAGTGGAGCGAAGAAAGGAAAGCCAACCAACCAACTATAGTTCTTTCAGTTCTTTCTTAATATAACAAGATAAGATATGGTGCTCCGAATAGTGAATAGTCGTTTTTGAATTCAAGAGTTCCGGTCGAGGAAGGCTTAGAGAGAGAAAGAGTTCTAGGTACCGAGGCAGAGAAGAGACTGAAGAGTGAATTTAAAGAGTGGCGAAGAGAGCATCCCTATCGGAGGAGCAGTGAAGCTGAGTTCAAGTCTTCGTTCAAGTCATGCCTGGACCAATAAGAAAGAGAAGGCGAAGAAAGAAGCTAAATTGCTGACTTCCAAGGCTCCGTTCCAGAAAGACTCTCACAATCTGCCCATACTATAATAAATTGCGGAGGAGACTCAATGATGGCTGGCATAGGCACGGTCGACTCTTTCATGTAAGCAAGATCTTACTCGCTGAGAAGGTGCCGAGCTAAGGTTATTGAAAAGATGCCGAGCCCATGGAGCGGTTACGGTGCGGTCAGTCGAAGAATGAAGGTTCGGGTTCGATTCCCATCCCGGATCCAATCAAAGCGGAGGCGCGGCAGACTCAATGGCGGAGTAGAGGTTAGGATTTCCAATTAAAGTCTTAGGATAGTAGAGGAAAGACTCTTGGTTTAGAGGATCAGTAGAATGAAGTTGCGAGTGAGATGAGGGGAAATGAACTGAGAAGAGTAGCCAGGCCCGATAATAATTTCTTTCTTAATCAATCTACCATTGATTTGATCTTGCTTCGCCGACCGTGGGAGGGAAAAGGAAGCTTCAGACTGGAGCGAGTGATAGGGAAGCCCTCCCCCGCCTCATGCTCATGCTATGATGTAAGGAGTCAAGCCTACTATGTTTGATAAGTGCGGTTGACGCGGAACTCTTAAATAAGAATAAGTGTGTGGCTGGCGCAGCTATAAGAAGTTCTTCGGTTCTCAGTTGTTTTCAGTTGAATCAGAAAGATAAGAAAGTTCAGTTGTAGGTTCAAATCCAATAGTAGGTCCGGGGTCTGGCCAGCTAGCTTTGACAGGCGGAGTTGGGGACATGAATGAAGGCTGAGTGCCAGGCAGTTCATCCCACGTAGCGGTGGGCTCAAGAAGAGGTGCGGAGTGAAGCTATATAAGAAGTGTGATCTTGTCTCTCAGTTTACTGACGCGGTTTGTTTGCTTTGATTTCGCTTTGCTCAACAACTTTGCTGTTTTGTTTTGTTGTTTTGTTTTTTCTTTTAAAATCTCACTAGTCACCTAATCGAAGAAGCTTTGGAAAGACCAGACTCGGTGAGGATGGGATAAGTTTCAGCCAGTAGAGCAGGGGAGTCGCTGAGTCGGCAGTTCATCCCACGTAGCGGTACGAAGGACAGAGAGAAAGAAGGAACCCACTACGCGGTATGCATTCAAATGGCAGAAATTGACAGTTGCTCTGATGAAATAGGTGCTACCTGCACGATCATGTCAACTTATGACACTAGCTCTCATGAGCCTGCATGAGATTGGCAGTTTTGAACACGAGATGATAGGTATGCAATGCAATGCGTGAAATTGGCAGTTTTTAACACTTTCTTTAGTATTGAGTATTGAGATATGCGTGAAATTGTCAAATTCACACACTTCTGCCGGTGAGACATGCGTGAGATTGTCAATCTTTGACAGACCTGCTTTCATGCCCAACTACGCAACCCTTCAAGCTGGACTCATCCCAGTCCTTTGACCTATGTTGCTGGTTGGGTCGACTTCCGGTAGGAATTTATATTTATTTTAGGATTAGTCGTAAATAGCCCCAAAGGCTATTTTTCTACTCAGCATAGCTGAGGTCTTTATATTATAGTAAGACGGATTAGTTTACGCCTTTGGGGCTATTTATCTCCTTGCACGAGCTCCCTAACTCGGGGGAGAAAGAAGACTCGGAAAGACGAGCCGGGCTGAGAAGTGCAGCGCATCTAAACTCAAGCCTGATCATAGGCCAATATATATACAGGGCACGACCGAATTCAAGTAGCGATCTATCGACTGAGAGTGTTCGCCATACTATAATAAATTGAACGAAGAGATTGGTCGGTCGGTCAAATGCACAGCACTGACTATCTCCAAGGATGGTTTGGGAGAGGAGCTAAGAGTCAAGCTATGCTATATCTTTGCAATCCGCTGCTTTACCACTTATCCTACTGCTATGCGCGATCAAAGCAATCCAACAACCCAATCAAAGACAGAATGTTGCTATGCTATGCCGACGAAGAGTTCAAGTTGCTATGCGCTCTCAACACCGAAGCCCCCACCAATATATTAAATTGCGGCAGAAGCACTCTCCGTTCGAGCCGCCCTTATCCTCATTGAGCAATCCATGGAAGCGGAAGCCGGAATAGAGTAATCCAAGCATTTCACGCCTAGCCTAGCAATGGGAATGCATCGTACAAGAAGCTAAGCTCAGTCTTTGAAAGATGGTTATGGTTGGGTTGGTTAATAATCCCGGGTCTTCTCAGAGCTCAGTCGCTGAGTCTAATACGAGGTGCGAGGAACAAGCGACAGCGTCGTAGAGTCGTTGGGGACATGAACTCCAGGAAAGACTCGTCGGTGACGAGGATCAGTTTGATTTTTATGGTCAGCTCACTCGCATGCCATTCAGAGAGAAGGTGCTGTGCTATGCGATCACCGAATCTTTTCATACTATAGAGGTTCGACGACTATAAATGGAACGGGCTCTGCCGAAGACTCAATGGAAGCGAAGCGACCGAGGAGGGTGCAGTAGGCGCAGTTGAAGATAGTGCAATGCCCCGGCTGACTCGTCATCTCGTACTCGGGAGCGGATGTCAGTACTTGGACTGCTACTGCTATCTGCTGTGCTGGCCTGAGCTCAGGACGGAGGAAGCGTTCTATTCTCTCTTTTCTAGGTCCTCGGGAAAGAGTCCCTTGCCTAATCATCTTCGGATCCGACCTTAGTAGGGGCAAAGTTGAGCAAAGCGAAATCAAAGCAAGACCAGCGACTACAAGACGCAGACCAGGCAGATCAGAAGTTGGGGACAGACGAGGGACTCTCGCTTTAGCAATCACACTCAAGGAAAGCAAGGGCTACTTAAATATCTCTGAGGGGAGAGGAGTCGATTCATAGTGCGTAGTTTTTTATTTGCAAAGATTTCGCTGCGCTCAACTTTGTCGTTCGGGTCTACGTCGGTTAAGAAAAGCCTGACTCGGGGAAGCTACCGCAGAGAATCAAGAATAGTAGAGGACAGGAGGCCTTCAATATACTTCCCGGGCATTCAATCCCACGTAGCGGAATTAATGGTGGAGATGAGTGAGGGAAGACGAGAATTTACTATATTAGGGGGGAGGCTAATTGGGGACAGCGCTAGCGAAATCTTTGCAATCCCGAGTCTAAATACGAGGCTAAGTTAATCAGGCGAAGCTCAGTCGATTGCTTTTATTGTTATTGAATAAGAGAAGATCAAGTACCTTAGAGCGGGATGAGCCGTTGAGCAGGCAGGTAGTTCAAGGATGACTATCAATATAGTAGAGTAGTTCACTAGAAATGCAGAGCTGGTTGACTAGAAGAAATGCGGAGCAGGTAGTTCAGTAGGCAGAGCAGGTCCAGCAGTGTGGAGAGGCTACGTTCAAATGATCATAGTTGGGGTGCCTCGGCTAAGTTGGGGACTGGAGGAGGTGGAGCTCGTTCACCGGGGGTACTCGATGAAAGAAGGGCCGGGCTCAGTCGAAGAATGAGGGAGCGAAGCGGTCAGGAATAGAGTTCACCGGTCAGTTTGCCTAGTGGGCAGCAGATTGCAAAAATGGAGGAGATTTAAGATCCGGAGCTGGTAAGGCTGGTAAGGATAGATAGGAAGGAGATTAAAGATGCGTTGAGAAGAGCTGGTTATAGATAAATAAGGCCGACCGACCACTCGTATATAAGCATTTCT
>JBBMKF010000069.1:746029-766269 GCA_037834155.1 Curcuma caesia | reverse complement strand
TCCCAATATATGTTAGGTACTACAATATAAGTTCGCTATTCAAAACGTAGAAAGATCTAGTGAATGGTATTTCCTCACCTCATAACACCTGGTTTTGGGGAAGCACGTCTCCAGAGCTTATACTCCTCTCTTAGGCACAGGTCTTCGGGCAGCAGTGAAATGACCCCTCCTCTACAGCACAGGACTTGGAAGCAGTGATCTTAGCCTTAGGTTAGGCACATGACCTGACCTTACTACGCGGGAAGACTATGCGGGAAGACAACCGCTCCGTGGGGCACATGACCTTACTACGTGGGAAGACAACCTTCATTACATGTAGTAGGAATCCCTCATTTTATTACCCCACTATGCGATAGAGAGGAGCAAGCGGAAGTCATCACCTCCCACTATGGGATAGAGGAGAGAAGAGGAGGACTATGCTGCGATAGGGGAGCAAGCAGAGGACTATGCGGTGTAGAGAAGAAGAAACTATGCGGTGTAGAGGAGAAAGGAAAGGACTATGCAGTGTAGAGGAGAAAGCGGAAGAGAGGAGAGGCGCAGTGATCAGGAACGAGCACTCTGAAAGGATTAGCAGGTAAGGGTACAGGAGCACGGTAAGGAAGACGTACTCATCAGGATGATCAGGAAGGAAGAGGTACATAGCGGTGTGGGAATCAGGAATAGCTCTGAAGTGGGAGAGTAGCGTGACTAGTTCTTCTTTCTTTGTCCCAGGACTCTCTTTCTCTGTCCCTGGAATCTCTATCCGGGCATGCCTTCCCAGGTAGCGGTGTAGGACAGCATTGGTTAGGAATTAAATCTAGGCTGCTGGTGCCTTCTGGTCCGGAGGCTGCCTTCCTTTTTTTCAGTTGGTCTAGTCAGAGGGAGGATGCCTTCTGAGGGTGCTTTCCTTCAGTTGGTCTAGTCAGAGCTTCAGCGGAGGATTCCTTCTTTCATTAGGAAGTGGTAGAGGCAAGAATAGCAGCGGACAAAGATACGATAGTCCTTATTATCAAATCTCCGATAGTCTTTTTTATATAGAGGAGAGGCAGGTAGCGGTGGAGGAAGAAGTAGAGGAGTCCCAGGTCTCGGTAGAGGACTCAGCACTGAGCATTGCATTCATTCACTTATCATCCTATCTGTTGTTGGAAACACTCAATTCACTCTTATCATTACATGAGTTGGACGGGCATCAGTAGGAGCCTCGACGCGACGGAAGAAGGGGATCAGTTGGAAAGGAATGCTTCGACGGTTGGGGATCAGGCATCAGTAGGCTCGATCGCTTTTCCTTTGCTTTGATTGAGGAACTTCAGTAATCTCAAAATGCTGCCCCATCTTAATTCCGGTCTTGAGCGGATCCTTCTTTCTAGTCGACATTTTTAGGGATATATCTTGGCAAAAGCAAGCTTGCTCACTTCTTTGACGCTTTCGTACCATTGGAGTCAGAAGAAGGTTCAATATTAAGGCCTGGGGCAAAAGCAAAAAGAGAGGGATTTGCTATGCTAGGAGACTTCCGAACTCAAGGAGGGAAGTGAGGTAGAGGGCCCAGAGGCTCAAGACGCTAGGTGGCGAGGAAAGCGGAGTCGGTGACAGAGCTCAGTTGAGCAAGTCGAGATTAGGTCTTTCCCATGGCTACAGGCAGGCCGCGCTCAAACCACCCGAAGAGGAAAGATTAATCCACTTAGCTTAGTACCTATGCCCTACCAATTATAAGATCTTTCTTAAACCATCTAAAGAAAGGAAAGAGAAAGAAAGTGAAAGAGTTTCTTTTCAAATCATCTGGAACTTGGATCCAAAGATGTCAGACGACCTGCTCCGCAATGAACTGAATCAAAGTCATGCAATTTGGAAAGAGGCAGCCCGCCGATTGATTATCTATCCTCACTACCTCGTCTGCTGGGAGAGTGTTCATACATAGCCAGGAGCTGCTCTTGGATGAGATTTCGCTGGGCCTCCGGAGGAGGGCAGAGGAGGATCTATCTTGCAGCGGAGGGGAATCTTTCTTGCTAGATAAGAGTTGGATTGGTGAAGAAAGCACTCGGTTTCCAAGGGAAGGAAGAGTCAGTTGCCAAGCTTCAGAGTTGGTCTACGATCTTTCCTGGAACTTAACGGTTCTACGAGCCAGTCAGAGTTGGAAGAACCATTCTCATTTAACTAGCTAATTGAACTAGTGAACCTGCTGCTATTAGAGCTAGGGGCAGGACCCTAGGAGTGAGACCTCCAGTAGGGGGATAGGAAGTGAATCCAGTTCTCTCTCGGCACCAATCATTCTTGTTGAAGACTGGGGTCAGGCAGAGTGAGGCATTGAATAAGAGAATTCGGATCATCCCATCCTTTCTTAAATAAGTCTTCGCCCAGCCACTAATCTGACTAAAGCAGGCACTCCTTGATCAGTTTCTTTAATTGTGGACGTGTGGTATTAGAGGGTGAAGGACCTGAGTGAGATGATCCAAGCCTACTCTCATCCTCCCTCGCCCACATAAAAGATAGATTCTAGAGCCTAATATAAAAGTAAATTGATGATAAAAGTAAGCTGTAAAGTTTATATCTGGCGGATCAAGGAAACGAAGAGAGAGTAGCACAAAAATTGACTATATTAGGGGCCCCTAGTAATTTCTCTGTATGAGGCCGAAGAGTGAATCAAGCCTCAGTTTCAGGGAAAATCAAACTCGGGACAGAAAGTAGAGGTAGCAACTGCCCATCGACACCAGCTTGAATAGTAGTGTGGAGTCATTGCGCTTAGCTTAAAGAATGTTGGCTCACTAATATTAGTTCGGGCGAAAGAGTCAATATAATAATGGCACAAAAAAGGGAGACTATACACACATATTCTTTTCTCATCCCTGCCAACTGAACTCATCCTTTTGTAGCAGTGGCAGTTGATCGATCGGCTGCGTAGTATGCTATGCCCCTAGTTAGGGGCACCATCGGTGGGCATCAGAATCATGATTGACTTCTAGGCTGAATCAATGGACCGGCCTTCCGACCTCCAGAGCCTATCTCTGAGTGCCAACTTATATTATAGTATGGCCCAAAGAAGTTAGGAAGCACGCACTGACGAAATGAATGGAAGGGTATCACAGCAGAGGAATGAGGAGGAAGATAGACTTGGAAGCTCAAACTTCAAGAACTCGGGAACGACCTTCTTCCCAGTCGCTTAGGTACCAAAGATTACTAGGTCTCACAGACCAGACCCGAAGAAGAAAGATAATGTAAGGAGCTGCGTACCCAACTCAAAGTGAGATGAGGAAGAGTGAGCTCACCCCCTTCCATCAGGTCTCTAATCTTCTCATTTCCTATCCTTCCTTGGCATACCATTGAATACCTAAGACCAAAACCTAATGGATAAATAGAAAAAGCACTCCCCATTCACACCAGAGGTTGATGAAAGATCCCTGAGTCTAGATACTTCGATGCTCTAGCCCCTTCTTCTACTCTACGGGAAAGATTCGAGAAGGGGAGTCGAAGCAATGCGGTAGAGGACGAGGAGGCAGGAAAGAGTTCAGCAACATGAGCAATTAGAGCGTCGCACCAGAACACAGTCCAGTATGAGAAGTGGGACCGCACACCGTTCTATTAGTGAGACGTGTCATTAGTCAATCGTTAGCGATAGTCCAAGTCTAGTCAGCAAGATGTAGAGAAGTTCGATCGTCCTCTCCCCACCCCCCCCCCTTCGGTTAGCCTACTATAGGCATTTGACAACACTATTGATAGGCATGGAACTTAGGTGCGCCACTACGAGATTTAGCTATATCTAGTAATATTCAACCCATGCTTTTTCTACACGGTTCAATCTCATATCATATAAGGTTTGAGCCTCCGAAAAGAAGTTATTGAACCAGGTCACAAGTGCAGCGATCTTCGAAGACGGGACTTCGATTCCACTCTTTCCCTTTCCGTCAGTATGCTAGGGGCTTGCTTTATTCAATAGAGACCTTTGACTTCTAGCTATACTTATATAGTCATATTAAAGTAGTTCCTTCCCTCTTTCCAGACAGAGCAGAGTAGTTATGTGAGACCGCCAAGCAAGTGTTAGTGTGCGAGAATATGATAGATCCGATCCTGGAGGAAGAAAACCCATTCTAAATAAATGCCCGGCTGGCTATTGACAATCTTTATTGTTCATCTGGCTCTCTTTATATAAAGTTGGAATTTAACCCCGAATCCGATAAGGGATGATTTGACTCTTCCATCTGCGTACGAAGAGCAGTTGGTTGAGGGCGGGGAGGATTCGCCATTGGGAACTATGAAAAAAGAAGAGGAGTCCGGCTAGGGGAGAACCATAGATCTTCCCAGACCTAGACTAGTTGAGGAAGGAGCCAAGGTACGAGTGATAACGACGTGGAGTCTTTTGTCCTAAATTCGGCACTTGCTTCTAACTCAGATTCCCTTACTAAAGAGATGCAGGGGCTAATTTCGTAGCGAACTCTCTTGACTGGCCCCACTGTCCCACAGTGTGGGCAGCGATGAGGAAGAGCATTGGTTGAATTGGCAGAGCCGCTCTTGACCTAGAAAGGGCAGGGCTAGTTCACTGAGTAGAGTCTCCTTCGATGGCACCGCTCCTGTTCAGTCTTCACGTCACGGGGGCACCTAAGCTAAGTATTTCTCTTCAGTTCAAAGAGAGCTCTGCTTCGTGCTACCACTTCTTAAAGGGTGGAAGAGTTGAGCTCATTTTGATATGCCTGCCTTCTATCCCAATTTCTTTCCTTTCTCTAGGGAGAGAATCCGTTGTAGCTGCTTCAAAAAAGAGTGAATCGCACTCGGCATTGAAAGAGATGTGGCATTTTCTTGCAGACTCAAGTCGGGGTCTACCTCTTTTCCTGACGTTGCTCCGGCCCCAAAAATATAGTAAATGTAGCACAAGTCAAGACCCAAAGAACAGTTTGACCCGTGTAGCGTTTTAACCCGTGTACGTTCTAACCCGTGTAGCGTTTTAACCCCGGCGGGCGAGGGTCAATCCTCAGTCTGCCTTGGAGTCAGAGATCCTACCAAGAAGAAGGAAGGCAGAGGGACGTAGCGTCAAAAGTAAGATCGGAGGTTAGGCAGGGCTGGGGTGTGGGGACGCAAGGAACCGTAGACGCCTGTCAACGATTGAGACCCTTGCATAGATGAGTTGAACAAGATACTTTATAGGCGGAAGAACTGGCAAGCACTCCTCCTTTATCTGGCGTGAGGAGGTACGAACGGCAGTGACAAAGGTGCGTAGCAAGGTGCGTAGCGTAGTTAGACAGCTAAAGACTTTTGGCAGAGCGCCTAAGGCGGGACTAATTACGGGAGCGAAGGAACTCTTTATAACACGTGACGTAATCCGTGAGCGATACATGAATTATAACGTATGGAGCGTGAACTGATATAGAATGGACTCCAAGAGTTCTAAGTGAAGACCGTAGGGAGCGAGTAGGAGTCGAGGCTCAAGCAAGATCAATCTATGGAGTCATAATCCCCACCTTTATATAATATTACCAAAGCGCTTTACCAATCGAAGAAGAGCCGACCGAGCAAGTGGAGCGAAACGTGCAGGCCCGGATAGAGCCGACTGCTGAACTGAAGCTATTGAAGAGCCAACCAATAAAGGAGCGAACGCAGTGACGCCTGTCCCCGCCTAGCGAAGGGGCGAGTGACCGCGGAGCCGACATCATTGATTGGCCCGCCTAATTCTCTTCGGTGCGACTGAGAGGAGCGGGGTCCGGTCCCTCGTCCATAACATGGAAAAGCAGATTCATGGGTCTTCGGCAGACTCCGCCAGGCCTACCGCTACTTATCTATCTAGGAGGGAAGCCAACATCAGTGACGCGGAGCTCCCTTCTTAAGGCCCGGTGCGAACGAATGTTGGGATCGAATGCCTGCCTAAGAGAACCACTCTTATCTCTTTCTTAATGATCTTAATGATAGATGATAGCGAGAATGATCTTAGCTATAACTACGAACTCAGAGTGCTAAGAGTCAGAGTCCCGACGAGGCACCGAATGGGAGACTGAGGCGACCAAAGGGAGGGCAAAGAAGGATGAAAGAAAAGGGAAGGGGCCAGGAAGGGACACTCATTATAGATCATGGTCAGCTTTGGCAAGCGATTAGATCATGGTCAGAGTACTCGAATTAAAAAGCGAGGGACAGCAAAGACTAGAAGGCCTGGAAGGACGGACAATCTGTGCGTGCGTAGGAATCTCAGATCGACCCATCACTCTCATCAGCCAATAGAAAAAGATCCTTGAGGAGAGGCTCGTGGTGCCCCTCATCCCTTTCTGAAGTTGAGAAGACGGAGGAAGCGAGCGGTGCCGACCGAACGTGAAAGGCGAGTGGAAGACTTTCATATGAGAAGCTAGACGCGGCAGAGAGCGAGCTTCTTGCTTTAGCTCTCTGCTCGATTAGGCGGAGATAGGAGATGTCGGACTTGCACGCAATAGGAGCCCAACTTTATAATTGTGTCGGAAAGCACATGTGAGCGTGAGCTGGGAGTTGGGGTACTACGCGTCTCAGTATTGCATGATCCCTATTGGCGTCTCAGTTCAGTATTGCATGATCCCATTGATTGAGAAGTCGTGATCCAGCTCCTGAGATGTTGATGGCGAACGGTTGCTTTCGAGTACGATTGGAAGATGAGATCGGAGGATAAAGTTTTCTGGTACGATTGGAAGATGGCTCTAGATCCGAAGAGAGTGCATTGGGTACGATTAGAAGATAGCGAGATCCAGTTCCTATGTTGGAGGAGTGAGGGTATAGAAGGAGAATGAGGGAGAGGTCGCTTCAGTAGTGTCAGTAGTGATAAGGTAGGGGAGCGCTTTTATTATACCTTCCGATGGAGCTAGAGCGTGGAAAGACCGATGGAGCACAAAAGCGTGGGAAGAAGGAGAGGACTTCCCAGCCAGGTTCATAAGAGATAGGGAGAGCCGACCAGCTCGTTCAATAAAGTAAAGTTCAACAAGGTGTGCGTATCAGGTCAGACATGTAGCTCCGTCGACTTCAGAGTTCAGTAGTTCAAGACTCATCTTGCGTAGTCTACTGAAGAGAAGAGGTGCTGCTTTTCATAGGTGCGACCAATAAAAGAGAAGAGAAGAAAAAGAGAAGAAGGGGATCACAGGAGGAAGGTTATAAGCCGGGGCTTCTAAGAGCTATGCGAAATCAAAGCAATCCATTTCTCGGCTTGACCTTACCAAGCAATGGAAGCGAGCGAGGAAAGACGAGCGGTGCGAGGCTAAGATCTGAGTGAAACCATAGGCAGTCAACCAAGCCTCATCGCGCGCATGCCATTCAAGTAATATAATATAATAAAGGAGGTGCTGCAAGCAATGAAAATAGAATAGCTCTTGGATTGGAGAATTATTGACAGAGAAACTGCCTGCGAAAGTGCCTGCTTGCACCAAGAGCTACGGACGGAAGAAGCGGCCAGCACCCGGGCAAACAATTATTATATTCCCCGGGTCCGTGCTCTATTGGCTGACTGCAGCAGAGGCAAAGAAAAGGTTTGCTCCTCCTAAGAAGAACCTAACACTGGTCTTTCCTCCTCTTGAGCTGGGGAGGACTCCTACAAGTGATGAGCAAGGAAGCCTACCACGGGACGAGTTCGCAACGCAAGGAAGATCAGCCAGCCTAGCAATCCTATCCCGAGTCCTCAGCCTATGCCTCCCGTAGCGTCCTTTCACCTTTGAAAGCCTCTGCCTGGGATCTACGGAGGATATTTAAAACCAGCAACAGTTGAGGCGCAATCTCTGCAATCCGCAACAGTTGAGCGCGCGCAAGCTAAGAAAGATTTGCCATCCAAAACTCCGCTTACCAGACCAGAGCGGTGCGAGGAAAGACCGGACTCGGTGAGGCTGGGATCAGAAGAGAGGGAATGACTCGGCGTCGGAACCATTCAAGTAAGATAAGAGAATTGTTGGCTCAGTCGAGGAGGGGAATCGGAGAGAGAGTTTGACCATTCTTGTAGTCCCTCCCATATGGGGAAGTAGTTCAAATGAGGTCGGTTAAGAAGAGGCCAGAGAGAAGATTAGGTTAGGCCAGGTCCTTAGATCAGGCAGGTGAGGAGCGAAGAAAGGAGCGACCGGGGGTGCGGAGATGATGAGTCCCAGGTAAGACTCAATGGTGGTTTAGAGGCATAGGGCAAAGTGCAGCTACTATTTTGCAATCAGCAATTGAAGCAAGCAAGTCCTTCTTTGCAATCCTATACTATAGGGCGAAGCGAAATCAAAGCCGCAGGCTATTCAAGTTGCGATGCTACGCGACCGGGAGATGAGTTCTTGTTCTTGTGAAAGATCTCTCTTCGGGGTCTGATTCCCGAGTCTCCACCTTGCTTTCGGGGTCTGACTACCATACCAGAGGTCTCACTACCTACCTACCCTACTAGGCGCGAGGAGCGAACGATAGTATATATAGTAACGCCTGGGAGGAGCTAGACCACTAGACTAGACGTGTGGACGGCAGTGAGCAAAGTTGAGCGAAATCTTTGCAAACAGAGTAGAAGCAGTCAAAGTTAAAGATGAGAGAGAAAGGGTCGGCTCCGAAGAAATGGATGATCTGAGTTCGTGAACCGCTATCCTATCTTTTCATTTCGATAGAGAAATGGTTAAGTTCGAGAATGTCGATTCATTCTTGTTCTGGTCGGCTACCATAGGGAGGCTCAGATTCGATTGCAAAGATCATTTGCCGCTGCGCTTGACTTTGCCGGTCAGAGCCAATCCACTCTTCAGTCGATTCAAGAAGGAAAGGACCCAGGCTGAGTTCACGGGGATGAGAGGAAGGGAAGACCAGACTCGGTGAGGATGGGCTCAAGAATGCGACAGCGAAATCTTTGCAATAATTAAGGTGCGAGAGATCTTTGAGTAGAGGAAAGCGGGATAATCTAATTATATAGAATAGAAGCCCACGTAGCTCCGGTGGAGGTGAGAGTCCGGAGCTATGCATCTTTGCAATCTTGATTCAAGAAGTTGTTACGCGGCAGAGTTGAGCGATAGCGAAATCTCTGCAAACAAGGCAGAGTCAAGCGAAATCAAAGCAAACTGAAGCAAGCAAGTAAGCTAGAGCGGAGAGGTGCGGAGATGATGGCTTAGAGGAGAGGGCCTAGCTTCACTGATCCGGGAGGGGAGCGAGAGGCAGAGTTCCCAGGCGGAGTTCCAATAGTCCAAGGCTCCGTCCCTGTCAGATCGAGATCACGGAGATTCAGGATAGGAATCGGCTCTGTGCGGTGGTGGGCATGCGATCGAGGAGGTGTGTAGTGCACTCGACATGCGATGGGACTCGTGATAGTAGTTCTCGAGGGCGAAGGCTACTCTTGCTTGATCATCGGAGTGCCCTCTTCTCGTCTCTTCACTTGGCTCTCCTAGGAGGCGCAGAGCAGCATGCAAAGGAGAGGGTATCGTCAGATAGCTCGCAACTATACTGGTAATAATTTAGGGCCGCCATACTATAATATAAGTTGTAAGTACGACCTTAAGGAAAGAGAACTATCATATCAGGTACACCCCGTATATATATTAAGTTCGTAATACCAGTAATTTGCTGCCGTAAGGGATCGACCAATAGGGAGCCCTTACTATATATTTGAACGATAGGCTCGCCATACATATAAGTTCATTGACTAAGGGCAGATCTTTCCCAAGGAGAGAAATAGCCCCAAAGGCGTAGACTAATCCGCCTTACTATAATATAAGTACCTCTGCTACGCAGAGGAGATAAATAGCCTTTGGGGCTATTTACGACTAATCCGAACCTCTGTTGAATAGAACTACTTTTTTTTGCAGGCACGACTTTGCTGAGGGTATCATCCCTGCCCGCTAAAATATAGTAAATTCTCGCCATACATATAAGTTCTAAGGAGAGGGTATCCATAGGCTCGAGCGCATGCGAGAGGGCTGAGTAGATTTCTGTACTTTTTAGTAGTAGTAGTAGTTTTGGAACTTAATATAATATAGTCTAGTAGTAAATGGTATTTCCTTTGGGGCCTTCTCCTTCCATTCACGACTGGGGCAAAAAGCACTGTTTTAGCACACAGATGTGATGATGTTCAGTATATTCATCAAAAGGTGTGTGATTCAATCAAGTATCTCAATATATAAGTTCAGTTTAGGGTGTGGATGTTGAACCACCGTCACTTTGCGCTCTCCAGCAAATGGGGGCTGGTAGGGTCAACCTGGGTCACCCTCTCTTCATTCGATTCGCCATTACTTTCAAACTAACAAGGTCTCGGATGCACCTGCCCCCCTTAGAGGTTTTTTTATATTAAGGGGGGGATCGCCCGCTTTTTCAGGAACCTGCTGAGAAGGGATGAGTCGAATTCATAGTAAGGAAGGTAAGGAAGTAGGGGAGTTGGCTTATTCGACTGAATGGTAAGATGACTCAAATTCATGGTAATGGGATGATTCGACTTAATGGGAGGATGACTATCAAAGGGATTGGTGGTGGTCGAATTCTTTTTGACTCTCATCGGCTCCAAAGTGGTGTTTTCCGTAGACCATGGGATTTGAATCAGCGGTTATTTTATTCTTATAATTCAACGTGGGAGACGTATTCTACTTATTTTATTGGTCTATTTATAAAAAGAGTTTAGAATCAGAAAGATATAAGCTCTTATTTCCAGGGTCATTCTTAGCTGCGAGTGTATTCTCAAAACCTTACCCTCGATCAACGGATTGTGAATTGCTGACTATAGGATTCATACATCTTTTAGAAAAGTCTGTATACCATATTCGCTCTAATGCTGAGTATATCAAATTCACCATCGGTTATTCAATGGTGTTACCAGATTCAACTGTTTTTTCTTATACACTAGGAAATGCCATTCCACTCCTTGATTCAAAGGATGATGTCATTGATTTAAGGGCGGTTTACGAGAAGATTGAAGAATTGGTCAGAGGTGAAGAGTGACCTCGGGAAAGCGCGGATCGGCGGACACGGACTAGTTCAGGCGGAATTTATATTTATTTTGAAGAAGCGCACTAATGACATAACAAAGCTTGTGCCCGGACGCTTAAGTGAAGTAATAAGTGCCTTCGATAAAAGCAATAGAAGAAAGGAGGAATTTACTATATTGGGGAAAGAAAGAGATGAATCCAGAGGTCGGGATACAACCATTAAGCTATAAAGGTTGCAAATCAAGTTGATCCAATGGTTATTTGCAAAGGCAGGTTTTTTTCAGCAAGAGTGAATTTTGGCCATATCGAGATCGTGATACAGATCCGTATACGAGGCTATAAGCACCAGAGCAAGCACCAATCGCTGTTGATCGGGAAGTATATCCAGTAGTAGAGTAGTATGGATCTTCTGTTAGGTTCTTCTTAGTAGGAGTTGCAAACTAGTCCCATCTTCTCTTTCTCTCAACTAATATCCATAGTATAGATGCATCAGTCGACTCTGTGGATAAGGTATAATATTATTCCGTTTCTTCTATTATAGTACGCTCGATCCTTTCGTCAAATCATGTCTACACGGGCATAAATTTGAAAAGCACCCGCAGATTGATGAATATCCGGAGCTTTTAAAGATGAAGATGTTATATCGGATTTTGATCTCGGTTCCAAACCACTTCGCCTGACGCTCCTGCTCCTTGGCGGTCATCACCTCCTCCTTGGACGCAAACAAGCGCACCAGCAATATATAGTTCTGACCCCTAAATGAGAATAGGCCGGTCAGTTCAAAGCTCTAAGAGGGAAAGAAATCTCCATATCTTACCACCGCTTTACTCTTTGAGTTGATAGCAAAAGAGAGATTTGAAATAAGAAAGGGAGGGTATCGTCAGATAGCTCGACCTTACTCCTTATAATATCATCGTAAGATAGGCTCGAGCTTAACTTAAATTAGAGTAAGGTCTAGGGAGAGGGTTCGTTAGATAGCTCGAGCGTAATTTAAGTTAGGTAAGTAGAGAGGGCCGAGGAACTATTATAAGGGCTGCCCCGTTAGGGGGAGGGTTGAGACTTAGGATATGCTCGAAAATATAGTCGTCTAAATTCAATATTCTTTCCCCTTTAAATCTTTATATTGAATTTACGACTAAATATTATAAGAGGGGGTAGAGTTCATGGGTATTTCCCAAAGCCATTCACTCTACTCCTATAGTTGCTGGGGCGAATATAATGTAGTTGAATAGTTGAGTAGGGATAACGACGCGGCTTTGCTTCGAGAGGAAGCGGTATCGAACCTAAGCGCAGGGTCCAGAGTGAGCATCCATTTATTCCCAGTGCCTCCGTCCGAATAGAATTCCTGAGTCTGCCAAGCGGGGTAGCAGTTTCTATCTTAGTATCTGGAAGAGTTGCCCTCCTGTGAGATCAGTGCCCATGAGGACGAGTGAGTCTTTGCCGCTTTCCCAGTAGCGTACTGTACTGAGTAGTATATATCTCTATGAGAGCTAGCAGTCATTCTTCATTTTCCTGCCATCCCGACCCGTTGGCCGTGAGCACCTGGAATTGGTTGAAATGAAACTTGAAAGCCTTTTTGCGTGGGACCGCCTATAGAGAGACCACGGGAAATCCGTGAGGTGAGGATGCGCAGATAACCTTGTGAAGGCACGAAAGTCAAGCTTAGTTCGAATGAATAGAGAGGGGTTCAAAAGAAGCCTAGAACAACGTTGGAAGGTAAAGACTCATTCATTCCTTAAGCTTCCGATAAGTGGAATTGGAAAGGGTGCCAGGAGAAGAACGGATAAAAGTAGCTCCACCAACGTACGAGGGAAGGTTTGAAGAGGGACCTCAGTCTTCGTCCGCTTTCTTCACCAGATATAGTATTGGAGCTCCACCTTTCACCCCCGGGCAGATCTTTCTACGTTTTGAATCCCGTCGGATAGTCTACAATTGCCCCGTCTGATAGTCGTCGGATAGCCATATTATAGTAAGAGGCGGAATTTATATTTATTTTAGGGAATTTACTAGATTTTTGGGAAATTCGGATTAGTCGTAAATAGCCCCTTTGGCTATTTCTTCTACTCAGCATAGCTGAGGTCTTTATATTATAGTAAGACGAATTAGTCTACGCCAAAGGGGCTATTTATCTCCTTTCGTAAATAGCCCCTTTGGCTATTTATCTGCCCAATATATATACAGGGGTAGCAGAGGAACTTATATTATATACAGGCGGATTAGAACTTAATATTATGAATGTAGGGCCTTTGGGGCTATTTATCTCCTTTGAAGACGAGCAGCTGTCTATATATAAAAGGGAGAAAGATCGTAGTAGTCAAGGAATAGCCCACTTTCGTACCCAAGGGTTGACCTTCTGTCCTATGTCCTAGTTCTTGGCACTGGGAAGAGTCTATATCTATCACCTATAGTGACGGATAAGGAGCAATAGACTAGAACCATTAGGCTAAGCCCATTAGACGTAGACGGAATGAGTCTGAGCTGGGACCAGTTTCCTTATGCAAGTCCGGTCCGAGGCCCTCTATTGCTCTTTCACGTCATTAATCTCGCACTACATCGCACAAGTAAGTACGACAGAGAATGTGCGATAAGAGCACGTAATCGGCACAAAGTGCCTTTACCACGGGAGATAGCTACACATTTCTTTAAAGCGACTCGAGCGATGACCCGGAAATGCTCTCTGTTGGAGCCATACCTCACCCTACGCACCAGAATAGACACGAGCGAGCAGAAGTTTAATCAAATGCCTTATTATCAGCACAACGTGCTTTTCTTCCTCACCGGAAATTAGGTTTCTAGTCTGATAACGCACTTTTGTTTTTCCACTGGATGCTGCCTTCTTCATCTACGTGAATATGATACACTAGTCAAAGAACCGGATCAGCTTCACTTAGAACGGGATCGATCTCACTTGGCCCATTCCTCTACGTCTTAGTAAGGTGCCCCAGGAGCAGCAGTCGATTCTTCTGCGGAAATGCTTTTTCCTTGTTCTAGCTGATTTCAGGGGGTAGTTGAAGTGACTGAGGGTCTTGAGTCATGAGCCTTTTCAATTCTTGATCTTAAGAATAAAATGATCTATTTTATATTATGGATGATTGGTTACGCAGAGACCGTTTCGTTTTGTGGGTTGGTCCGGCCTACCTATTGCTCTTTCCTTGTGCTTATTTTGCTTTAGGAGGTTGGTTTACAGGTACAACTTTTGTAACTTCATGGTATACTCATGGATTGGCAAGTTCCTATTTGGAAGGTTGCAATTTCTTAACCGCTGCAGTTTCCACTCCTGCGAATAGTTTAGCACATTCTTTGTTGCTACTATGGGGTCCTGAAGCACAAGGAAATTTTACTCGTTGGTGTCAATTAGGTGGTCTGTGGACTTTTGTTGCTCTTCATGGTGCTTTCGGACTAATAGGTTTCATGTTACGTCAATTCGAACTTGCTCGATCTGTTCAATTGCGGCCTTATAATATAATGCAATCGCATTTTCTGGTCCAATTGCTGTTTTTGTTTCCGTATTCTTGATTTATCCACTTCTGAATTTAAGACAATTTTTAAAGAAATTGAGAACCATTAAATTACAATAAATTATTACCCGCACATTTGAAGTCATTTTTAAATTTAACTCATGATGAGAATAGAGAGGAAAATCAATAGAAGATTCATAGAATCCAATTTCATATAATAAATTCATTGAATTAGAAGATAATCTTGAAACACATAATTATTGAAACCTTTAAGACACCAATTAACAATTTCACAAAGAAAAGAAGCTAACCCTAAAGTTGCTTAGAAACCTATTGAATTAAATAAATAGGACCTATTAAATAAGGAGATCCTCAATTATGGAGTAGGGAAAGTGACTAGTAAGCTAATAATAAGATAAACTCTTAAACAACCCAAAGGATTAACAATTCATGAAACTTTAAGATAATCCAATATTAAATTCTAAGGTTTAAGAACCCAAATTATAGAATAATAAATAAAAGGAAGAAGGGGCCCGCTTAAGAGCAAGTTAAACGTATCCTTTCCAATTACCCTTTTTCTTGTGCCTACAAGGCGAACGAGAGATTCAATTCAGTTTGAGGCCTGTATATAATATAACCCTAAAATAAATATAAATTCAGATCTTTCGTAGTTTTTCATAGAACTACTTTTGCAGGCACGCAATTATACTGGTAATAATTTGCTGCAAAGCGACGTAAAGAGAACGAGCAAAGCGACTAAGACGTGGCGACGTTGAGGTTGAGTTATAGTTATATAATATAATTAATAATTCATCGAATGCGACGTGAAAGAGTTCATTTTTAAAAGGATGTGGACTCTGGCCTAAACGGACAGGGAATGAACACTTAGAAACTGAAAACGCTGTTTTTGTTTTCCTATTTAGTTTTCGGACTCTGGCCTAGAATGAACTTCTTCTTTAACTTTATTCGACCCTGCTCGAAACCTCTTCTTATTTAAATTGAAATAAAAAGCTAACGCAAGAACTCTTTAAGCAACTTTGACTCAAGATATGAAATCTCTTTTGTCTCTTTCCGAAGGGTGTGTCCTCTCCTTAAATTATTACCAGTATAGTTGCGAGCACTCCGTCCCTATCCCGTGAACAAAACCTTCTGGTTAAGGTTAAGGACACGGGCTCATCATTTCCGAACCCCCATACCTCCTATCCGGGAGGGAGATAAGCCCTCGGCACTAAGACGTGTTCAGTGGTAATGGGTGTGGGAGCCGTTTAGCATCCTCTCATTCTCCTTCGGATAGAAGCACTGTACTGTAGTTTTCAATTCCGGTCTCAAAAAAAATTATGAAAAGGCTTCAAAAGACTCCGAAAAGGCTTCAATCACACTCCAACTTTGACTCAAGCATTTTCTTATGTTCCGCTTGAAAAAGAGGCCCTTACTATATATTTCATTGCTTCGCCTAAAATAAATATAATAGGAAATTGAAAGTCTAATGATGAACTTAACTACTTAAATAACTACTTAAATTAAAGGATTTGAACCAGCCGTATGAAAGCTAGACTCTGACCGATGAGAGGTGTTCAGTCATGAGTCAAGTTGTTGTTCCACTCCTTAATCTCGATGCGAAGAGAAGAATAGCCCAGTTTCATGTTTAATAAACAAGGGACCATGGCATCAGTTTACTTACTTCAACGAGTTGGTTTGGTTTGCGAAGCAACTTCCTACTTCAACGAGTTGGGGAGCGAAGCAACTTCCGGTAGCGTACGTCCGGTAGCGTACGAGCGTAGAGTTTGGGACAAGAGCAACAACCCAAACTGCACTTTTGACTTTATATATGAATATACTTGTGAATAACTTTTGACTTTATATATGAATATACTTTCTTTAATCAGTGTGCTAGTGCTAAAACAGTTCTTTGAGGAAAGAATCTACTCTTAATGCAAAGGGGACAGACCCTATCACAACAGAAAGAGCTCATTAAGCTGGTTATCTAATTCTTTATTCTCTTTGTACGCTGAAGGGAAAGAATCAAACTCCACTACGGGTTCCGGAGAGGGAATGGCATAAACTACCGAACCTAAAGCAGCTATTGTTCATGTTCTATTCGGGTAGGTTCGGAGATAGATACTCGACCTATAAGATGAGTGCCCCGTTGAGTTAAGGTTTGGAAAGGGAATGGAACTCACTCTGTGCCTCATCTCTTGAACTCACTGAAACCAAGCCAATGGAGATTGCCGGGTATGAACTCCTCCAAGTATGGTTACGCTCCGAGCAGACCAGCAGATAGTTTGGATGGACCTCCCCGTCGCCCGAAGAAGCGGTTGATCGAGTAGGTAGATGAGGTTAGCGCATGTTCGTAGTGATTGCCCCGGATAGAGGAAAATAGATTGGTACGTTTTCCCTGAGATTTGGCCCACCAATGACTACCTACTCCCGCCCGGTGCCTGAACCTTGCTCGTTTACAACCGGGAGAGACAATAGAGATACACCCGAACGAAAGAGAAGGAGCCTTTATGGCTTGGCTAAAGCTGGTCACCTTTGCATCTCGAAGAAAGGGATGGCACCTCTGCTTCAGGTGGTCACTTCATATTATTCTCCTGAGCTCATGGGATTGACGTAAGGGGGTAAGAAGGATGTTTCATTGATCAATCAATTCGACGGGAAGAGCGGAACCCAACCCCTGAGGAGAGGAATAGGGCCTCTAACGCCTAAAAAACCGGAATACAAGCCTCTAAGGTGTGCCTTTCTTACTCCTTTTTCCGGTATCTCATACTCGAATATACGCCTTTCTTTAGACGGCTCACGCTTCTGGCCTATATCTGTGAACCAGATAGGAGTTTCGATTGGAATAGTCTCCCTTTCGATGCGAACCTTAGGTTATAGATAACCTTGAGTGGCCCATCAATGTTGAATTGAGAAAAGCGAGGTTCTTTTAGAAAAGAGTCATTGAGAAAGAAATTCAGGTTTGGGATCTTTATCAATCCATTCTGGGGCCCCCTTCCAGGGCATTTCGGACGATATAAGGTGCTGCCGGAAGTGGAGTAAGCAAGGAAGCTACGCCGCTTCTTTCGTCGGATTGATTGATTGATCGTCCCTCGTGCCTGGGAGTTGAAGCGCTAGTTCCGCATCCCACCGGAAATCCACCGCTCTGAAGAAGCCGCTGAGGAAGACCCTAGTCACCCGACTCCGAATCAGTCCTTCCCTCTCGTCAGAAGCTATCGTCCCTTCTACCCTTACGTAAAAGAGAATCAATGGTACCGGAGTCGTGAGCAAGAACCGATTCTTTAACATCTTATTCAACCTCTCCTCCAATCGCAGGGGTCAGTTCCCAAGTACCTCATTGGCCTTTCTTGCAAGAGATAGGCATTGCATTATTACGATATCCCATCCCCCAATCTTCTCTTTGAGAAAGCAGTTGGGGATTCTCAAGCTCTATGCCATCTTATTATACCGCTAAAAATAAAGAAAGCCCATTACCTTAATCAATCCCGGCGGCGCTATAAAAGCACCTCACGGCCCTATGCCTTGAAGTCTGATCTCAACATTGGCCTAAGTAGGCACCTCTTCTCAATTCAAAGAAGCGAGAGCCTGCAACCGAAGCGGCTCATCAAGCACATTAGGAAGAGAAAAGGCCCCGAGCGCTAGCTTTAGCTAACTAATTCATATACGGATCAGGTTAGAGAAGAATGACCCGAGAGATCGAAATAAAAGATTCGAGATCCCATGCATGAAAGAAAAGACCAAAAGCCTCGGCCAGGGGAGGAGGGAAGGTGTCTAATCCCGCGGAATTCTTTGTAGTTGGAACGAATGCAAGGCGAAATTATGAATCAATAAGGGGGGTAGGATCTCCCTACCTAAAGTACCCGAATGGAATGCATAAAGTCATTGATATCTTTTCAAGACAAGACTCCGGCCACTACTTATGCTAATGATTCATGTTGAGCTGCCGGCCTAGAAGTAGTAGTTCCCGGGCATTCTTAAATATTAAACTAGCGTAATCTCCCACCAGCAGGATGGAATGATAGTCTTTTTTAAGCTTAGCGGATGGGGTCTATCCTAAGGAGGACGGGGCTCAAGCCCTACAGTACAGGTCGGTCAACCACTACTCTAAATGCAATTCCTTTAGCTGACATAAGATAAAGAGTCTCTTCCCCAGCGAGCTTATTATTAAGCAGCAGCCTCTGATCTGACTGAAAAAGGAGAAGTTCACTTTAGCAGGCCTCCTATCCTGTAAGGAAAGGCCCGCTATTCCTTCAGAAACCGGGAATCAGCAAGGAAGGATAGGACACAGAAGAAGGACCTAAAGTTGTTCGTCGGATGAGACTGAAGATGTCTATCAAAGAGCGGGAGGGACTGACTAGACCGCTGTCAACCAGCTCTGAAGGTTGCAAAGCCTTTAGAGTGACCGGAAGGAAAGACAGAGAGAACTCTTCAACGAAAATAAAGAAAGAAATTAAATAAATATAGGTGGAATCGTTCACAAATCTATCTGTGGCCTATTTTATACTTGATGGTGTTGTAAGCTGTCGTCAAAGATGATAAAGGATTTACCATCATGTAACAACAAGCCCTGAGAATGTCGGGTTTCCACACCGACACCACCAGCTAAAGAGATTGTAGATTGCAGCTCCAACCAATCACCTTTTAAAGAAGGAGGTAGAATAAGAGGTTTAAACCTCTTTAATCTACTAACCAGTGATCTACATTTCCATATGTAACCAAAACGAACTAAACTTTCGTCAGTCCGTTTTAAGTTCCAGGAAACCGGAACAACTGGCCCTCCTTTTATAAGATGTTCGATTGAAACCCACGGGTCCATCGCATCACGCCAGTACCACAAGAGATAGGATAACCACATCTCCATCCAGGACCTAAATAAGGACCACTCCATGAAGTCCAGCATCCCTGGTTGTTGATAAAGATCAACAGAGGGAGGCCGAGGCTCCTTTGGATAGAGTTTAACTCGCAAATAGCGAATAACCTCTGCCTTAACATAAGGGTTAAGAGGAGTCCCTCTGTAAAAGCCACAGCTCAAGCGGCAGCTTAGATTTGGTCCAGTAAGTCCGCAGTCTCTCAATCTTTGGACTACGACCTGACTGGATACTACCGAGATTCTTATAACCAACTCCACTTATCCGACAAACCGTACTAAAACGTTTTAAAGGATACATCATCTGTATGGCATAAATGCCATATGGATGATAGAAGTTGGATAAAGAACGAGCTGAGATCGGACTCAAGTCCAGTCTCAAATCGTTGACTAAGAACCTCTTAGCAAACTCAACACAACCAATATTAGACACCAAGGATTTCGATTCAGAAATCGATACACCCAAGGAATCTAATATCTCCCGATACTTCAAGGCAACGGATTGATCACAGATCAAAACGTCGTCTCCCAGTACTGCATATTCATCAAAGCGGACCCTTGGGTACACCTGGTCAGTTATTTACTCGCTATGCTGTTTTAGGAGATGATATTGTCATCGCAGATGAGCAAGTAGCCAGAGTGTACGAGTTGTCCATCGGTCGTCTTGGTGTTGGGATATCTAAGGGTAAATCCTTGATATCACACACTGGGGCTGCTGAGTTTGCCAAGAGATTTCTGATAAGGGGTCTGACGGTAGATCTCTCGCCTATTTCTGTGAAAGAAGTCTTAGGTTCCCATCTCCCTATGAGCCGCTTTGCACTGGCCCACCGCTATCCTGTAGTTAGGTTTTCCACCTTCTGCAGGTTAGGGGGAATGGGGTATCGCTATCTCTCGAGCAAACCATACCATTGTGTTTCGGAACAGCAGATAAATGCCCCCACAGATCTTGCACATCTTTAGGGTAAAACAACCGTGTACTCTTGGAACTTCCAAAGTAGGTTGTACTTATCGCCCTAAAATCAATATAAATTCCGAAGGAGATAAATAGCCCCAAAGGCCCTGCATTCATAATATAAGTTCTAATCCGCCTGTATATAA
>JBBMKF010000069.1:695897-717714 GCA_037834155.1 Curcuma caesia | reverse complement strand
ATAATATAAGATAAGTACCTCTGCTACGCAGAGGCATATAAATAGCCTTTGGGGCTATTTACGACTAAACGGCTTTTTAAGAATGAAATCAAGTCTTCAGATACGAATTACGACTACTTACTTAATATTGCGCGTGCCATTTCTCTATTCGACTACGGTATGCGTGCCATGTTAGACGGAGGAACGTTTAGGAAAGGAAAGAACGTGAGTGGATGGGAGACTTGAATTCAAAAGCTGGTGCCCGCTCTGCCCTGTAATATTCGTTCTAGGTTCTTTGTACGCGAGAGGGACTACTAAGAGTTTAAGGTGCTGGTGCAGGGTAGCTGGCATAACTTGCGGTCATTTCTACTTCTCTTACTTTACTGCTCTGCTACTGACATGGCTGTCAAGAGGGGCAGATCTTTCGTAGTTTCGTAGCACATGCCATTCACGATCATGAAGCTCCGCACTATCCACTGGCCATGAACTCTACTGAACAAGTGTCTTTTTTCAAGATGTTAGGAAATTGAAAGTCTCATGATGAACTTGAATACTTTGACTTTGATTTATCAGCAACAGTAGTGAATTCAAAGAGTTCATGGTATTTCCCAAAGAAATGCCATTAACTCCTGGAAAGAGTTCATGGATACATGTTAGACTTGGCCCAAAAACCTAGTAAGTAATTATGTCACCTTACTATATATTTCACCATGTTAGACCTGGTGCCAGCTAGCTGGAGGGAATAGCTATGAAATTTCTATTCATCGGATTAGTCTACAATGGAATTTCCTTTGGGGAAATACCATTTATACAATTTACTATATTTTAGGGCGATTCAAAACTACGAAAGATGGAGTATAAGTTGCCCCGTAGAGTTCATGGCCCATCAGCTAATTTAGTCTACAATTGCTACGCTCCCACTAATCGTGAATGGCTTTCACTCCATCCCTTCCCTTCCATGAACGACTATATATGCAGCTCTGGCTATTTACGACTAATCCGACGAATGCCATTCACTATATACTACTTAATTTGCTGAGAGAGAGAGTGTTTTTTTTGTTTGGTGGGACGAAATTGTTGTAGTTATAAGTGATAACGACGGGGCACGTCCGGTTCTTGCTTTTCCAGTCGATGATGGAAGCGGATCACAATAAGAGTGTAGTCCGGAGTTCTTCTCCTTTCACGTCGAGACTTCAGCTACAATGTCTTTCTTTCCAAGCGGATTATTACCAGTATAATTGCGTGCCCTCCTTAAGTAAGTTCAATAAGATTCAAAACGTAGAAAGATTTGGATCAGAGCAACAGCAACATATATAGTCGTGAATGGAAGGAAGGAGTGAATGGCCTAAAGGCCATTCACGGTGGGAGCGTAGTTTTGAATAGGCCATTCACGGTGGGGCCCTAAAGGCGAGGAGAGAAATAGCCAGAGCGGATTACAGCGTGCCTGCAAAAGTAGTTCTATTCAAAACTACGAAAGATCTGCGGGGCTCTCCTCGCTACGCAATTTATACGATTCAACCCTGTATATATATTGGGAAAGATCTAAAATTTATATTTCTTTTAGGGGGCCGATGTCCTTTATAGTCGAGCCTATAAGGCGACTGCAGCTCTGGCAATTGTAGACTAATCCGACCATTCAAAAGAAATTCAAATCTCTCTAATGAAAGTTTTTATATTTATGAAGAATTTATTCATTTTTTTATCTGTGACGTCAACTTCGCACACATGACAAGTATCTTCTCTTCTTAATCTTTGTTTGATCTCATTCGCACACATGACAAGTATCTTCTTAATCTTTCTTTTATGACACCCGCCCTTAATGACACCCTTTTTAGATAAATAAATTATAAAACCCTTTAGATCAAATCAAATAAACAAAAAAAGAAAGAATCTCAATTCTAAACATCCAAAATTCATAAAATGAAAGGCTCCACTAGCTCTAATTAGAAAACTCCCAGAAAAGAGCACCTCCCAAATAGAGTTTCTCAAAACCAGAGGTGCATTTTGTGCATTTTTCTAACCTCCGCCAAATTCGGGTTCACTTCTTTCTCCCCCACCAGGCTGCTCAATCTAAACCATTGAGGAATATTGATCAAACTCCCCAAGGGGAAGGGGGAGGGGAAGGGGTTAGGAACGTACTGAATCAGCAACAGGACTTTAGCGAACGAGCAATCGAACATTCCCGCTAATCACTCGTACTCCTCCTAGCTCATGATTCAGTCTGTGGTCACGAAGCTATGTAATACCTCTGTACTAAAGTACCTGGTCCTTTACTTGACCAAGGGGAAATCCCTCATAAATGTGCCGAGCAGCATCATGCTTTAATTTAGTTAAGCTAGCTCGATCGCAGGAAATGATGGATTTCGCGCCACGGAATGGATCAAAGAACTGAAGTGACCAAAGAAAAGCCAGCAACCAAGCCTTCTTCTATTTGCATGTGTTAAGCATATCTCTGTCGATCGGGGCATCTTGTCTAAAGGACTTGGTCATAAGTTTAGATCGATTCAAAGGCAAAAACCAAACTTTGTTCTCTTACGAGATTTCGAGTTAGAAGAAGGGAGAAAAAATGCAAAGCATGATTTTCGATTCGATATCTGACTCGGGGGCGAACACCCCTTTTCTTTATGCCCGTCGCCTGTGTTGAACGGGATAGATTACAAATGGAGCCTTTGAGTAGGAACCACGTGTTGACACCCTTGTTGGGGGATGAAGTCTTAGTTAGCGAGATTTGTGCGTTAGGCCCAATTAGACCCAGGGGCAAGCAACGCCTAGCCAATTTCAATAATGTAGAAACAAGAGACTTTGGCATTGCCCTAGAGACGTTTAGCTCTCAATGCACTAGTGGAATGCCATAATAAGGGAGAGTGAACTTCCGTAGTTCTAGACAGTCTAAGTTTCATCTCCAAGGCGCTAGATTGTAATTGCCTCGTGCCTTATGGACACTCAGGGCTACTCAGTTGTTGAGGAAAGGATGACAAGGATTTCTAACTTCAGTGCGCGATCTTACGGTGGAAACTCGAGCACTGGAAGATGCTTATATCATTCAGGATTCCCTGATATGTTCCCGGAGGAATTACCGATGCCTCTTGAGTGAGTAGTAGAGTTTGCTATCGTTTTGGTTCCGAGAGCGGGACCCACTTCTAAGACCCCCTATTGAAAGGTATAGCAAGTGCATTAAACGAGTACTAGAGACCGATCATCTGATACTAACTGGGAAAGAATCTTGAGCATAAGAATGAATGTTTGGGACCGGTATATGTACCGATGATTGAATGAAGCCACTATTAAGGACATGTAACTGCTATTTAGAATAGATGACTTATTCAATCAGTCGTAAGGAGCCCTATATTTCCAGGAGCGACTTCTGTTCGGGTCACTATCAGTCGAGGTTCAAGTAGAGTGATGTGCAAAAGTCGACCTTCCGAAATAAGTAAGGTTATTTTGAGTTCATAGTGGTGTCATATGATCAGACCAACGCCCAGTGTTTCGTGGACCTTATGGATGAGGTGTCCAAGCCCTTTTGGCTACACGCCTGGTGATGTTTATAGATGACGATCTAGTCTCTTGATTTGGCGACGAGCGAAATTTATTGAGTGGGGTCTTAGAAACCTGGAGACAGGAAGGATTCTGTGTTAGTTTAGCAAATGCGAATTCGACTCGAGGGAGTCCCGTTCATGGGACGTCCTGTATCTAAAACAGGAATTGCCGTATACCCCCAAGAAGACAGAGGCGATAGTAGAATGGACCAGACTGACTAGCAGCAGTGATACGATAGGCCATTCGTGGAGGAGTCCTCCGAACCTTCGGCACCGTAGTGGCCGATCGTTTAGTATGCCAATAAGTTACCGCACCAAAGGCCTACTGGGTTATTACCACACTTGCCTATCCTATGTGGAAATAAGAGCACCTAGCGACGGTTTTCGTTTCAGGTTCACCCCGTACGGTGAAGGGGTACGCTCCTATTTGGGCATTTTAAATAGAGATCCCACCCCTTTTATGGGATCTCTTTACAAAAAGTCCTAAGGGGCCAGCAAACGGCGAGATAGACATAAAGCTTAGGATAGCTTTTGGTTCTAGGTCAATCAAAAGCAGGTTCTAGAGCGAGCTAAGGTCTTCTCCTCCAATCGAAGTGATAAAGCCAGTTCCTTGTCAAGTCAGTTAAATAAGTAAAATCCATCCTTTTCTTTCTCAGGAAAGAGAAAGAAAACAAGGAAAACAAGTTAACGAGCTTTATCTCACCTGTTATAAGCGCAAGCAGTAAAGGAATAGTATCTCAATCCGGCGCAGGAAGGTGTCTTTCTTAAGGTCAGAAAGAAGGCAAGCAAGTTCCATTCTTCCCTCAATACTTGTGTAATAGCAAAAGAAGAACAAAGAAAATAGCTGGAATTTAAATAGTTTCATTTATAAAGTTCCAAAAAGAAGGCGGTTTCATCAATTGATCGATCGTTTTTTTTGGGGGGTATTCGACCCATACACGTGTGCGAACAGGCTTCTTTCGAATAGCTAGGAGCATAACTTGATCTTGACACCTAAAGGTCCTAGCGATATGTGCGGATTGGGGAACCTCATCAATATGGATCTCGGTCTATACTTGAATATAGAATAATTTAGTGTCGATCAGCCAAACGCTTCTCCCTTTCCTATAAGAAGGGCTTGCTGGTTTTATCAATACGGAAGAATGAGATGCTTGAATTTGTCGCAATCTATTCCTACCGCCGGGTATTCCCCCCTATCTTTCCAGTCAGACCTTTTCTGTAGAGCGCATAGCACATTTCGAAGTTTTTCATCTTTATAGAAATATGCGGAGGGTTTCTTTATTTTTCATAAGAAAAAATGGGGATGTCGTGTAAGGCTTTGTGGAGGTAACCTCCCTGGTCAGAAAGAGGGGCATTGCATCGTCACGTTAAGTTCCATCCACCGCTATTACTTACACCTACTGCGTCACCGTCCTCTTCTTTTGTTTTGGAAGAACTCTAGCTTGAACTACCTACCCTTTCTTTTGGGCAATCGGTCAGTGGAACTCTTTCACTATCATAAACTCGGATTTTGGTAAATTAACAGAGCACATATTTGCGCCCAACGGCCCCCTTCGGTGTTCAATCCCGGCTCGCAGCAAGCTCAGCGAGTCAATATCAAAGGAAAGCCTTGCGCCTAATGGCGGCTTACCTCGACCCCAGAACGTGAGGTTACCCAACAAAGCAATTCCTTTATGATGGATAGGTGGCTTATGCGCTGCGCATCTTATTAGGTAGAACTCTTTGAGAGGAACCCTTCTTTTGAAGTGAAGAAAGGGATCCCCGGAGTACATTCATGATTTTATCTTCTGTTAGTTGAGCCTGCATTTCCGCTTCGTATACCCCTATTCCGCTTGAAGACTCGGCTTGGAAGCCTCTGATTGTCTCGTTGTTCATCTACCAAAGTTGAAATCACCAGAGCATTGTTCTAATAGAAGAGAGCTCCTCATAATCTGAAGGTCAACACATCATAGCTCAAACGGCGAAAGTAGCGGGGCATAGGAAGAGGACAAGATGAATGAAGACATAAGTCGGTGCTAGTTAGTGATGGTTGTCGATGAAGACAAAAAATCTTTCGAGCGATGAGGAAAAGAAACCTCCGAGTTGTGAACTCTCGGCGCTTAAGTAAGTGCGCCGTCCCGTCGAGAATGTTTTATCAACGATTCATCCCCGGGGTATAGATGACCTAGAACTGGCTTGTACTACCGGAATGAAGCAATGCTCTACCGACTCGTAATTACACTAGGCAATGCTCTACAGGCGCTTACTAGGATGTACTACTTTATCATAAAATGATGGGATGAGTCATAGCTCGTAGACCTGAGTGGGTGATTAGGAATTCTCCCCTTCAGTTGGTACTGAAATTAAAGTGTATACCGGAATAAACCATGGAGCTCGTAGTGAATTGCTGGAATGAAGCATTGCTCGTAAATTGACCTATTGGTTTGTGGAATGCGAATGCCAACTTCTAGTTTCTACTGATGAAATGAAGCATAGTTTCTCACGAGTAACCGATCGGTATTAAAAAGATGGTCAGGGTCAAAAGTTCCTAGCATACTTCCTTTGAACTAGTCTCATGAGAGTCCTTTCAAGAGCTAGACAGTGTGATTGCGCGATCACTACGGTCCTCTACGAGCTGCGAGGCAGATTGAATGAGTTAGATCGTGAGACATGGACCCAATCACTCATGGCACACTTTCTATATTTGAGTCCAGCCTGTGACCGATTAGTTTCCCTACGCTATTAGCTTTGATCCTTGGTTTCTTTCTCGATCACGGATTCGCTACCCGATTAGTCTCCGGTAGTGAAACTGCTTTTACGCGGCTATTACCCTATTTGTTTAGCGGCTACGAGGAAAGAAAAGAAAGACTTTGATTAGTCCCCTTCAGTTGATTTCAAATCCGATCTTTCATATTTGAGAAAAGGAACTGTCTTCGACTTGCGTGTGTTAAGCATATAGTTCACTTACTCATTTGATAGATGCGGTAAATCATGCTCAAATGACGGGCTTTTAGACACCAAAAAAGAGAGGTTAAACACCGATTCCAAGAAATGCTTATTTAAGCAAATAGTCAAAAAGCAGATCTTAAAAGGGCTTTTGATCTCAAATTCCCGGGTTTGAGCAAAAATGAGAGTAATGCCTTCGAGGCAACCCAATTCTTCTTTTTTTTGTATGTACGAGGAAGGTTGAACGAGAGAATCAGGAAGTTGAAACGAATCCATTTTCTAAACCAACTGAACAATTGGACTTTCTATTTGATAGTGATTCAAGAGAGATCTAGTTGTGCCGATAGCTTGATTATATTCCTACGAATTTGGACTCTTTCCCCAAAAGTATAATAGTTATAGTTGTTAAACGGCTTATTCCTTTCCTTATTGGTTGGACGGAGAGATGAACAAGCGAAAGAAGCAAGGTCTTTACCTTCTCCATTCTCAAAAGCGGATTCTATCCCGATTTGTCAAATAGTGGTAGCGCCAGTGCCTTCAACTCGTCTCATAAAACCAAGTGCCTTTGCCGGAAGAAAGTATACTAAAGAGAGCCGGTGCAACCTATCTGGGGGGAGGCTCCAACAATAAATCTCATAAGAGAAGGAAAGGTTGGGAAATGGTAGACAGCTGTTCAGAGGTTGCGCTTTTATGTGTTGGCGACTGCCCTCTCTCCTATGTCTTCTTGTTCTAGTGGTTATGATGGGGTGAAGAGGCAAAGGGCAGGGAGTTTCCTGATTGTAAGTAAATATCGTCTTCTTCCGCCTAGGAGAATATACCAGCGAATTGGGCGGATGGTCTATTGGTCGATAGTACGGTGTCAAAATAAGGGGTCTACTACTAGACTTTCTCAGCACGAAGCCTTTTCTCGACGCTCGGCCGAAGTATATAAAATAAAGATGAAAGCCCTCCCTTCAATCGGGGACATCATCACTAACCTAAGCAGAAAGAACCACGTCTAGGGACTCCCACTCCATACTCCAGGCGAGGTGTAGCCAAAAAAGAACCCTGTAGCTGGATCGTGGCTCCTTGCCAAGAAAATTCCATTGTCAGCGTCGCGTAATCGTGAGAGACGCGTCCAAGGGTTTGGAGCCATTGAATACCGAGTACCCAACCGGCGTGCGTGGGTAGATTCTTTCTGATCTTGAAACTGAACTACGTAAAAAACGAATATGAGCTAGACAAAAAAGATAAGGAACAGAACGAGGGACATTAGAACATGGACTCACGACAAAGAGCCCGCGGCGCAGGAGAGGAAAGGTTGGTTGGTTGCACGTTTTCCGTGTGGGAGTAATGCCTCCTGCCGATTACTTTCTCTCTCTCCCGAGGACGATGGATCCCGAACGGAAATAAATGAGCGGAACTACCCGACTCTGCGACCTCTGGCTATCACCTTCGGAGCACTGTTTTTCCTATCATTTATTCTTTCACTTGAAATCGTTGTGACCTAGTGCAAAAAAAACGAAGGTGGAAGAAGCCCACCTCACCACTCTTCTCCCCCCCCCCCCATCATGGTAAGGAATCCATAATGACAACTCACCATGATAAGGGGCCTGCCAAAGGTGTGAAATGAGTCCTGCTCTTTCACTGCCTAACTTCGGCCTCTCTAGCCACGGCGCCAATCCCAGGAAGCTCTTTCCCTTCATTCCTTCCCGGGTTATTGAAAAATAAGCGATTTCTTTCAAGTTCAAGTTTGAGTCTCAAACCTCAATTCTTTCATCGATCAGAATACGAATGAGATCAAAAAGGCCATCATTAATGCGAACAAGGCAATTGCCTCGGTTAGAGCAAAGCCCGGCATAACCAAATAATTGTTTAGCCAATGATGGATTGCGCGCCACGGAATGGATCAAAGAACTGAAGACGTTTCCAATACCGACAGCAGCTCCCGCTAAAGCAATTGTAGCAGCTCCGGCACCCGCACCTTCTAACATAAATTCATTTTATATATAAATACGGGGGCGGGGTCCCCGCACGCTTTTTCTTTCACGATTTTCTGTTCTCTTCTTCGTCGATTCTTTTCCTCGTTCCTTTTCTCTTGGACTGCCTCGTTATAAAGTTGCTGATTTGCCGGGGCTAGGCCGACCTTGGGATACTACTCTTCATTGTCCCCATCATAGATAGGGTTCCTGGTGCCTCGGTGACTGGCGTTGTTGGCCATGATCTCTGGGTTTGATTCACCAAGGCGTTCTAGGTCCTCTATTCTGACTAACCTCCTGGGCGGGCCTCTAGTAGTTCGCACCCACCTGGGGTTTGCAAACTGACGGCGAACCGAGTCTAAGAAGGATTCCTCTTGTGCCGAACCTATGGTTCAACACTCAAGATTAGGGTAGGATGTACCCTAAAGGCTGACACCGGCTTAATAGTTTAAGGTTTAGAAAGACTGCAAAGATGTGTGCTTGCTGCTGTATGCTTCCTGATTAATGTCCGATGTTGCACTGCTGTATGCTGAATCAAGCGGTCCCGGAAATAAGTGCGTACTGAGTGTAGTGCAATTTACTGGGTTCCTTAGCAGGCTATGTCTAGGTTCAGTACATGCATGAGGCTCAACACGGGTAGGCTTAAGGGTTACCTTAGCGGGCTCTCGCCCTATATACCTCGTAGCCAGAAGACTAGTCGCTGGTACTGGCTAAGGGTGTGGGAGTTCGCATCAGTACTTCGCAGGAAGGGTAAAAAAACCTCTTCTATTAAATGGGGCGGCTACAAATAGCTAGCTTTGAAAGAACCGACTTTCACCTTGAAAGCCACTAGAGCTTCTTCCCCGTGCATGCATGGTAACAATGATTAGCACTTCCTTCCCATTCTTTTTTTCTAATCGATCGATCGAGCCTCCCCAGGGTAGCAAAGCTAGCTCTTCGTATCATTGGCATTGGGCAGGTGAACTTGGCTACACAACAACTCTGACTTTAGCAGAGGATCTAGTTCCACACCAATCCGCTTATCTTATATAAGATAATATATAAACTTAGCGTACCTACAATCGCTTGCTTGATTGCCCTCTTGCTTTAGCTACTTACTCGGGAACTAGCTTCGCACCTACTTGTTGTGTCTCCCGTCATAAGACAGCCGGCCGATATGAGGGATTGACTTAGACGCAATAGCCTGTTTGAATAGAATCGTAAACGAAACCGCTCTATCGCTACACCCTGCCCGCTACACCTGATCTCTTTACTTACTCTTACGCCGCTAACGCGCCCCTTTCTTTGTCAAACAGGAAACTTCCGATCTACTTCTGCCGGGTTGGTTGCTCGCTTCCAAAGCCCTAAGCAGCAGGTCCCATACTGTCCTGCCCTGAACTAGAACGCGAACTCGAACTACTGGCTTGACTTTAGCTACAAGGACAGTTTCATCGACCTAACAGCCAATAAACTACGGCTGGAATCAGGGTTTCCTATTTATTTCCACTTCCTTATAGGCACCTCTAGAAAGCTTTGGAACGGCAGAAATAAGAAAGAAATAGATTCTTCCCTGAGAGCTTGTCCAATACTACCAGTACCAGAAATGCATCTCCTTCGCCCGCGCGAGAGACTTCTATGCCAGCCGGGAATAACGGCTCTGTTATGAAAGAAAGCGGCAGACAGCCAGTCTATATAATCCTCTGCTAACTACTACTTATATAGACTGGAAGCTAGAGAGAGACTAAGGTATAGTGCCGCTACCAGAGAGGGCTCTTTCATGCTAGGCGTCCAGACCTACTACGCCCGAGCCGCATCCCCGGCACACTTGCTATATCCACTAAGGCTTCATACCACTTCATCCTACCTACTATACCTGATATAAAGCCGTTCTATAACAATTCAAGACAACAAGAAAGCAAGAAAGAAAAGGATAGCGATCGCTTTGGGAGCGTCACGGGGGAGGAAGATAGAAAGGTCACCTATGAGACCGGGGAGTTACGCTTTTATCCCGCCTCAGCTTCGCGGATGGGACGAGGGCGAGAGCTGAGCACGCACGCTCTATGCTTTTCCACAGCTTTCCCTCTAGTAAAAGATTAGCTCGTACCCCCTGTGCCCAGGGATTCCTGGGGCATGAGTTAAGCATATAGTTGATTGCTCTTTCTTTCGATGTTGTGTTGGTACTTTATTTTTGGAGTCTCTCTCTGTAGGCGTGCAAAACAAGAGAGCCACTGCTCTTCAGGGCGGTGAGGTGGACAATTCCTTACTCCAGCTTCAGAGGAGCATCTTTGCATGAATCAATACTCACTCCTCAGTCAGCTGACCTTCGATTTTGGAGATTAGAGCAGAAGAACTCCGTAACGGCGGAGAAGGGTTTCGCCTCGAATCCAAACGATTTCTTGTCTTTTCTTAAGATATTTCTAGTTAGGACTTGATCCCTTGATCAAATGACTCCGAAACATAAAGTAAGAAAACCAGAACCCCGTTTGGACTATAAAGATTAATAATAATCAGTAAACAGCAAGCAAAGAGATCACTTTCACAAGCTGAAAAACTAAGTTGTGGCGTCGCCTATGCATAATGTAAAGAGTCTGGTGAAGAAAAAGAGCTCAATCGGCTAAATCAAGGCAAGAGTGCTTTCTCGAGGGGTTAGATCCAGGTATGATCTTGCCAAAAGGGGTGTTTACGCCTCACGCCCTACTTTCCTTTCCATGGTCTAGCTAACCCCTTCCCCTTATTATACGCATCTATTGGGCAAAGAAGCATCGCATTCCTTCCTCCACTCTTTTCTCCTTCCTTCGTTCCTAGCCATCTAGAGATCGAGTTTCCGTTGCTGTCCTTCGCTTTCTAAGTCCATCTCTTAGGACTTCTGTTACATCCCTTGGGAAGTTCTTCTACCTTCGATCGAGTGAAAGCCAGGGCTAGGGCAAAGATATATTCGGTGAATGTGAACAAGCCAGGAAAGCTAGTGCTCGTGAATACGCTCCTTACATGCATATTATAGTACCAATCCTTACGCCGAGAAAAGAGTCCCTAGGCCCTATCTGAGAAGGAAAGCCTTAAGGCCCTTGCTTTCGTAACCCGTGCTTGATGCAATAACCGGTTCAAGAGTCAATATTGGATAGAAGACTGGTATAGAATCCGCTGCCTAAAATAAATATAAGTTCCGAGAAGACCACGTAGCCTTGCTATGCAAAAGGAATGGATTCGACTCTTTAGGGAGTGACCCGAGGGTGATATCATAAGCTGTTGTCGGAATAAGTGGTAATATCATCGATAAGAATTAGCCAATTTATCCTCTTTCTTTTCTGGGCTTGTTGGAATAAGAGCTTTTTTGCCTAACTGTTATATAGTAAGGGCGTCACCTGATGACTTTCCTGCTTGACTTTGTCGGCTTTGGTAGGGTGGTAGCATGTCCTTTAGCAAGGCTAGGCACCTTCCTTTTCAGGCCCCCGGAGCGCTAACTATCAATTGAGAAATCGAAGGCGGATGCAATCTCATAAGAGAAGAAATTCAATTCCTACGGCTGTTCTCTTATATACGATACCACCTCTATCCTTGAGACCGCCAATCAAGGCTAGTGGAGCGAAGAGCTTATTGTCTTCCTCTCACATGCCATATTCCATAAGGTGAAGCAAGAGCCTGTGAGACCGCAGGAAGAGCTCCGCTCAACGGATATAATCACCGTGTCCGCTTGGGCCGGATCTGGGTATGATTGGTCCCTGCTACGTCATCTAGCCTACTGGTTTCCGCTTCTAACTTTTCCTTCGACTAGTTGCCATACTATAATAAACGCCTCTTTGCACACCCGCCAAAAATCTCTGTGTTCTGAAAGTGTTCACCGGACCGTCTTTGTCCGCTGATGGTTTGGGCATGCTCATTAATCACTGCATTCCTGTCAACGCTTTTGTCTTCCCGGTTGTCTGTGTTGCTGGTTCTGCTCGTGATGGAGAAAGACATGCAAGCGATTACAACAGCCTCCGTATTAGCCTTACCCCTTGATATGGAGGAAGTCACTGAAAGCTCTGACTCGGATGAGGTGGCTCGAAGTCTCTTTCTCTGCTTTGCTTTGGCCGGAAGTCAACTTCCTAAAGAAAGAAGAGAAAAGAGCCTTCAGGTTTTCCCAAAAACCAAGGTAGGCGCACTAGCGTTTTTTTTAAGGAGTTTTTTAACGCAGAACCACAACTTCGTAGAGATGCCCACTATCAATGAGTTACATTAGTCAACCTCACATTTACACCTTCAAGCTTTGTACAGAACTCTGGATCAGCTTGGTCAGTCATAGCTTCACGGTTAGAAATCCTCGTTCACCACCTACATGCTATCGGGGGGCCGAACCCGCGCCTCCCTTTAAACGTCAATAATCAATAAATCTTCCGGAAAGTTCCCATGAGAGTTTGTTGGTGTTTCGATCAATGCACTTGCCATGGAGGCTATGCTTTCGCTCTGCTTTTGCGCTTTTTTCGGCAATCTAGAAAGCATAATCTAAGATTAGTTTGGGATGGGATCCGCGCTCCTTAATAGGGAGCCACTAGAACTATACCTGCAGCTCTAGCATTATAAAAAGTTTTGTTAGGCCTGAGGGTGACTCTTGAAAGACAGTTCCGGGAGTGAAAGTTGCCAAGTTCGGGGACTTCCCAGCTATATCAGCTACAACAGCAAATAAAGCGACTTTCGCACCAAGGGCATACTTAGCTGCAGCACCAGTATCAACAATAAATAGCTTATTCCCTTTAGCTATTCAAGCAGCAACTCTCTTAAACAGAGCCTCGGCGCGGTATATGAGTTGTTTATAGTTTCTATATACGGATTACCCGGTTAACCAGGAAAGCGGCTAATCCAGGGTTCGAGTTCTGTTCCTGACTTATACATCTTCAACTGTGTATTCCTATTCTGCTTCAACAGTTACGCCGACGCTGGTATGACTTATGTGGCATTTTGACTTCAATCAGATGATTTAATAGCAGCACCGGCGGCTATTCACCCTAGAACTGAATTCGGCTCCGAAAGCTGCTTCTCTTTATTTAGTTTTCGGCCCTGTATATATATTTGTTCTTGAAAGGATACTACTACTGCTAAAGGCACAGGAGCTACATCAGCAAAAGTCTACCCTTTCATGGTGGACCTTTTCCAATATTTTCTTTTGTCAAGCTCGGAATATGGGTCCGCTCTGGTTTTTCTTGATTTATCTGGGGGTGTGGTATGATGAGGAGCTGGATTGAAAGGGGTATACGCCGCCCTTGGTAAAAGATCAGCCCTTGCAGCAGCAAACATCTCCTCTAACCTTCTTATTTATTCCTCGCGTCAAAGTAGTGATGATAGATCCCTCCCAAAAGTCATCTCATCGTTAGCTTTACTAGGTGGGGTTGGATTTGACAATGAATATAGCTATCTTCCCAGTATCATCCTCTGGTACACGGTATGAAAGAATTGCCCTGTCTTCTATTTGATACATGGATTCTAAACCTGGTCTATTCAGATATGGGTCTTTCACCGTCTGGTAGACAAGGAGCCTACCCGGGGACCAAGAGTGTCTGTTTTGAGTCTTTTGTCCCTTTTGCAATCAATAGTTGCAGCTAAATCAGATAACTGTTAGCATGTTACCGAATGAAGATCTTTTTCGACGTTAAAGGAGACTAGCCGCTACACTAATCCCAGAGTCCGATATCTATCTTCAGCTTCTCTGCTTCGGAGGTGAATGTTCATATAAATAAGAGATGCCTAAAGTCCAGTAGCATGACTCAAGGAGCCTTTTTTTGAAAGCCCCTTCGGGCCTTTAGTTGCTTTCATAGAAAAAAAACTTGATATGGGAAGAACGAGAGGGGTACTGATCACTATCCGAATCTGCTACTGAATAAGACTCTTCAAGATTGATCTTGGGTTAGAGTTAGCTAGACTTTGGGATAAATAGACTTTCCTTTATATACTATACGTACAGCCTCTCTGTCCTATACGACGGGGCCTCGAAGAAGTTCTCACCTTACTATAGATGCCACGCGCGGAACTCTTAACGAAAGAATGGTTAGCTAAGCCATTATCACGAAAGAGAGGGACCAAGAGAGACTGCCTAACTGAGAATCGGGCTCCGGTAAAAGAAAAAGGAGAGAAAGAGCTTCCGGTAGCCCACCTTCTCGTTCTTCTATGCTTGGACGAGAGACGATCCAAATATAGTCAGCTAGCTAAGTACTACTGTCAGCCGCATAGATAATTAGATTACCGTAGTTCTTCCTTTGGCCATACGTCCTATTTCCACTCAGAATGGTTCCTGGACATGAATAGGCCGGCCAGGAGAGAGGGAAGGGACTTACTGATGGCGCAAAGCTCTCTCTTTAGCTTGCACGGATACACAGAACAGAGCAGAGAAAGGAATGTGGTGTAATCAACGAATAAACATATAAAAAGATTACGCGATTGGTCTCAAAGATGATGATCAGACAGGCAAGTCTATCTCACAAGCAACTATAGGAGCGAAGCCCCTTTGATCAATGTTCCGTAGCCCAACTCAAAGGGTTGGATTGCCACATGCGGCTTAGTCGAGGTCTGCTTGGAGTCCCGGTTGAGAGGCCGATCAAGGCAAGAAAGCAAGCTTAAGCTGAGTTTGACTCTTCAACAGTAGAGGTACCTTCCCTCGCTCTGCCCCGTAATAGTAATTTGCTGAAGTTTTTCCCTGCATCGAGCTTCTTGCCCTCCTAAACTACCAAAAGAATGAACATATTTTAGGGACGCATCAAAAGTCTCGTATCGCTTAAGGAGTCAATTTCCTTGTATTCCTTTAGAATAGGTTTTGGTTAGAAGAGCTCCGGTGCTTTAGTTGCTTTGAATTTACTATATTATAAGGGCATAATATTTACTGCTTGACTCAATAGGAGTTCCAAGGTAGCAGCAAACAATGCCCGCACACGCATTTCGAGACCGCCCCTCTGGAACTTCTTTCTCGTGGATCTATGCTTGAGAAAGTCTCATCCTTAGGCTTGATGGTAATTCACCCGTACCAACCTAGTCACAAGCCACAATGGATCCCGGGTAGCCAACCCATAAAGGAGAGGAGTTAGCTGGTAGGGCACTAGACGCGCTAACGCAAAGGGCGGAACTTCACTCCACAAGAATGAAACCTATGGGATGTATTATAGGTAGATGTGTGCTTAGTCTAGCCTTAGTATACCTATTCCTTACACCTATTTTTTCCTATTCCTACCGCACCATAGAAGACTACCGTACCATATACCGCACCATAAATACCGGGCCGATCATTACCGAGTGACGAATTACCGATTATTGTTTACCGATCATCGATCAACTTAGTTACTTGAAAGATTTGCTTTGGTACTGCACTGTGCCGCTAATGGAAGAAGTAGACTCTATAAGCACAGTAGCTACCGAGCTACGGTTAGGCAAGCGGTAGCTATCGTGTACCGATGCTACTGATGCCATTGAAGCTTCACTGGACGAATCCTTCACTCAGCTTAGCAGCTAAACGATTAGGGATTTGACCAGGATCAGTCCCCTAAGTCGCATCAGTCGAAACTGTTGCATCAGTAGAATCTGTCGAATCAGTAGAAAGAGTCGACTCATCAACTCAATATTGATTGATCATTTACTGATGAAATGGGTCTTCCGTTAAAAAACACTAAGGAAAGGAAATTGACTCCTTAAGGTCGCTTTCCTGACCCGGGCTTTCATCCTTTTCAGCCTAAAAGGAAGAGCACGCTTAACCAGACTAATGACCGTGAGTGCGACGGACGGCAACCTGGTCTATGAAATCTAGCCTTCGCCATTACGAGCCGGGATGAAACAGTCGAGACAATACAATCTGTGACGAAAGAATACGGCTATGCCAGGGCGAGCAGTGCTCTTGCTCGGTAGTCACCTGCTTTTATCCTGCCTTGTGAGTCATCCGTAGAGCTAAAGGGAATTTTTTTAAGCCTTAAGCCATTTCCACACACTGACCAGGGTGTGTTTTCAGTAACTCCTACCCCTACTAGAAAGAGAAGATAAATTGCTTGCGCGCTTCGTCAAGTGAGAGAGAGGATGCCGAACAGATCACTGGCACCCCTCTTTCTCAGTTTGAGCTGCTAGACTTCTTCTCCTATGGGAATTCCAGTCGTATCTCATCCCTATGATCTAGTCTACCACTGCTTTGTAGGTCAGAAGCCTTAACGAGCTGACGACGGACTCGGGGGAGAAGTGAGTTCACTCACTTCTTTACTTGACTGAACGCTCTGGCCTACCTACTTCTATAGATGAGCTTTTGTCGGACTTATCCAATTCCGGATCAAATCCCATGAAAACCATTCAATCAAATCAAATTCTTCTTGTAGCCCGTTGGCGAAAGAAGAGAGTAGTCAACACTCATTTAAGGGAGTCCTGGGATCGGCTAGCGAGGGGAAGAAAAAATCCGTTGATAACAACCCTGGAGGTTAGATACCTTTTCTTACGCTTCTTCCCGTCCACTCGTAAAGCACCTCCTTTTTCCGCCGAGATGCTTCTCTTTTAAGTGGCGCATGCCTGGCTGTCTCTTTCATTTGGTAGTTCTGGGTATTGAACCATGGGACGGAGACTCCCTTGCCCTTGGCTTTCCTTCTTGTTTGAAGTTGGCGGATACCATGCGGATTCTAGGATTCAGCTTCTGCGTCTAATAATCGGCTCGCCAGGAGCCTTCTTCTCCTATTCGCGAGAGTTTCACTTGCTTAGGCTTCCTCTTGGCTTTCTTCAGGCGATCCTGACGAAGAGATCTTGGTTTATAGCACCATTAGATTGGGAATAGCATATAGATGTATTATAGCTCTTGCCGCTGCTTTGCTTCATCCTCTCCATTTCTAGCCCTTGTAGGTTGAGTTGACCCAGAAAGGTATATATTTTAGGCACCTCTAGGAAGGGAAAACGGCTTCATTACCGAAAAACATCCGTTTCAAGATGTCGAGGTATCATACGATCTTCAGAAAGGCTATTTCTTGGATAGTAACCTGTTCTGTTGGCTTGGCCCCTTCCCCGGAGTCCCTCTTTTTTAGTAGTTGAGAAGCAACCTCTCTTCCCATTTAGGTCGGAGCCTCAAGATGAGTTTGAGTTACAGGGTTATTCACAGGTTTGAGTGAGATACATTACATATGATTTTAAGCAACGAGCGAAAGCAGCTGTTCGTCGGAATTATCCTCTTCTCCCGACGCCCATTTCGTCGTCTACTAAATAATATATATGCTCCTGGAAGGGTAGGAACTCTGGCTACCTTGTACGTAAGACTTTCTCTTTATTCGCGAGAAAAGCATGCCATAATCTCTTAGGGAATAGTTGCATGCGGGAGTCTTCCGAATGGTAAACTATATATAGGCCTAGGCAGTTTAGTTTCCCTTGTATAGTTGCCCTTTCCGAAGTTAGTGAGCCTAGCTCAACCGTTGGGAGAGGTTCTGAAAGAAAGGCCTCGTCAGCAAGATCTTAGTCAACGGCATCTGCCAACAAACAAGTCTTTTACGCCAAGAAGCTCTTCTTCAGTTAGTTCCGCGGAAAGAAATTGCTTGATGAGATAAATGCAGGTATTCTACAGTTTCCATTGCATTTCCAATCTTTTCATTCATTGATACAAAAGGATACAAGTGAGTTACCGAGTAGCATTCGATTGGTTCTTCTATATCTAACTAAGTAGTAATCTTCTTTCTTTGAAACCCTGATCGAGCCGAAAGAAAAACAGAATCTTGATTTAGGCTAGCGCTTGCCGTTGCCATTGGTTCAGATCTGATTGAAGCACAGGCAAACCAACTCACTCAATTCACTCATCGAGGAGTGCCTCAGCCAGGGAAAAGTCATTCTACAGCCCCCCCATCCTGCTTTTCTAGCGAAAGGAAATCCATTGACAACACGACTTCGCTCTGCTCATCCTTATGAATTAAAAGGGGCGGATTTCACTTTAGTAGAGAGGTCTCTTTAATGGAAGTGAACTCGAAGGAGAGTTAGACTCCGTTTCAAAAGAAAGGGGATTCTCACATAATGACGATCAAGTACCAGTTGAGGAATATAGATAAGAATAAAGAAGACCGGCCTGCAGGCAAGTCATTGTAATTGCCTTAGAATTTTTCAGACTATGCGAAGAATAAACCACCCGGAGTCTCGGCTCAAACCCTATATAGATAGTCAAATTGATATGGTGACCACTTCCCAATGTCTTACACGACGCGGACTAAATTCATAAAGGCCAAGGGAAATAATTATCCATGGCACTAGATAGAACCAGCTCAGTAGAATGGTCTTTTATCACCTCTCTGCAAGTGGGGAGAAAAAAAAGAAGGAATGGGATTTCGCACCCCAAGAGCGTTAAGGTGGCAAAGCGCACCAATTGCAGTACAATTATAGAGTTGTTGTTATTCCGGGGCGCTCTCCAAAGAGCTCGATGGAGCCCCTTTCTTTTCCCGTAGTGATGTGCCACTCGGCTCACCTCTCCAGAACGATATAAAAAATATGGTATATGGATTTCGTAGTCTACCAGGCTGGCTTTGGTCGTATAGAAAGAAAGATATTATGGCCTTTGTGATACAAAGCGAAGTAAATTTCCGAATAAGGGATCTTCATTTATGCTCGCGAGTTCGACTTCTAGGAGTTATAGTCCCTAAGTAGCAAGAACAAGGTTTAGATGTAGGATTGTTCTTACAAGGAATGAACGTTCCAAGAGAGCGAAACCAACCGGGGGAAGGAAAGGCAATGAATAATGAATAGGAAAGCAAGATTTAGGACAAATTCTTGGGGTTCCAGTGAGTGGCCTAAAGGAATTACCGGTCTTAGGAAGAGTGGAAGAATACGGCCGAATAAAGGCAACTGGGATTGATGCCACAGAATCCACAGTGATTGACTCAGCTGCGCATTCATCTCTAGAGGGGCTTGTTCTCGAATACCTGCAAGTGAATCAGATCTGGGCGTACTCATCTTTAGAGATCCTGCGGGTTAATACGACTTCCACCTCGGACTAGATTCACTAAATTTACTCTCTTGATAAGCAATCTAGTTACCGGGGTAGTGAGAGTGAGACCAATAGGGAAACATAAGAGGGAGTATGTGAAAGATCCATTTACCCAGTTTTTTATTTGTGCGACAAATGAGTTGTCGGGCATTGGAGAAAGGGCTTGAGTGGGGAATGCGATCAAGAACAAAACAAAGACGTGGCCATAGTAGCTTTCTCACTCAGACTCTTCAAAGCAACCAACGGGTGATTATCCGATCGGGGAAGAAGTTTCGTTTTTACGGGTTAGCTGAAAAGACAAGAGAGTAGCGACTTACACCGAAAAGAAAATGTTCTAAGTTGGGTTGCGTAGATGACCGTAGAAACTATGCGAGCGGGGGATACTTTTCATCGTTCAAGACGAAATAAAGAAGTCCTCGCTGGGAAATAAAGAGAAATAAGCTGATAGCCTTTGATCTACTGGTCTTGTCTTGCTAAGAAAGTGAAGGAAGTTTTGAAGGTATGTTCAAAGCTCTGCGGCACTTCGACTGAAGTTAAGATCTATTATTATATAGAATATAGAAAAAATAATAAAAAAGGAAGACTCTATTAATGAGGCGAGATTTTGTCTAGATCGTCGGAGTCGGAGAAAGCAAGGTGCTAGAGGATAGTTAGAAACTCAGAATAAATGATCTTCTAACGGAAGAGGATTCCCCGGTATCAGACTCTACTAGAACATCATCCGATGAAGCTACATCGGTTACCAAAGCATCTTCTGACTGAGCAGCAGAAAGTGATTCGAAAACAGAACCCGATTCCGTGGCAACATCCGATGGAGTCCATTTTTTGCCTTGGCCGACTTTCATTCAAATGGTGAGTCCAGCCATTCTTCTAGCAGAAGCACACCTTATAGAAAGGAGAAAAGTCCTAAAGGAAAGACCCGTCTTCCTCTGATCAAAAGGGAGCCCTTTATTGAACTTCAACCGTGGGCTCTTACTCGAAAGAAGGAAAGTCAATACAGGTGCCGCTTCTTTAATCGTAAAGTGATTCCCTTGATCGGGTTGACGAGCCTGGGTTATACTAGAATAGCCAGACTGGCGAACTAAAGAAGAGTCAGAATAAGTCAAGAAGGGGAAATGAAACCTCTGATAGAATAACTTCTACCTTCTTAAGCAGTTTCCATTAAGCCTCACAGGGGCTGCCTAAGTTGGTTCACAGATATTCCTCCAAACTTCATACACAGTTGGAGTCAGTTGCTTAAGGTCTTTTACGACAACTTCTACGCATCAGTAAGAAAACATACCTACGCAGAGTTGGCAGCAACTAAGCAGCTTCCTGATGAGAGCTTCGACGATTTCTTCCAAAGCGAGTCAAAGCATTTTCGAAAAGAGGCTTTCGGAGAAGGAAATGGTCGAGCTATGCATAGATTGCCTTCAGCGCGACCTGAGAGAATAAATTTGGCCAAGCCAAAGAACGTTAAGGATTGTGGTCAAGAGATGCGCATGTGAGGCCGGGTTGGGTTGGTGCTCGCCCTTGGCAGGCGTCCTGTTTGACTTCTTTGTCGAAGCCACACCTTGATTCTACTGGCTGGTGCAGTTTAGCAGAAAAAGTGGCGATTTGACCGGATGTGCCTGCCGAAGACACTGAATGCTCGTATCGACTGGTTCAATGGGGAGGAGTAAGAGTGACTTTGAGTTGCCATTTCAAAATAGTATAATTCTAAGTTTAGTATAGTAGTAAGGGCTTGACGCACGATTTCTTACTTAGATTCTTAAGGACCCATGTCTAGATCTCCTCCTGGGACTGGTGAGCCCTATTCCTAATCTCTTTTCCAGTCAGGTGGGTTGGATCGACTGAATGAGCCCCCCTAGGGCATGAAGCCAAGGAATTACTCTATCAACAAACTAAAAGAAGTAGGCCTATTAAATAGACACTGTGGGAATACTCTATTGGTCAGAGACGAGCCCCTTGGAATAAGACATTCAACTCTATTCTATCAAAGAAATAAAGAAATGGGGAACCAATGAAGAAACTCAAAGAAGTGGAGAGGCAGAGAAGGTTAACTTTCTAATCCAATAATAAGATAAAGATGGGTAGATCAAGACCTTCAAAGACTCACTCTATAGGATCCACGAGGTATGCCAATCGATAGAACCCCTAAGCCCCTAACTAAAACAAAATAGGGACACTGCCAAAAAGAGAGGAGTCCCGGGGTCGATCAACTGCTTAGACACTTGGGCCCTGGTATGCAAACTCATTCCTCTCAGTCCTTTTCCAGGGCGTAGGTAGGAATCGTAGACCTTTGAAAGGGAGGAGCACAATCCTTGCCAAAGCAGGGACTGATAGACTAGCGGAGCGGACGATTCGATTAACTCATTTTGATTCTAACAGACGGGGCATATTGCTACTTCTTTCTTATTGGTTTAAGCATTTGCCCATGAAAGGAGGGCCATACAGTAAATAGAGTGAATGGCCGATAGAACTTATATGTATGGCACGCAATTATACTGGTAATAATCCGC
>JBBMKF010000069.1:627218-639872 GCA_037834155.1 Curcuma caesia | reverse complement strand
TAAATAGCCCCAAGGGCTATTTACGACTAATCCGCCTGTATATAATATAAGTTCCCCAAAAATCTAGTAAATTACCCCTTACTATATATTGGGGAGATAAATAGCCCCAAAGGCTATTTACGACTAATCCGCCTGTATATAATATAAGTTCCCCAATATATATACAGGGCCCTAATATAGTAAATTGAGGAGTTAAATTGCTACGCAATTTACGACTATCCGACCGCCAAATATATAGTAAGGGCCGCCATACTATAATAAATTCCCAATATATGGTAGGGCCGACCGCCAAATATATGGTGGGGCCACCATACTATAATAAATTCCCAATATATGGCCCTAAAAGAAATATAAATTCCGCCATACATATAAGTTCTATCCGACCGCCAAATATATGGTGGGGCCGCCATACTATAATAAATTCCCAATATATGGCCCTAAAAGAAATATAAATTCCGCCATACTATAATAAATTCCCAATATATGGCCCTAAAATGAATATAAATTCCGACGCAATTTAACTATATTAGGGCCGCCATACTATAAAGAAATTCCCAAAGGAGATAAATAGCCCCAAAGGCCCTACATTCATAATATTAAGTTCTAATCCGCCTGTATATAATATAAGTTCCTCTGCTACAATTTACTAGATTTTTGGGCAGATAAATAGCCTTTGGGGCTATTTACGACTAAGCCCTAAAGAAATCTAAATTCCGAATTTAAATAAGTTGGGGAGATAAATAGCCCCAAAGGCCCTACATTCATAATATTAAGTTCTAATCCGCCTGTATATAATATAAGTACCTCTGCTACCCCTTACTATAATATTGGGGAGAGAAATAGCCTTTGGGGCTATTTACGACTAATCCGAACCGCAATTTAACTTAATATGAATGCCCTAAAAGAAAGTCAACATATAGTTAAGTTCTGTATATAATATAAGTTCCCAATATATGGCCCTAAAGAAAGAGAAATATATAGTTAAGTTCTGTATATAATATAAGTTCCCGAAGGAGATAAATAGCCCCAAAGGCGTAGACTAATCCGCCTTACTATAATATAAGTGACTCTGCTACGCAGAGCAAATAAATAGCCTTTGGGGCTATTTACGACAAGGGTTCCCTAAAATCAAGTCAACATATAGTTAAGTTCTGTATATAATATAAGTTCCCAATACCCAAAAATCTAGTAAAGGAGATAAATAGCCCCAAAGGCCCTGCATTCATAATATAAGTTCTAATCCGCCTGTATATAATATAAGTACCTCTGCTACCCTGTATATATATTGGGCAGATAAATAGCCTTTGGGGCTATTTACGACTAAGCCTAAAATCAATCTAAATATATAGTTAAGTTCTGTATATAATATAAGTTCAAATATATAGTAAGGGCCGACGTTATTAAAAACTACGAAAGAACTTATTTCCCTATGGGTTAGTGTTCAGTCTTTCCTAGAGCTCTTCCCGGACATATTAATGGGAGGAGGGGAATTTACTTTTATATTAGGCTATAATAAATTCTTTGTTCATGGAACGAACTTAATATTTAGTAGTCAATTGCCCCATGAGATAATTATAATTCAGTTCGTGGAGGAAGATGAGGAATTACATAAGTTCATTCGAGCAGTAGTTTAGAATCTGAGACTCAGAAAATCTATGAAAGTCTTCCGGCAGCAGGAAATATCCGAACGAAGGGAGGTAATATGATTCTTATACCACGAAGATTCAGATTAAATAGCCAAACTGGGTCAGGAACTCCCGTCGCCACGTCGCTAGAATGAGAGCTCGTCCCTCAGCAAGAGTCTAACATGATGGACTCATTCACTCCACCACATGCGCTCTCGCACGTCAAATACAAGACTGAGATTCCGGCAAAGCGGCTCTTCTCCGGAACCTTTCAGGGCATTCTATCAGTTTAAAAAGGACCGGTGCTGGCATCAGCCTTTGCCCGACCTGCTCGTCTTCCTTCGTCCTATGGGCGAGCGGTCTCACTCCTCGTAGCGTAGAAATAGAAAGAGGATAGTCGTAGACTACTTTAGCGAGTTCTAACGTTGGCAACAACTTGGTCGACTCGAGGAAAGGAGCGAAGCAACTGTTCGCTGACAGTACCTCCTGCCATCGTGAAGAAGATAATGAATCACGGGTTTCACCTGCTCTGATACCAACTGCCACGGGGAGTATGCTCTCATCTTCCCGTCAAAAGCAGACCCAAGTTGATAAAGTGCGTGCGACATCCAATAGCAGAGACAGAAATCAAGCCCGTCCTTGGCTAAAATCTTTCTTTTCTTATCTTTCTCCTACAAGCCAATCATGCAGTCTAGCTCTACTTTACTACGCTTTCTCTTGTTTTGTTCGATCACAAAGAGCTACCGAAAGAGAGATACTAAATCCGTTACCATGACTGGACTGATAGGATGATCAAAGAAGGATGAAAAGCTACATGTTCCGCTTCTCCTGTTAGTTAGAGAGGAATCAAAACCTATCTTGTTGGTTCTTCTTCTTTCGAACCTTAACCATGAAAGTCAGTCAACTCTTTCAGATCCTCGATTACACAGTTGACCACACGCATTCAACGGTAGGGAGTACTTCTGTTTACAATTTTTAAGATAAATTCCAGGGATACTCATCGAGTGGACCATACCAAGGCTCGAGAGACCTTCTTTGCTTTTCTGATCTCATTGTGGACGTGTAGAGATAGGCACCTTATCTATGCAATAAGGATCTCACTCTTCGATTCTTGAAAGGTCAATCTACGCCATGGAAGTTTCATTGCTGAATGACTTGTCTGCTACCAACTCCTTCCTCAACCTATCTAACGAGAACCTCGACCCTCTCGTGTAAAGAGTGAAAGAGTCAACCAAGTGCGGGGCACTTCTTCAGCACCTCAAATAGGATGAGTAAGTGCGGGCCAAGAGGAATGATATCCGAGAGCTTGCCCAGCTAAAAAACATAGTGACGACCTTGTTGACGTACTATATTTTTGGGCAGAAAAAAGAGATTAGTCGACAGTGTAGAATTCACCACACTAGACGCGAACGACCTATCGATCAAGACCTGCATAACTTAAAAGAGATAGACTCACACCTGCTCTACTTATATATTGCCGACTTCAGGTCGAAGCTATAACATACAGGATTACCAATTAGTCAATCAAGAGGACTCGTCTGATGAAACATCTTGTGGTATCCCTTTCAAGACATCCATAAGACAATCATGGACGGGACGCAGCAGGCCTTGATTCAAAGAATTTCCTATTCCACCTCCCTCACAACCCAGTTGGCCTGTGATAGATGGCGCCTTAACCTGTTAAGAATCAGGCAGCCTAGCCCCTATCTCTCCTCCTTAAGAGCCCTTAACGCATTCCATAACTGAATGAGCTTCCCCTCCGTCAAAGTCCGTGGACTACAACGCTCAGTTTTGAGCCTCGACCGGCACAGCAGGTCAGTTTCCAAATAGGCACTCCGTCCGTCAAAAGAGTTGTATACTCCGCTGATCAATCCAACGCAATAATCCCGACTAGGCATCAGGCTCGATTCGGGATCACTAATCACTAACAGAATCGGAAATAAAGTGAGTTTCCTTACTAAAAACAAAGAAAGTTGGGTGGAGGAGACCTTCCTTGAAAGGAAATGGGATTCGTATTCTTAACCTAAGGATACCGAAAGAAAGACAACAAGACTTTCCGCTTGAAAAGAAGAAGCTTGCTCTTCCGACCCGCGTGCTATTCCTTCCGCCCTGGTTCAGGGCTAGTTTAAATAAAGCACTAGACCGAGGCTTACGTAGTGAAAAAGGGCTTTAGCGGCTCTTCTCCTCAACCTCTTCGGAGCTAGCTATAGAGCGCACTTTTGCTATGCTTTATTTACTTACTATAGAGGCGGGGTTCCGCCTCAACAACTTGACCCTACCTACCAAGAGATGTACTACTGACTCTCCAGCCGGTCCTGCTTCGGCCACTTCTTCGAACGATTATTAAAGAGGGCCTTCTCATAGCCTTTGAATCGGAAGCCCTAGACCATACCAACTCGCTTTGGACCACTTCTCCCACTAGACGGGACGAAGCCAAAAAGGCTGTGAAAACACTTTTGAGATTGAAATCTCAGTTTAGGAAGGTACCTTAGCCTTCATGCCCTCGATCAAACTATCAACTGACCGACTGGATGGACTAACAGAAAAAGAGTAGCCTACGCTGGCTGGACCACTGGACACACCTACATACTGACTGCATACAGATACGAATTCTGCCCTACGGCTATTACACATGACCTGAGGAAGGAAGAAAGGCCCCTTACTATATATTTGGCGAAGCGACGTGGCTGATCGGCTGATAGGATTGACTCGCGGACTGAATGGAAGTGCGATTGTAACTGCTTTACCGGCTCAAGTAATCATTCCAAGCCCTGGAAGTCTTCCTACCAGTCTTATCTTATTCTATTCCGGTAGTCCCTAAAGTGGTAAGGTCTCATAAGAGAAGAGAGATGCCAAAGATGAAAGGAAGGAGAGGAAATGGCTCGCAACTATACTGGTAATAATTTAAGGAGAGGGCATCCAAGCCTATTCCATCTAGTCCGTAATCCGTAGCACGTAACCCCTATGCCGTAGAGCGAGTTCCTTTTGTTTGAGTCTGTGAAACATGTAACTGATAGAGCAAGCAAGGACGCTTTTATCTTTTAGCGAGTGTGAAGTTCCTGGCCTTGTTGTGTCACGAAGGCTCGAAAACATTTGATTCTTGCTTTATTTCTTTCTTCCGCGGATTTTCTTTCTTGCTTGGCGAATTGCCGGTTTAGAACCCAGCCGTATAATCTCTATTGGATCGATTGGCCTGAACCCTACTTCTGTTTCACTGCTCGGGTTATCCTTAAGCTGCCTTTAAGTTAAAGTAAGTCAGCGTGCAAGAGCTAGAGTCAGAATGGAATTATAAGTCAGAAGTGAAAAGTAAGGATTCGAAGTCAACTTGAAAAGCAAATGAGTCAGGTGATAGAGTGACCTTGGTTCGTAAGTACCCCTCTTTCTATCTTGTAGTAGTCAGTCTACGTTCTTTTCCCTTTTGAAAGAGCTAGAGGAAGGGATATTTAAAGCCCACGCTCAAACCTATAATCCTTTTGCTATCGTGCTCAGTCCGGTGCTATTCTCAGAGACAGGTACGGAAGATTCTCAGGTGCTGAAGCCCAATGAGGAAAGTAATCAAAAAAGTGCGTTTGGCCCGGGGAAATCACACGCGAGAGTGCGCAAAGCAGCCTTTCTTCCTTAGTAAAAAGTCAATTGCGCATCTACGACAGCCGAGGAACTTAGTTACGTCAGTTACAAGCCCAGAAGCGGGCGTATTGATCATTTATCGTGGGAGGCTAGGCCGAACTGGATTATCCATTGCTTAGGCTGTAGCTTTTACAGCCTGACTACTGAGCGACTATTGACTCTCGTCTTTAAGTTGGCCCCTGTTCACTTATCATATAAATGAATACAATTATAGACTACGCGAAAAAGTCTTCCCTCCCCGGGGAGGCGTGCAGATAGAGATCAAGCCACCCTAGAGAGGGGTCAGACACTAGATCAGACTGGAGATCTCCCTACTTGAATCATAAGCGACGGAGGAGTTCCACTGAAGACCATCTCCTTGCAAGGAAGATTAGAGCGGCGGGAGTCTTACATCCGAGCGAGAGGTCAGACCAATCCCATTCATCCTGGTCTGATCCGAACGGATTTTGTTTTGTTGAATGAATTGATCCGTATACCCTACTTCTTATTCTTAGTGAATTTTTTCCTACTTGGACCCGCTCCCTCCTGAGATATAGTGGAAAGATTTTGTTAGGGTGGCGAGTGGGGAATGAAAAGACCAATGCAGCAGAGAACGACCGCATGAATCGGAATCCACTTATTAAGACAGACGACCGAGAAAGAAAGGCTCCGCGTTCTCCAAGTGGTTGATCTTAGCGTGCTAGCCGCTGCTTCATTTCGTATAGTGATAACGCTTTCTCTTATAGGGGTCTATTTTATCTGACTTGACTCAGCTTGACCTACTTGACTCAGCGGTTAGAGTATAGCTTTCATACGGCTAGAGTCATTGGTTCAAATCCAATAGTAGGTAAAACTGACCGAAACCCCTGCTTTTGCCAGCATGACAGCAAGCACGGACTGGCAGCAAGGAGTGATGATCAAAGCATCGGTTGCTTCCACTTGTGGCCTTCTTCGACTGCCTTGACACCAACATATCAAGGAATCCCACCTCTTCCACAAGTAGGTGGAGACCAGGAGGGTCGGAAACCCCAACGGGAAACTCGCGACACACGATTCTTTCGCGAAGCGCTCTCTCAGACATTTCCACTCCAGCCCCCGCAAGCAAAGAGGTTTCAAGATACCAGGCGACCAAGTGAAAGTGAACAGCTCCAAGCAAATCTTCTAGAGAACCTTCCCTTTTCTTCTCTCTTCTTTCCCTTATCTCCCCGGTCCTCAACCGAATTTTATCCATTTTGCTCAGTTGGTACCCTCCAGCGGTGGCTGGGCTGTGATCTTTGTGGTAGCGCGGGGGTAGAATTCGGAAGGCTGGCCGGGGTTGTGTCCTTCCGAGCGGACGAGGTAGGCTCGGTGACCGAGGGCTTGCGTGGAGGTCTTACAGAGCCACGGGCTTGGACGTCACTTCTTCATTTCTCTGCTGAGGCCCGAATGAAGGCATATATGTCGAACGGATTCACAATAAAGAATCGGCGATTGAAAAAACATAAAAAAAAGAAAGGGAGGCTAGTTGCTGAAGCAGTACAGAGATTGCTTTGCATGGGACTATCATGAGATGACTGGTTTAGATAGGGAAGATTACACGTCAAACACAAAAAGGTAGCCGACACCCAAAAATTGAGATTTTGTGTCCGTGGGGGCCGTAGGAGAAGAGTCACTGGAGAGATGGTGGCTTAGTATAGTGATGGGCAATCTGGGATTAAATTCCCCGGTACGAGCTCTATCCATCTAAATCCGAATAGCTCAGCAGAGTAAGGTTTCCTCTCTCGTTAGTGTACTCGTGGGACTCGGTAGTGCGCTTACGGCGTGCTCGCACCGGTCGACTACAAGGCCCTATACCTTGGTATAGTAAAGGTGGTGGTCTCTCACTGGGGAGAAGTCATATAGGGTTCCTGACTCTGTGTCTCTGCATCCTGACCGCTTCTTGCTATGGTACCGGCGGGGCGAATGAATAAGGTGAAGAAGTAGGCCATAACTTAAAGGGAGATGGCCCCTCCTGCTAATCAACTTCCGGCTATTCAGCCAGAACCAGATATAGATTCGGTCAAAGATGTACTAAGGAATAGGCTTCTTGTGCATCGACTGGGTCAAAGGCGGAGCAATGTGTCCGACGAGGAGCGAATTATTGATTTAAAAAGACAGATTTTGACTCGCATGGGGCAATTGGATTTAAACCACTTCTGGGAACAAAGGGAAAACACACTAATTCGTGATTACCTTCAGCCTCCTTTCCAATAGGGTGGCGAATTCAAAGCTTCCGTGTTAGAAGGAAAATGACAACAATTCTTTATGGATAATCCCAAGGAATCATATATAAGGATCTTGTCCGAGTTCGATAATCTTTCCATATCGACGGAACTTATATTATATACAGGCGGCCCTACTATCTTACTATAATATAAGTTCCCCAATATATATACAGGGTAGCAATTTATACAATTGACCCAAGCCTATACGTATTTAGAGTATACCCTTTACAGCCTAGTTTTTCTTAACAGCCTTATACGTATTTAGACCTTTACAGCCTATACGTATTTAGAGTCTACCCTTTACAGCCTATACGCCTATACTCAGAGTATATCCGTAGTCAGAGTAATATCCCCAATATGACTCCGACTACTGCCCTACGTATACTGCAGTCAGAGTATATCCGTAGTCAGAGTAATATCCCCAATATGACTCCGACTACTGCCCTACGTATACTGCTGTCAGAGTATATACCTCCGATGCTCTATCTACCGACTACTGCTCTATCTACCGATATCTTTACCGGAGCCAATTATATTGATCAATTACTTCTTCTGTCGACCGTTCCGGCAGATACTGGAAGCGGCCAAATATCCCACGTACTTATCTTATATTATATACAGTTAGTCTACGCCTTTGGGGCTATTTATCTCCTTAGCCTTTGGGTCTATTTTCGACAATTTACTTTTATATTAGGCCCAAAAATCTAGTAAGTTATAGCAGAGGAACTTATATTATATACAGGCGGATTAGAACTTAATATTATGAATGCAGGGCCTTTGGGGCTATTTATCTCCTTTACTATAGAAGATTAGTCGTAAATAGCCCCAAAGGCTATTTATCTCCCCAATATATATACAGGGTAGCAGAGGTACTTATATTATATACATAAGGATTATAACTTATATTATGAATGCAGGGCCTTTGGGGCTATTTATCTCCTTGGGTATTGGGAATTTATATTATAGTAAGGCGGCCCTAAGGGAGATAGTAGAATAGCCCGATAGGCTCGAGCGCAGTATACGCGAGAGGGTATAAAAGATAGGCGTATTTCTACTATATATAAGGGCAGATCTTTCCCAATATATATACAGGGTTGAATATAAATTGCGTAGCAGAGGAACTTATATTATGGAACAAAACAAAAGAACTTCAAAGATGACGCGACAGCTGAGATTGATTGAGATATCTAGTAATATGAAACGCTAGTGATTACTTATTACTGAGCCTCTCATCCACTCTCTGACCTATCGTCGTTCAGGCAGGACAGACTGATCATAGTCACTGTCGTTCGCTCGTACCCACACCCTTCGCTGGCGTCAATAAAGAAAATAATTGCTCGCTTCTCTGCCTTTGAGAACCCTATGAGTTGGATCGGGATTCAGAGCACTGGCTTCTTTCTCTTGGGGCTCATACTCACCCATCCGAAGAAGTAGTTCAAGAGTCACTGATCAAAGGAAAGCAAGCAAGAACTATATGGATGGAAGACACATGCCAATTGAGGAGAGCAAATGGAGGAACTTATATTATAGTTATAGTAAGGGGCCCGACCTTAATTTAATAGCATGCCAATGAGTTAGAAGAGTTCCTCGCCCTCACCGGACAGTCTTTTAATCTTTTAAAAGAATGGAGAATTGCTATCTTCAACCTGGGAGGGGATCCAATTTCAAGATCTACTCGAGCTACTTGGAGAGACGATCTATTGATATCTGCTCTGCTCTCAGAGTCATCTGTCCAGAGGAGACATGGCTATGGGTGTGATACTAATTAGAGTGAGAGGTCCGCTACCGAAAGATGAAGGAACTCTTGCCCTTTCGCTTGCCTTTCTTTCTACTGATGGATTTCCCGTCAAAGAAAGTTTTTTTTAGTAGTTCTTGGGCTACCAAACCCTGTTAGAACGGAGAGCCATGCATCTCCTCGAGGGACCAGTACTGATATTCGATTGATTGAGGTTAGCCTGCCTACAAGGGGATTAGCTTTGGCACCCTTTCTTTAGTTCGAGAAGACCACTGAGTCCTAGCTCTACAGTCTAGCTCAAAGGGATAGATGCCTCACTTGGAAAAGGAGAAAGATGCTTCACTCATATCGGTACTATTTGCTACATAGTAGCACGGTGTAGTATTGATTACTATCTGGCCAGGTTGAATATCTTTATCTTTCTTGATTACAAGGATCTCTGCTTCACCAAAGGAAGGCTTTCCAGGACTCTTAGGGAATGAGAAAGGGAATCACACGTTCGGAGCGAACGGGAGCTATCTTACTTTTCCCGTTCCGCACAGCCATCCCACCCTTCTGCTCACTCTGGGGATTGCATTCCATGGTGAAAGGCTGACGAATTCTGCGACTTGAGACCTCCTCAACCAACCAATCCAGCGCGATCAGATGCTTTGACCTACCTGGTTGAGTCGTCTCTTTTCCACTCTTCTGGTCGGCTACTGGGCTTGATGGTTATTCTGGCTCAGATGAGAGGCTCTCTTTCAGTTGAAAGTCGGGGGAGGTTCCGCAACCTACTGCTTTTTCTTGCAAGAACTCAACGCGTCATTCCATTCTTCGCTTCATTCCATTCGCCCCTCGCTTTCTTCGAGCGCTTGGCCTCGCCCACTGAAGAAGAATCATTCCTCTACCTCTACTGGATAGGCACCCTATATATACTATTAGAGAGGACTGAGAAAGAAATGGCTCCAAACCTAATTGGAATAGATCGCGCCTGTCCCACCTGTCCCGGTCCTTCTGCTCTTCGATCTGCCCTCAAGTGACTATGATGGCTTCCTCCCGTGCCGAGCTCTCTTGACCGGCTGAGCCCTCCCATACGAATGAATGGTCTAAACAGTAAGAAGAAAGAGAGAAGAACTGAACAATTGAACTGATGAATGGGAAGCGAGAGAGCTCTCTCCTCATAATAACACAATTTAACTTCGAGGAGCGTCCCAATCTCATATTTCGTTTGCTTTTTGAATCAATATTCAATCAAACTCTGGAAGGTGGGGTGCAGGAGTATCTGGAAGGTGGTGGCTTAGCCGTGCCGGGAAGTATTAGGCGGTCCTAATGGTCGGCTCCTCGCTCCTCATCTTCTTAGGCGGAGAGAGGCCTACGTACCTATCCCTTAGGGCCGGAAAAACAATCCACTGCCTTGATCCGACAAGTGGAGCGGCCAAATGGAGCGATAGCAACGAGCCAGCGAGGCTCCACTACGTGGAGCAACAAGCGAGCGGAATGAGCTCTCCAACTCTTGTAAGAAAAAAGCCTTTTAATTACATCATGTAATTAACTATACTATAGGTTTGATCGTTATAAGAGCATTGCAAAGCAGCGTTATAAGAAGCATTCATCATTGCGAAGCGGAATGCGGTAGAGAGTCCCTTAGGCCCATGAGCGATCCAACCATATAGGAAGACACTAAGAAGCGAGCCAGCACTCGAGCTGAAGCGCAGCGGAACGAGCAATTGAGAGCTTTGACCCGCAATAGCGACGTAGAAACCAATGAAGTTCAGTCAAGATATGATAAGTAAACAAGTCCCGTACGAATACATGTCTCTATCATTCGATAGGTTCAATTTGACTCATTCAAAAGAGAAAGTCAAGAGAGTAGGATAGTTCTTGAAGACGTAGGAATTAGATGGAAGAAGGCTCCGATAGAAGAGAAAAAAGAAAGAAGGAATCTCTCTGTGGTCCAATAGAGGGAATGCCAACGAGAGGAAGAAGTCGTGGCCCAAATCCCATTTATCAGAATCCAATTGTGAGTCTGCTGCTTCAGATTCTCCTCAGTTGAACTAGAAAGGAACCGGCCAAGAACTACTTTTCTCTTTCCTGCATAGAATTGGGAATCATACTATTTTGAGAGGACATTCGTGAAAAAACCTCACAGAATACTGAACTTCTATGTAGTCTTGCTTCCGAAAGGCTTGATCTAGTCCGGCAGAGGGCATAGCAGCCTACCTGTCGTTCTAGGTCAGATTCCATCACCTCTTGGCCCTTCCGCTCTTAGATCTCTAACTTATGAGTGCTGGGACCACTAGGTATCGGTAGGTGCGAGGGCAGACTCTCTCTCTCCTTCTAGATTGGATTCCAGTTCCGAAGAGTGGAGCGGGAGAGGGAAAGACTTGAATAAGCAGCTGATGGGGGTTATTCTATAGCTATGGTACTTTTGAGTTTCAGTTCGACTAGCATAGGTTACTTCTCACTCACTTTCGTCTACCCTCATGGCTCTTCTTTCTTTTCTCTCCCGGAAAGAGTTCAGATCTTTATTAAAAGAGAAGGGGCAATAGAGCTTTGGGAATCTCCTCCAACCTAAAACTAAAATAAGTTCTTCAAATAGTGAATGGGAGACTCGACGAGGGAGGTTGAAGCTTGAGAATTGGGGATAGATGCTCCTTAAGTAAGGGATGAGGATCGGAAGGGCAAGAGCAAGCTTTCTAGTGTTTTTCGCAACTGCCTGTCTTAGGTTTAGGTGCGAGTTCGTGGAGTATGATTAAGCATCCGGGTCTCTTCCACCTTCACTCCTAAGCGTACAACTGGATAAACTCTAGTTCTTGACACGAATCAGCTTTACAAGGAGTTAGCACATGCGCTTCAAGTACCGAAAGAAGAGGAATTAGGTCTCAAGGGCTCACGGATGCTTACAGTCCCTCCTTTAATTTAAGGAAAGGCTTCTATAGCCGGCCGAGATTGACCACTACAGACCACGATGCAATGAGTGAGCTGGTTGGTGCCAAGCAGAGGCAGACCAAGACCTGGACTCACTTTTGAGCGCCGAAGACGCATGACTTCTAAGGTTCTTCCCTACTTCTGTTCTGGATCATCAAAGGTACGAAGAGCAGCAAGCCGCTCTCTCCCTGCAGCCTTAACGATCCTGATGGGCATAGCAAGCCTTTTCAGGCACAAAAGAGGGAGAAGAAGAGAATCAAGTCTCGCTCCCCTAATCCGGATCCAGATTCTCCATCCTCATGCCCCTGCACCTAGCTCACTCCTTTTCTCTTAAAGAGGAGCCATGCGAATGCCCTAGGGAGAGTGCTTCATAGTGCCCGATCAGTCTCAGATTAAGTAATGCCAAAAGAGGGGGCTTAGGGATATTTATCTTTTTTTTTATTGCCCAATATAGTAAATTGCGGAATTTATATTGATTTTAGGTAAATATCTCCTTTATATTTATTTTAGGTAAATATCTCCTTTATATTTATTTTAG
>JBBMKF010000069.1:572192-593840 GCA_037834155.1 Curcuma caesia | reverse complement strand
AGGAAAGATATTAATATGAGAATACGCAATTCAGATTCCATAGGAAAGATATTAATATGAGAATACGCAATTCAGATTCCATAGGAAAGATATTAATATGAGAATACGCAATTCAGATAAATTTTCATCCTGTCCCGACCTAAAACAGACTGGATAAGAGGTGTCCAATTAAAAGACAAGATTTGCTTATACGTTCGGGACTATGAAAGACCCAAGAACAACCGATCCTCCACTGAAAGCTCATATCCCATTCAACGAGAGAGAAGGCTTATACTTTCTCGGGCTCGGGAGACACTAATTATATTTTAAAGCTTTTGCCAGTGGCTTAGTTAGTATTATCCGGTGGCTTTAGTTCTTCCAATCCTGTCCAGTTCCCATTCAGCGTTACTCCTCTTTTCAGTAAAAGTGCCTTGAATCGGGACTCTACGGAACTCACTAAGGCAAGGAGCGAGTGATAAAGTATTCGACGGGGAAATCAGTCCTCGGGACTCTACGGAACTCACTAAGGCAAGGAGCGAGTGATAACGACGCGGACGTCTCGCCGTAATTTAGAAACGACTTAATTAAGATAAGAAAGGGACGAAAGTGCGAAGAGCGAAAGCGAGAGGAACGAACTGAACATGTAATTAGTGACGTGGTTAATATTAAAAACTACCGCGTCGAATACAATACAATACTTTATCACTTATATTCGTATATTCGCCCAAGCAACCCACGGACAACCCTCTGACGCAACATCTCTCTCTCAGCAGATTACAGTATATAGTTCATGGCGCCATTCAAAACGTAGAAAGATCTGACCCTGCCGGTTTTTTTCGTTATACTCGCGGATTATCAGTCTTGTCGCTTTCTCCCCCAAGAGCAGATTACAGTATATAGTTCATGGCGCCATTCAAAACGTAGAAAGATCTTACCCTTGGCTTAGTTAGTTGAATCTCTTCCGGTGGCTTTTCTTTCGAGCGGAAGGCACGACTAAAAGGAGTGGTGAATGCTTTTCATGGTTTTCCTTCAGCTATTTATAATCCGCCTTATTCTTAAGCTCCGCCTCAATGGGACGAATACAAATGTTAGTAGCTCCACCAGCGTACGAGGAAACAAATAGACTCGACTGACTTGAGAGGAGATCTGTCGTAGTTTTGTAGCTTAAATAGCAACCGGCCCGGCTGAGATAGATCTTTTCTAGGAAAGAGTAAATAAAATAGTACGCGTTCGAGACTCAGTTGAAAGAGAGTGATAGGAAACAGCTGCCGGGAAGAGAATAGGCACCATAGCGAGAGGAACGAGTTCAAAAGTATTCGACGGTAGAGGGATCGCAATTATACTGGTAATAATTTAGGGTATGTAATAGCTCGCAATACCGTAATTTAGGGAGAGGAGCGAAGATAATGACGCGCGAAGACCGGAAGGGTTAGATCTTTCTACGTTTTTCATAGTAAATGGAAAGAGTAAATGGTACACCATTGTAGACGTAGGTATGCCTGCCATTGTCATATTAGACCTGTTGCTAGCAGGGCCATTCACGTAATACTGTAATCTGCAGCAACAGTCGTGCCCGGAAAATAAGTACGCTCAGCCATTCACTCTCTGGAGCGAAAAGAGCTCAAATTGAAATAAATCCCTTCCAATTAGGATTAGGAAAAGGAAAGCATTCAAGCGCTTATTAAAGAGGAAATGCCTCTCGTACGGGATCATTAAACTATATCTGCCTCAAGGTATAAGATTCTGTCTATTTTATTTGTTGAAATCAACAGGAGGGAGATTGCTTTCAAGAAAGGGAGGGATCGACCGAGAATAGAATATAATCCGCGAGTGATAACGACGCGGAGAGGAAACTTCCCCTCGCAATACTTTAATTTAATTCATTCTAAGGGACGAAGGGATAGAAATAAAGGCCCGAGGCAACGACGGGTAGCGACGTCGACGTGGGATCGAGCGAATGCTAGATAGAGATCATTGTTAGAGAGAGAGAGGAAACTTCCCTTAAAAAAAAAGGGGAATTAGCAAGTTCTTTTCCCCACCTTGAGAAGATATTAATTATTCACTTTAGTTCGTTTTATTTTAAAATACTGAAATTGGTACGCTAAGAGGCTAATGAAGCACAATTGTTAGTGGAGTCTCTCATCAGTACGAGTGCTCCTTGGCCCCTGATTTCCATATAAAGAAAGGACACGACGAGGAACGAAAGTGTGAAGAGCGAATTCAAATGAATGAGCGAGAGTGACGAGTGAGTTAAGTATTTGTAGTAGACGTGAACCTACGAAAGGGTTTGCCAGAGAATTATACGTTCCTATCGTAATGCATGATTACTTAACTAGTAGGAAAGAGTCCACTCGTGTCCTAGCTCGTCTGAGAGCTAGATGAGCTTCATAAGTCTCCTCAGCTCCACTCAAATTAGCTTCAGCTATTGAAAGAGGAGGCGGATCAATGTCAGTACTTATTTCTGCTCCTAAAATGGTGATTTCATTATTACCTATTATAGCAAAAACACCCATCAGAGCCACCGTTAACCATTGGTCCTTGTTAAGGTCTTTCCTACTTCTCACCTATATCTACAGCCGTGGCAATGGGGGTTGGTGCCAATTTGCCCACTACAGATCTCTTTCTTTCACTTCTGATTCTGAATGGTCAGTACACTAGGATTATTTTGAATTTATTCAACTCCTCATAGCTTTCGCGGTAGCTTCATCGATCTTACCTTACCCACCAAATAAAAGGCTTGCTCGTGAAGACTGTCTAATTCTCCGGAAAGGATCATCCCCCTAATTCTTTCTGCAAGACCAACATATTTGATTTTCCTGGTTAGGTTCCCCAGTAAATACTTCTGCCACGAAGAAGGGTTGTGATAAGAAAGGCTCAAGCGTGCTCTGGCAAAGATCTCTTAAACGATCTTCTTCGGATAATTCGTCCAACCGCTATCGCTATAGCTATAATTAGAATGTCCTTAAGTTCTTTTCCAACCGCTATAATGAAAATGTCCTTAAGTTCTTTGTAACGTTGTGAACTTAACTCTTAAGCAGTTTCGTAATATAAATTGAATAATATAATAAAGCAATCCCTTGCCTCCTCTTCCTTACTACCAACGATTCGAGGTTCTAACATAGTTGACGTTGAATCTAAAGGATCCACTGCAGGATAACTTTGGCAGCTCATCCTCTTGATAGTACGGTAGTTGCATCTAAATGTTCAAATGTCGTGGTAGGAGCAGGGCCCTGTATATATATTTGGCAAATCGTCCGCGGGTACATAAAGGGCTTAGATCGAAGTGTTAGATCTGGTAGAAGTCATTCTTTCTTGCAAAGAACCCATTTCTGTACTAAGGGTAGGAACCCACTGCAGAAGGCATTCTCCCCAATAAGGCGGTCTGATCCCGCTTGGACGAAACGATATTGTCGATGAATAGAAGTACGTTCATTAACATCCCGGAAATATTCCGCCATGGTTAGTGCAGTCAAACCTACTCTCATACGAGCTCCCGGCGGAATTTACTATATTCTTAGGGCCATTTGACAAAAAACTAGATGCAAGATTTATTGAAGACTCCGGATTCTTTCGTAAAGATCATTTACTTCACGAGTACGTTCGCCTACTCCGCAAAAGAAAATACAGATACGCCAATTTATTTAGATTTTTAGGGAGCTTTGGCAATGTTGTTCATCAATTCCATGATGAGTACTGTTTTACCTACTCCCCCAAATAAAGTAGTCCTCTTTTTCCTACACGGCGATAAGGAGCTAAACACTACTTTAATTCCTCTTGAAAAGATTGTTTGTCTATAAAGGCTGGTGCGGGTCTATGAATAGGAGATGTTGTGCAAGTATCTACAGGACCTAAATTATATTATCAAGAGCCGTTGAAAAGTTATTCGTCCGAGTCTAGCTCCGCCGACTGGTGAAAAATGCTTATAGGAGCTCCCGTATCAATTACTTCCATTCCTCTCGTCAATCCATCCGTAGCACTCATAGCTACAGCTCTCACTCGATTATTTCAATTGTTTCACAAGGCATCATCCGATCATTCCTCGGCTGTGTGGAGGCGCGGTGAGCGGCATAGCAATCTCTTTGCCTTTGTCACGAGTGGTTGGTTGATGGCGTCCAACTCTAAGGTTAATCCTAACTGCGGCAGACTGGACTGGATAAGCTGATCTTTGAAGGGGCTCTTTCTTCGTTGTTTGTTGCGCGAAGAGTCCTGACTTACGAGTAAACTCCATAACTCTTATTTACATCACTTCAAGCAGTGTGCTGTGCAGTACTAGGCTGGATCAGTTATAACCGTTGGTAAGTCCGGTAAGTCTCAGTCGAGCAGGGATTCCGACGATAATACCAAAGCATAAGAGTTTCATTATTATTACGCGAGGAGGTAATAAGCAAGGTCCATCATTACGCGAGGAGGTAATAAGCAAGGTCTATCTCTCATGGTTCAGTGTGTGTAGAATTCTTCCTCTTGACAAGCGGGTTAGCAAGGCAACGTTTAAAACTATAACTACCCCGAATTATCCTCAAGTAAAAGGCGTCTTGGACACAATGTAGTTTTCCTCCAACGCATATACTTGGCTTTCTCAGATCCCTGGATATCTTGGAAAGAGACATGGAAGACTCTACCTAACGCGTAGGTACTGGAAAGTGCTGAAACGGTTATTACATCCTGTGCATTGCTGGGGAGGGTCTTATCTTGCATTCCCACTGATGTTACCTTTAATCAGGAAGGTCCCATCTAGCCGCTTAAAACCTTCTAACATTCTGTCCATTGATTTATCGGAAAAGACAGATAGGTGGCCGGTCAAAGTATTTGCTTGTTGTTTTGGCCCGTTGTTGGCGCGATGTGCTGGGGACCCTGTTAATGTATTCTATTCGCCCTTTATTAAATAAAGCGAAGTATTGTCACTGCGGAAAAAACCCTTGGATGGCTCTTGGGCCCTCTTCAGCCTCTCACACCATTATATGGTTGGCTGCGTACCTTCTTAACCCAAGGAGAAAGGGACCTTTTCTAAAGTATGCCCTTCTCGGCGATGATATTGTAATAAGGTAAGCTGTGGCTGAAAAGTACAGAGATCTGTTAAAACTTTCGTTTATATATAAGAATAGAAAGAAATCGATTCCGCACTGGGAGCGCTAGAGTTCGCTAAGCAATTTTGGATAGCAAGTTAACTTGACGTAAATTTCTGCCAAAGCTGTTTTAGCATCTTCGTCACTTATCGGTCTGTGTCAGTTAGCTGAAAAGTCAAGTACGGTCTTAGTAGATCGTGTCTTGTAAGGTTAGCTGGTGCTCGTTGTCTGCCAACGGGGTTTATCACTTTTGATCTCACTGAATCCATAGGGGACAGTATGCCAAAAATACGGCCGAGGGGTCGCCCTTCATTTAGTAATTTATAAGGGCATCTTTAGATGGCTCGACCATCAGTCCGAGAGAAGAGTGAATCTGTTTGGCTTTGGGCCATTCACGTAATACTGTAATCTGCTCTGGGGTTTCTCACTTTATTGAAATTAAGTTGTCCGGAAAAGTGCTTTTAAGCCGGGTTTCTAACTCCAACTTTTGGACTCTTTCCCTCATCCCTGCCCTTATGGTCGAAATATGCCTATCGGGTCTATCCGTAGAGTGAATGGAAAGAGTAAATGGCGCCTGCCCCACCCCCACCCATTGTAAGTAATACGCGACGCCTGAAATTACGGCGCTAGCAGGGCCATGAACGTAATACTGGTTTCTGCTAGAGCAGATTACAGTATATAGTGCTAGGTATTTCTTTCCCAAAGCCATTCACTCTTACGTTCGGGTACCTCAAATAAGCTCTTTAGCCCTTTGATCCTCTTGTTTCACGACTTGCCTGTTAAAAGCATATTGTATCTACTGATCTATCATGTGAACTTCCATTTCATTTCTTTCCCTCCTGAGCCCGAGTCCTATTCTTTCCCGCTCGTCTCGTCTTTGGTGACTCAACTGATCTCGGTAGTCGTAGTCTGTTCTTGGGTATGAGTTAATTCCTTAAGGTTTCACTCCTCATATTTCTTTTGGAGCTACACCTTGAGCTTGTCTTCTTTCCAGTTAGTCTTGTCATCGGGTACGCGTTCTAGGTTTAAGCCTGAAGGCTCCTATCCAACTGTGAATGGCTATATTCATATATAATTATTCATGGCTACCCAACATTCATATATCTTCTAGGCTTCCAACGTCGTGAAGAGAAAGAGAAAAGACCCTAGGAGCGTACGGCAATTCAGATAAAAGGCAGCTGGAGATGTTGATATGTGCGATTGGCAAAGTGTTCAGTTGTTCCTTACCCGCTGCTACCATTTATTGGCCCGTCCCGAATTAGGCGACTTACATAGAGAAGCATATCAGCCCCTCTCAATATAGCAATTTACTATATAGCGCCTATTCCTAATATGAACTGCCTTCCGTTCAGGTCTAGCTCCCGTGGCATCTTTTCAGATCACGGGGTCAAGTTACTATTTCTTTCTCTGAACTATATTGGTGACGAAGGTCTCTCCTAATGGTCCGCCAGCGGTTGGCTCTGACTGCGCGCGTGATTCTTAGGTGGGCTCAGGGGCACTAACCATTTGAGGCCAAGGCTTCAATAGCGTTAAGGTTCTCTGCCCCGTGTAGCTACGTTTTCAATCATGCATAGTTCTCTTTAGCGTGTAGCTTCGCCTAACTTGTCTTTTGCACTCGCTCCTTCCACGTAGTTCCTCTCGCTGTCTGGCCCCCTTTCTCTCGCTGCCGCCTGACTGACCTGACGCTCCCCTTCACTTATCTGGGTTTAGCTATCGGGAGAGATGCTTTGCTGAGATGCTTAACTCGCTAAGTCACTCATAAGAGTGCTTTCTTTATCCTTCTTCTCGATCGGTTCAACACGTAGCTATCAAGTATTCCGTTGAGTGCATCGCTGGGAAAGAATGGACCGGTAGAGGCGCCTCCTACCATTGACTCTGACTCCTTCGTTAGCGCGGCTCATTAGTCCTGTCCTTCCTTTCGCTCCTTGAACAAGAGATCAAGAATCCCCCTTCTCTTATGCGCTTGATCCCGGCCATCCCCCTCCCATGAACTCAACCTTTGCCCTTCTCTAATCTTTCCACGTACGAAACTCTCGCTCTTTCCTTTCAGTCACTCTCCTTTTCGGTCTACTACGACTGAGAGCAAGAAGCAAATAACACTGCTGAAAGTAGGTGCAGAGCGGGGAAGAAGAGGACTGAAACCTGAGGCCACGTGAGCACGCCCGCTTGGGGTTAGTACGGCTGGCACCTGCTTTGCTCGTCTTAGTGGGAGTAGCTATTCATAAGTTGACGTGGCGTCATTATCATTCGCTCCTTCTATTCTTATGGGCACCCGCTCCTTGTCCCTCGTAGACCTAGATCCGATAGCCGCTTTCCAGCTTCTTGTTTATGGTCCACGCCCTCGTCCACTTGTCCCTTTTATCCGGGGCAGACCAGCTACCTTCTTCCTATGGGAGGGAGTACTCGAATTTTATATAGTATGGCGAGTTGAAGAATTCAAGAACAGGGGGCTACTTCACGTCCTTGAAACTGCTGTCGGAAGTTTCATTGAATCTCCACTTTGGCCGTCCTCAATCTCTCGTCGGTCCAGAGCTACTATCATCTGATTCTCTCTGGGTAGCTGAGTCTGAGGTACTCATTCGTTCAAAGTAATGCAGTTCCTTAAACCGCTCGAACACGCACATTTCAAAGGGAACCTCACGAGCTGAGTCTCTGGTAGGCAATCAATGGATCTCGCTCATAGGACTTTCATTCAATAGTCTCCACGGCCGAACTCCACTCATAATCACTGGTGAGCGGGACCAGAAAAGAGAAAAAACCAAGAAAACTAGCGAGTAGAATGAAACGAGACAGCGAGCCCTCTCTCCCCTGGTCATCCTTTAAGCTAGCTTCCGGTTCCATAGTTGCACTCGCTCCTACCTTGACTAGGTATAGAGTAGATCCAGTCCTTCTTCCACCTCCTTTGCGCCACTCGAGTTCGCTCCTCGTGACAGTTGTTCTCTTCCTTTCGCCTCGTGACGGTTCTTCCACTCCTTTCGCACTTGAACAGTCTTGGGTCATTCTACTCCTTATATAGGAATTGTCACGAGCTCGAGCTCTCATAGTTCCGTCCTTGTACTCGCATACGCTTTCATAGTTCTGTCCTTACACTCGCATACGCTTTCATAGTTCTGTCCCATTCAGTTCATTCTATGTCCGAGGGAGCGAGACCCTTACTCAACCATTTCGCGAAAAGAGACTCTGATTCAATAGGTGGCAAAAGAAAGATAGATAGAGAAGAGGCTCCCCTGCCCTGCGAGTGAAACTGAGTTGGTCTATCCCCTGGGCTGCTACGCTCCACGCTAAGCTAAGCTCATTCTACTATACATAATTGAACAAGGAATCTCTCGCAAAAGAAAGTATAATTGAACACACCTGATCACAAATCCTATTTCAAAGAAAGATCAATGAGAAGAACAAAAGAGCACTTATGAGATCATTGATAAAATGCACTGAAGATCTTCCATTATTGAAAGAACTCAGTCGGTGACAAGAAAGACAGAACTTGGTCACGCACTATGCTCCGATCCTCTCCCTCTTTTCGCACCATGCTCCGCTCCTCTCCCTCATTCTTCTTATCTTACATAAGAGAAGGAGCCAATTATAGAATAAGGACTGATGATACCTCTCCCTCTATCTTCTTACATTAGACGGAGACTCTTGATCTTGATGGTTGAAGGACAGATCGAAGGGAGCATATAGAAGATGGACTGATAGAAGAAGGACTGAGAAGGGGTAGAGATCCACTCATCCGACGCGGGCCTTTCTTACATGAGCTCGTCGTCGCCCCTCCTCTTTCAAATCCTAGAGACCTTTCCTCATGAGGTAAAGAAAGTGGGTCTCTGCATCTTGAGTTCTGAATGGCATATCAAAAGAACTCCTCCGGGGCTTTCAGCTTCACTCTATATCCTTTCTGCCTGCCGGGCCAAAGAACTGCTACTCCGTTGAGTGTGTGATTCAATAGCTGTGGCTTAGGGAGCTTAGAGCAGTCTGATCCAACCTCTTTACTCTTTACTGGTCGAGTGCTCTTTCTACTTGAAGTAGTTCTCGAAGGCATTGACCTCTAGAGTGTCTTACCTAGGTCTACTTCCCAGCCAATCTAATGAGTCATGGCCAGACTTGAATTCAACTGGACGGGAATTCTTTAGTGGGTTCGGGTTAGCGGACGAGGGATTAGAAAAGAACTAATATTGGAGAGCGCAATTGATACTTGAAGTCGTCGGTAATACCTCTATTATGTCCTTGCCAACTACTTGTAGGTGCGGGCTAAGCACTTGATGGTTTTCCATGCCCGTCTCATAACACGAATCAATAAATTCATTCAGGCCGAGGTTAAGATTGAGGCTAACAGGATAAGGGATAGTTGATCTGCTCCACCCACGCTACTGAGATGGATTAGATCAGCATAGAAAGAAAAGCTGCTGTAGTCTCCGCGAAGTCCTTGGTTCAAAGTCATGATTGTGCTTCTCGTATGGATTCTTATTCCTTCATAAATAAGCAGAGGTCATGAACGCAATGAAATGGAGGAGGGCTGTCCTAGGGAGAGCCGAGGTGCGAAGAAAGACTCTGAGCCAACCCAGATCCTGATCAAAGGCTTGATTCCAGGCCAGGTCACGTACTTGACTTATAAAAGAACTGAAGCTTTATGAGGGGGGGAGATAAAGGTGGGAAGTTCGGTGCGAAAGGAGCGAATGATAATGACGCCGTAGGATAAAGTCAGAAAAGCCTTGCTCTCTATTGAAGAAGAAAGTCCAGAGTGGCGATAATATCTCGTCTCCCTACCCTTGATTCGGTCGAGCTCCTTCACGTTCCCGGGGCTAAGTCGGGTCGGAGTCCTTATTTGTCGCTCCGCATCTTCGCTCGGAGTCAAGTTTGCTCCGACTTCGCTTCCCTTCTCATCACTGCGCTGTCTTCGCTCCAACTGCTATGAGTCGAATGGCATCATCTGCTCTCTTTGGTTAGGGCCTATCAACTTGGTCTGGTCTTCTGCAGCTCATAGTTGGCTTTCTCTCTTTCGCTCCCTTTGCGTCACGTTGTTCGCACCTTCTTCGGGTCTTTTTCTGAGAGGCCGCTTCATTGGTCCATAGGCAGATCCTCCAAGGGTGGCTAAGGAGTCTCCCACTATAGATTGAGTCCCCTACACTCCTTTCTATCACTCTTCTATCTTTTAATAAAGAATTCAGAATGCGAGTGAGAATCTCTCGTGTGCGCTAACTTCTCACTTCTTTCTGTCAATTCTTGGTGCCAGCGAGATAGTATGAGAGTGATCATAATGTCTCTCGTAAGCGATTCCTATTACTATCACTCTCATCTCTTCTCTTTCTTCCTTTCTCCGTGCACCCGCTTCTTCTAGTCTTTCTGCGGAGTTCGTTCGTAGAACCTCCTCTTGAGAACCTGACATAAAGTGTAGCCGAGAATGAAACTACCTATCAAGCTTGTAATACACACATTCCTTTCTACCGTCCGGGGCATTATACCGATCGTATGGGCTTCCTTCTCTAGCTGGCAACTGAACACGACCTTCTTTCTGACTAGTCCGAACACTTCAAGAGCCCTATGACCCATACTCGGAGGAAAGCCAACCTATACTGCCTCAGCAAGGCACACCTCAAAGGCATCAAGACCAGTGGACCCTGCTCCCCCAACAAGAGACTGCCCGGCCTCCTATGCCGATCCATCCCTCGCAAGACTCCCCGTTCTGAGTCGCATAAGTGTCAGGTGCCCCGGCGCCTCCTTTTCTTTCAGTTCTTATCTCAACTCACACATAGCAGAGGAAGGACTCACTTTGGATTAAAAGAAAGGAGGAGGAAGGGGACCTCAAATGTAGTATGGACGAGGCTTGTGGAATCCCCTGCTCTTAGGAAGAATGAATCTGATAGTGTTCTAATTCTGCAACTGCATGATGTGGAGAATCCGGTCTTAGTCAGCGCCTATCTTCCTCTCCTCTTTTGAATGGACATCGACCCCTTACGGGCTTTGGAGCTCTTTGATCTTGATGCTTGAGAAGAAGGCACGGACCTGACTTTCGGAATATAGAGTGTCAGACCCTTCCGCAATTGAAGAAGAAGTAGCGGCACATGAATCAGCATTCTCTAATGAGAAGATTGTTCTATATAGGTCTCTTTGCAATAAGAGGGAGTGAATGGAAGGGATAGGCTCAGTGTCCGTCGGAATCGAATGCCTCTTGTAGTAATGATTGGACATTGATCAGGAATGAGCCTCGGGACTGAGACTCTCAGGGCAATAAGCCCAAAGAAGAGTCTCTCTTTTGAAGGAATCCCCAGCGGAGCGGGTGCTAATTCATCGGACAAGGAAGATATAGTCTCAGATGCGTAGAATGCTAGGCTAGTTCCTATCGAAATCTTGTCGGCATTAGAGCTCTTTGCGGAAGACCAGTCACTGCTTTCTGATCATTTGGATGCGAGGCGAAAGAAAAATTCAATCTAAATCCACGCACTGATTCGAGGTGGAAATGTTCGGACAAATGAACGGGGCATCAGGCCTTGTCAGGAGCTGGACTCAGCGCTTTCCAGATCAATGGTCCTATCGCCGATCGTGACTTTCATTCAAAAAGAAAGAAGAGAAGAACTTGCACCCGAGGAATAAGAATGAAATTCCCCGACCGAACGCTTATCTTTGGCTGAAGAGGTCTCAGTTCATTTAACTAGGAGCTGGGATCTGAACAGAAAGAGGAACTCGACCCCGTCTCAATGCTTTTGGATATAGTGGCTAGTCAGATCTGGATAGAGCTTGCTCGCCCGGACAATCAAGATTCGGCACGCGAGGGAGAGAGTGAAGCGGTGCCCAACCGCCGACACCTTTTAATAAAAAGCCACCCGGCCCTGCGGATACGGATGCACAAATAAAGCGTCTTTTTCTGAGAAGCCTTATCGTATCTTTTCTAGCTTGCCTTGCCCCTTGATACACTGAGCTCCTAGTGGTGCCTTCTTAGTTGATAGCGCCCCCTACTGAGTAGTTTCTACTGCCTTTCTTACAACGATTGAGAAGTTATTTAATCACGGAGTCGGTTAAGACCTCTCATTCTAGCAACTATCAGTTTGAAGTGCCCCTAATATAGTGGGATTTGCATAATCTAATGGATAGAAGAGTCTAGTTCCTGTGCTGGCTCAGTAGAAGAAGAAGGAGCTGGCTCAGCGTCAATTGAATAAGTGTTCTCTAAGGTATGTTTTTTCTATACGAAAAGAAAGATAAGGCGCAACTAGAGCCATAAGGAGTTCTACTCTCTACGTATTGGTTCGAGCGTCTCACTCTCATCTGCGGCCCCTGCCCTCTTACTAGCGGCTCACCTCTTTGTTGAAAAGCTCTTGAAGCCAGACGCCCAGAGCCCTCCCGGGGGCCGACCAAGCCTGATACATTCCGGGACAGAATCCCGTGCCACGCCTACTCAAAGAGCCGTCCTCCTGTCTCTTATGACTATTCACTACTAGTAAGAAAGGCAACTCAGAGGGCTTTCTAACATCAAGGAAAGGAGTCGGCTACCTTCTCCGACTGTTGAACAATCTCTCCCTTATTCCTCTAGCTGCGAGTTCATGGTAGAGTTCGTGAGCCAATTCATAAGTCTCGGCCGGGTAGGAAAGAGCTTTCCATGGTTGAAGGAGCGAACGCCCCACTAGTAAATTACGCAAAAGAAAGTATAGGACATGGGCATTGCTTAATGCGATCCGGATCTCCCGCGAGCATGGAATAGCACACCCTTACGAGTTATACGTGATAGAAGGCTGATCTTTCTGTAGGGTATAGGTAGGCCTACTCCTCATTAGGACTCGGCTCGGCAGATCCATATCTCTCTCTTATCTATAAGAAAAGACAGCGGGGCAAGAGCGTGCATGAATTATAAAGAGTTGCTTACTAGAGGTCACATCCTCATCCGTAAGAGCTGGGATTGTAGGATTTTTCAGCTGAGGGGAATTTATTTAGTATGGCCTGTACGCGTGCCGAATAGTTCGAGGGCCTTCTTTACTATAGCTCGGACTTGGGAACAGAATCCAAGACAGAAAGCGTAGCGCTCTCGCGGATCTGGTTCACCCGGGGCCTCCTTTCCTTATGAGAGATTCAGTTCTATAAAGAAAAGACTCTAGATTCAGTTCTATAAATATAAAGAAAAGACTCGCCTCCAATTGTGTATCAGTGCTAGCCCCCCTTGAAGCTAAATCCAGCTAAAGAACATGCCACTTGCTCATGCTAGTCGGACTGGGAGAATTGAAGGGGAAGGGCCTCAATAAGTCTCTCGCGTAGCACCTTCTGACGCTCCGAACTGCTGGCTTATTCCCCGGGCTAGTTCCCGCTAGGTCTGATGCCGGGCACCCATCTGCTAGGGGAGAAGGAGAATTTCTAGGAATCTTTCCTTTATGAAGAGAAGAACCGAAAGTAGTCTTCGATCGCTTACTAATAAGATTGGTCCGAGCTTATATCTAAGTCACTTCTGTCCAAGTCACTTCTCGTCTCACTTCCCCTTTTGTGAGTCTTCGATGTCTTTCTTTCTATGGTCCATCCTGTGTGATAAACCCGAGCTCTTCCCTTCTACTTTGATTAGTATGGAGCAAAGGAAGGTATAGCGTAGCCTCTCTCTCTTGCTCACAGCCTTGCGCGCACTCCTGACTACTAAGGACTACTGGAAATGAAAGAAGCGGATCTAAGCAAGGAATTCAACCCCAGACAGGAATCGGGCTAAGAACCTTATTCCATCCTGGATTGGGTGGGCTCAAAAAAAAGCAGGAATGGGTCAGCGGCGGCGAGGAACTTATCCGATCGAGGAGGGGCTGAACTTGACTTGTAGACTTTCTCCCCACACATCCTTCTGACTTGAATGAAGGGTCAGGGATCGTACGTGTATCTATAACCTGAACTTGGAGATTCCCCCGAGAACCTGATCCGATCAAGGTTAAAAGCAAAGGCAGAACTTCCGGTAGAGCCAACCTTTCAAGGGAAGAGGCCCGCCTCGTACGAGAGCAGTAGTTCTTTCTGACGATTCTCGAGAGCGCGTCAGCGTCGTTTTCTCGCACCTTGACTCTACCAGGCAAGGGCAAGACTTTGATTCCGCCCTAATATAGTTAAATTCCGGAAAGAAGGTAGAAAGAGCTTCTCAGACAGGGTAGAGTCATTTGCTTGAGTTCATGGGCTGAAGGGAGTCCATCCGGGAGACTACTCTGCTTTCTTCAAAGAAGATATAGGACTGTAGCTGAGACATCTACTAGGGTCACTCTGGACATTCTTCCTATTATGAGGGTGGGGAAGCAACTATCGCACTAAAGAGCTTCATCTCACTCTTCAGGCTAGCTAGGTAGGCACTCTTCCCTTGCCCAGTCATAAGGCAGAAGCGTGGAATCAAGAAACTCCTTCTAACTCTAACTATAAGTACGAGATCAAACTCTCTAGAAGGAGTCCCCGAGGCACGGAGTGGAGCCCTCTCACCCGGGTTAGTTAGGCAAGAGTCCGCCTTCCGTGCCCTAACTACTGAAGACGCTTCCACGAACTATTCTACTCCTAATCGGATGCAGCAGCAGTTCATTATAAGATAGAAGTACTCAACTCATATCATGACGAAGCGGGTGACCTTAACTTTAAAACGAGATTTATATTTATTTTAGGGCGGCCCTCCCTATCTTTCCTCTGCACATATCATGGCGTCACGGGCAGTTCTCGCTCCTCCGGCTTCGCTCCTATATAAATAATTATGATGATGGAGCGAACACAGCCTCCGTAGATCTGCAGCTACCATGACTGCTGATGGCTTCCTGCTCTCATTCCAGCTTCTTTGACTCTTCGACTTCGCATATCAAGAAGTGAGGAAAGATTGGCACGCGACTCCGACGGAATTTACTTGATTTTAGGCCCACGTTTGCTATCCCCGCTATTCCGAAACGACTTATGTAGCGTTCGGTGCCCTAAAAACAATGAGACCAAGAAAAGTCAATTCTAATAAGCCTAATATAAAAGTCAATTGTGGTGAATGAACTTATATTATAGAAGATTAGTCGTAAATAGCCCCAACATAAAAGTAAATTCGGAATTTAATTTCTTTTGGGGCCCTGCCTCAGACGTCGTTATCACTCCTTCCTTGGGTTGGACTTGAGTTGGCCTTAAACTACATCCTATCCAAGCACAGATCTAGCTTTTTGCGGTCCTCTGCTTTCCGGAGACGAGAGACAATGCTTCCACCTCTGAGTTCAGTCTAGCTGATAAAGGAGGGTGCGCCTAGCTCTTCTTATCATTATGCCGCCGAAGACATAGGGTCGAGTAAAGATCTGAATTTATATTTATTTTAGGCCTCGCTCTATCCTCACGTGAGGGACTACTCTTTTGACTTCTTTTTGTCCGTAGCATATCTAACCTTACTGACTTGAAACTGCGAACTAATGGATATGGGCCTCAGAAGATCAAAAGACATTGGGCAGCGTTCTGGATCTAACTTAAGCATCAGACTCAGTCGGCCAACTCTGATAAGGGAGCTCTACCTTTTGCGAGAGTGCCTCTTCCTTTCCTCCTCTAGCTTTGAATCCAATACTGCACTCGAGCTGATGCGATAGGGTTTGGAGCGGTTGATAGTTATTTTATAATAAATAAAGGAAAGAATTAGGTATAGGTGCTCTTAGGTGCGTAAGGACAGAATGAGACCTTTCTTCCTTCATATCTTAGGTCAAGATCGAGACGGAGCATCTTAGTGGGCTCTGTCAAGGAAGTGAAAGAGGCATTCCTATAGGTTACCATAGACCCTATGCCTACGATTCCAAGGAGTTTCTTGCCCTTTCCCCAATTTACTATATTTTAGGCATTGGTTGGTCGATCTGCTTCGCACCATTGCTTCTATTTCGATGGTCAGAACTCTTCCTTTATCCTTTTTTCATGGCCTAAAATAAATATAAGTTGCTTCGCGCCTTTCGCTCCTGACAGGACGCACCTTGAGCTCCTTTCAAAGATTAGGTCTATTCGATCAGGAGATAGACAGACTTGACAGACAACGGATAAGCGAAGTCGAATTGAACAGAAAGAGAGAACTCTCTCATCCCAGGGAAACTCCGAATACTGGCCCATATAATTCGCTCGTCACTTTCGTTCTCTTCGTTTCGTTCGCTCCTATCGAATGAGTCTCTTCTCTTGATAATCGAATGCTCAATTTCTACGTCCATACTATAATAAATTCGAAGACATAGCTTGAGCTAATCGCGTTCCTTGCACACGCAGAGCTATTCGGCCGGTCCACGAACTGAGAGCTCCATAGCCACCTTGCCCCGCTTGAGCACTGTAACCATAGTCCATCCTCCTCTTTCCCGAAGTAGGCATAGAATTTGACCCGTGCCATTGTGTCGTGCTCCTTTGCCTTTGCTTTCGGCTACACATCACTTCCCCATACTATAATAAATTCCTCCTCTTCCTCGTTAAAGTCTGACCCGGTCTTATATCTGCCTTTTTCGGAATAGATCGTATTGGCAGATCGGACTTGTTCCTTCAGCGTATCAGACCATAGCCCTTCTCTTGATTCTCTTTGGGATTGGGCCAGCTACGCCTACGCACTCTCCTCTTTATCTCGGGAGCTACAACACTCAATCGGAGGCCGTGACGCGAAGATATCTCGATGGGAAATAAGAAAGTCCCCGCTATAGAAGCGAAGTCGGAGAGGTTCCTTACTTAGACCCGTTCCGCGGAGCCGTAGACGAGCTCACTACTGATTCACTATTCTTTGAATCTATGATCTTATGAATCTATGAGACTCTCCCCTCTCCCTGCATTCCCCCCCGACCGCTTCCCTTATTCAACACTTACGACTTCCGCTCCGCGCCTCCGCTCAATACTCTAGAGCGAGAATCATTACTATTGGATTAGTGGACCTAGCTACCTGTTCGTTCCCGCCTTTTCCTAGTTCCGACTGATGGGTGCTTTAGTGTGGAGCTTCCCTTTCCCGACCAGATCTTCTTTGATTCCCGAGATAGGCAGTTGTTCTCGTGCTCTCCTTGTCCCTGAACTCGAGTGCGTGTCTTCCTTTTCCTCTTCCGGACAGGGGAGGGACGAGTGCTACTGACCTCTCTGAGCCTTTGAAGTGGAGTTAGCCTGCTTTGCATTCTTCTTTTCTCCATCCAATATAGAAGTAATTTTCCTAGAACTCTATCTTGCTCGGGTCTACGAATGGACAGACTCTAGTATCCGCAACTGTCTACTGAAAAGGATGGGTCTCGCCTGCTTATCTTATAATCATTCCCAGTTGCAGTCCTAGAAGGATGAATTGAACTGTGATCTGGCGGAGAGGAAGGAGACCGCTTCTTCTTTTCGTAATGTGGCATGAGCTCTTTGTTCAAGCTCTTCTGGACCTTCGCCTACCGCTTCTCTACTCATTCGTTAGCAGTCCAATCCGAGAGACTTCCCGCTCAGAGAATATATTGCTAGCCTTCCCACGAAGACTACCTTAAGATACGGAGGGGGTGGCATCCCGGAATCCTTTGAAGGCCCTACCTGGCTTGAGTTCTCAAACAAAGGTGTGCTAGAGTAGCCGGAATTTATTTAGATTGATGGCCCTCTCAGTCGATCAGCATCAATAACTTCAGCCTATTGACCTCTGACCGCAAGCTGGGGACCTCTGACTTCCCTACTAGGCAAGGCACTCTCTTCCGTGAGCCCGTACTATCTTGCCCGGCTAAACTTCTCTGCGTCACTGCTCGTTCGCTCCTCTCCTTTCATTAGACTGGAATGATCTCGCGTAGCTCGTACCCACACCCTTCTTTCATTGGAAGATAGGAAGAACTCTGCTATTCGATCCGGGCCACTCATGAAGTCAAGGGTCTTAATTCACTGTGCTTCGTCCCTCAGTCGGATAGTGTAGGCTAAACTTGTCCTCTGTCTCGCTGTGCTTTGTGGGAATGGCTTCGGTCCTCGCCTACAAGTTCATTCCGCTTTTGCTTTGGGACTTCCGGAGACCTACCAGTCCCGGGATTGGTAGGAGTTGAGCCTAAAATAAATATAAATTCCGCCCCTAATATAATAATAAGTCACTCTTCGGGAATAGGCCTCCAATGTTAGGACTAGCGATCATACCAGTGCTTGGAATGAGGGGCGAATGCGAAGTCGAGCGGACCCGGCCCACCAGCATTCAATCAATGTTACCCGGCCCCTGCATACTAGGTATGAGCTCCTTTGTTCGGATGGTGTACTCGCAACAATGCCACTCCTTTTCTTGATTAGGTGCAAGAATGCCACTTTTCTTCTTGATTAGTAGTAGTGGGCTTTGTGGATAGTGGGAAGGAAGTACTGACCTCTTCTCTGGAGGCGGGCCTAATCAGCATCGCTTATTTCGGACTAGTCACTATGGCTCATTCCGTTTTGTTAGTAGTCTTGGAGCCTTTAGAAGGAAGGCATCTTACCATTTGGACTCTTTTCTTGGACTCTGGGGGAGAGGATTAGATGAGGCCAGCAATCCTTTCATCTTCCCTGGTAGTCGGCTCCAACTTCGCGTCGCTCTTCCTTTTTTCCTTTCCCGTCCCAAACCAGTGTGATCTTCCTTTCCTTTCTTTTTGGAAGGAGTCTGATCTGCCTTTCCCGAGTCGCGTAGCACCTTTCGCAACCATTGTTATCCTGCCTTGGACGCATGACTGTACCCCACTAACCGTTCTATTCATTAGTCAGAAGCTCTAGACCAGTCCCAATCAATCGGTCACTGGCCCAGGGCCCCTTTTCTGAACTAGTCCCCTTACTTGGTAAATGATGCTTGCCCTTGGACTCATTCTCCTCTCACCCGTCCCAGTAAGCAGTTAGGAGGCAGATCAGTGGAAGCAGTTATTAGGAAGCCAGTGGGGTATGGGCATGACATGGTAGGCAGTCCCCACTACCTCTAGCTAAGCCAGTCGAGGTGCGGGATGGGTTAGGACAGGGAAGCAGCACGGGAATGGAGGGACAGTCCCAGGCATATGTTATCTACTACTTCTCGCACGATAAGCCTTAGGCAGGGAAGAGTAAACACGGGTCTCTAGGCATGAGACTTGGACTAGCGAGCATTGGAGTTATCCGTCGCACGTCCCAGGAAGCATAAGAGGAAGGGACAATCAGTCTCTAATCGGTCATCGCATCTGGTCTAGGTCTATCTGTCTAATGTCTCATTCTCCTCATGCGGCCTTGTGTCACCGAGCTCTACCTCGCTCCTTCCTGATGTAGCTCCCACTCATAGCACATAGTTTGACTCCTCCTCATAGTCACTCTCGTTCGCTCCTCTCCTTTCTGCGCATGACTCGGTGGAAGCAATCGCATATCACAATTGGGCGAAAGGCGTCTACTCAACTTCGATACCAAGGGCACTCGCGCTATCAACGCAAGGGCCTTCGTCACCGCTCTGCGTCGTTATCACTGTCGTTCGCTCCTTCCAAAACCTCGCTCATCCGAACTACTTGAATGGCATGGCATCCATGGCACCACTTGGATTGAAGTTCATATCGCTCCCTACGGTCTTCACTTATCACTCGTACTTGGAGTTGGAGTCCAGTCCATTCTATATCAGTTCACGCTCCCTAACGTGCGAACAACGAATGAGTGAAACGAACGCGAAGTCCAATGACGAACAATAATAAGTGATGAGCTTTGCTTCTCATCACTACTTATATATCTCTTCACTGTCGCAACTCATCACTTCTATATTATGAGCTCCTTTCAGCAAAGCATCTCACTTTCGCGCTTTCATCATTTCTCCCGTCCTTGAACTCGCTCCTATCTGTTCCAGCCTATATTATATAGTAGAGCTCATACCAGCCCTCGTTTCACGTTTTGAACTCACACGTCGCTGTCGCTAGCAACAGGTCGTGAATGTTCCCATTCACTCTACCGGTCCTCTGACTTCGCTTTTGTGGGAAGAGATCATAGTCACTGCGCTCTCGTTCGCACCTGCTACTTCGTTCTAGCTTCCTGATCTTCCCTCTTTTCGTGCCCTCCTTCTGTCCTTGATGCGCATGAAAAGGTGGAACCAATCGCATATCACTTGCGCCGGTGCCTTCCTCCGCCTCTGTCTACTGATTCATTCGTACCCCACACCTCGTCCTCTCGTGTAGATCGAGCTGTCCTTGAATAGCATGACTTGCTCTCGCTCCTCACTTCGTGTCTTCGATCGGGCCCATAGACAACCCCATGCGGTCAAAGATCAGTACTATTCGGTTAGCGAAGCGTCCCCCCAGTAGAGTAGCAGACCCGGGTTCGCTCACTATAATATAAAGCAGGGAATCTACCTAGGGAGGAGAATAGGAGATAGCCACTGTAGATGTAGAGAAGACCACTGAAGAGTACAGTAGAGAAGACCACTGAATACCGGAGATAGCTGAACTGAATAGCGGAGTCCCATTCTTGAATAGAAGAATACCGTAACGACTTCGGGCTAAGATGAGAACTGAATAGCGGAGATAGCTTACTTTTACTATCCTTACATCCGCATAGCTTCCCAACCAATGGCATTTATTAAGGAGCCTGGTGGGCATTCAATTCATAGTGAATCTACCTCTGTTTCAGTCGAGCCCCACTTAGTCTAATGTCGAGAGCGAATAGTGAAATAGCTTACCGATTCAATTTGCTTGCCGGGCCTGGAATCGTGAGAGAGCTATGAATCTTCGCTGGTGGGCCCAGACTGAGTGTTCGCTGGTGAGAAATGAGTGGGCAAGAGCGGGGAATGATAAGGGGAAGGAGGCCTATTCAAGCACTCTTCTCCAACTATGGAAGGTAGCGGAGTGCATGGTCTTCATGATAGAGGCTCGACTGAGGAGTGACTACGAGAAGGAGCTGAAACCCGTGACGCCTATTCAAGAGAGGAACTAGAACCGTGACGTAAACGGAGAGGAAATATATAGTAAGGGGAATCAGTTAGGCTTTGGAGCGAACGGCATAATAAGAGCGACGAGCGACATATGAGCTAGCGCACCGAATTCAGGAGCGAGTGACAAGCGGAGCGAACTCAAGTCTAGCGGTAAGTTGGGATCGCCGAAGAGAAAGCGAACTCCAGTGACGCAAAGCAGAAAGGAGAGGAATGAGAGTCTCCGACCGAACTACCGAATAGACCGAGAACCCCTAGCCCTCTACCGGGGCAAGCGAGACCACGCTTAGTTCATTAAGGGGATTTTGCACTGACGAGCGAAGGGCGCAGAGGACTTCGGGAAGAAGCTGGCTCAGGAGCATATCCATTCTTTTTCCATTCAAGAATGCGGTCCCACGAGGGAAGCCGAGAGCGAGTTCAACGACTATGAGCAGAGTCAGAGCTCCCTCAGTCCAATGTCTGACGGAATAGTAGGTATGAGTGATCCAATGAAATACTAACGCAATGGTATGAGTGAGAGGAATGAAAGCAAATACTTTAATAAGTCACGTTAGCGCCCACTTCTCTCTCTTTCTTACTCATCTTTCGACTTCGCATATGGGAAGTAAGTAGTTCAAGTCAGATGATAGGGCACAGTAGGCTTATAATGAGAGGGTCAAGAGGGAAGGTGCGGAGCGGAAAAGTGGACCAATTCAAAGAACGAGAGATTCAGTTAGTCCCGTCTTCGAAGTACCACCAGGTCATAGGGCTCCGCTATTGGTCCGTAGGGTTGTAGAAAGGGATCTTGGTAGATAGATCGGGCAGGTCGAAGAAGCAAGCATAGAAGGCGGAACAACA
>JBBMKF010000069.1:559267-570222 GCA_037834155.1 Curcuma caesia | reverse complement strand
AATCTTTCTGGCAACTAGGCGAGGAGGGGCATCTAAACACTTTATAAATAGCCCACGCGAAAGCATAGGAGAGCTCCCGTGAAAGCATAATAGATTCACGACTATGGAGGCCTAACGAGTGGTAATTGCAGTGTAGGTTTAATTCATCCACAAGGCTACTTCCAGGCAAGCTGGATCTCCTAGTTCGGGTATGAATTCTCATTCGATAAGTCCCTCTTAGGTATAGACAAGATATGGTACCACAAAGCTAGGGGACTACAATAGAGTATGCCTAATTCCTTCTGTGAAAAGCTTCAAAGTTGTCTGGGTTCAATTTAAAATTGCCCTAAGATGGAAGGTTTTACCTCGTGTCGCAAGTTGAAAGTGACATCTTTGTGGGTTCGGCCCTAAAGTGTGGATCATCGGGTTGAGTACAAAGCATGTTTCAGACCTTGGGCAGTTACTGACTTCTTATAGTAAGTATAATTTATAAAGTAGGTTTAGCTACGTCCTTGTCTCTCTCCATTGTTGACTCAGCTTGTGCCTGTTCGGGAGAAGTTGGGTGTCCCGGCTCATAAGAACAACAATTCGTATGCTTTGGTTTTGGCACCTGCGTCAAAGGCACGAGAAAAGAATACGAAATACGTATTTATTCTTTTCTCACCTTTCTTACTTAAGATATGAAACCGGTTTCATAGGCCACGTTGGCTAGGTTGATCTTTAATCATCAAATCACGAGTTTCATTCCATTTCTGGATCCTCTCATGAGAGTATAAAACTTCGTTATCTTATGCCCGAAAAGTGCTCTTCTTGAGCGATCCATTCTATGAGCGGGGCAGCTAGTAGAGAGAAAATCTCCATCTTTTTAAGTATCTACCCTTATTACTCATTGATTTAATTAAAAAGCTTGTTACGATCTTGGCTGAGATCTTGCCTGGAAAAGGCTTGGGCAGGGTCAGTTCGTTTGGCGCTTCGAGGCTTTTTTCGACTCATAGAAGAAGGAAGCCCACTATTTTGTCTATTTAAGACAAGAGAGTAAGGGACGGGAAGCTACTCTTGTTTATCATGCGCCTTGTGTGCTTTGTATTCTCTATCGCTGGGGAATAAACGATCGCGATGTAGCAGGGTCGTGATAACTCTTTTTCAAGCGGATCAACAAAGGCGAGATCAGCTCACTTGCCCACCGCCCCTCTCTCAACTACGATGAAACTAAGTCCATCAACTTAAAAAGAGGAGACAGAGAGGTAGTAAGTTGCCCGCTTGTAGCAAGTTTTTACAGGACGTAGCTAAACCTTCCGAGGGACATCCTTCTATGTCAAAGAAAGATTACCCCACAATACCAGTAGTTGATAACCATTATAAGCGAGGCTTGGATAACAGATCAACATTCCAGTAGTTGCAGTTGATCTCTACTAAAGAGGGTAAGCGAGACATAGCCCAGAAGCTCATGCACAGATTTACGAGGAGATGTACAGAATGAGCATTTCCAAACTCATGTTTAACCACGAGGGGAAAAGACCTAGTTGAGAACAAGAATAAAAGCGGTGCCCCGATGTTGAGGACATTGAATCAACGGTTAGCTAGGCCGTTAGAATCGTGACTCCCCCGGACTCCGTCATGTCTCGTTCCCAAACCCGTATAGCACCTACTCCACCTTAAATCTCGCTATATTACCGCTGCCGGTTTTAGTAAAAAGGCGAGCATACAATATCGCTCCTAAGACTACGTTCGCGGGTTCCTCTTTCGTGTGGTTGACTCTTCCAGGTACTTATGACGGCGGTTCTAAAAGAGTTCAACCTAAAGGGAATAAGGATTAAATTCGGTGGTTGAGAAAGGAGGTACGGTAAAGGTCTATTTATAATAGAAGCGGTGCCGGCTCCCGGTTTTGTTATCTCTATCTTCGGTTTAGCTTCCTTTCCCTTCACCGTGACCCCTCGATAGACAAAGCAGATAAGATAGCGCTAGCCCGCAGACAGCTCAGGGAAAAGAGCCGATACAACCGCTATAGCTAGTACCCGAGACAGAGCTCTTTCCGCTCGCACCGTTCAGAAAGAAAGTAAGGAAAGTCAGTAAGCTCGTCAGAAAACAAGTAAAGTAGTTTAGAAAATACAGTGAAAGAACCTTTTCTAAAATCCTTCTTTTTCGGGTAGGCGCTCGTGACAGATAAAACGACTTCTGCTGCTCTGGGCTTTTGAAGTCTTAGAGAAAGCCTCCTTTCTCTGTAGTGCCTTTCGGGAAGCGAGGTTTGGCTATGCTCTATAACAGGCTTATCGCGGAGAAAGAATGTAACCGGAGAAGAGGAAGTCTGGTTGTCAATTACCACCCGACCGAGGAGAGCTAGAAAGAGAGGAATTCCTCCGCTTAGCCGATTCAGCTTCTTCAAATTCTTTTGATTTGGCTTATTCTTAGTTCCTAGCTTTGCCGGGTGCGCTTTCTCTGTCGAGCGAGTTAGAAAGGAAATGACCTTACCTTCACTCCGCTCTCGCTAAGTCGGATTGGTTGAATTGCTTTGGCTTGCCTTCCATAGTCTAAAAGGCTTGCTCCTTCCTAACCTAACAAGAGTTAAAAAGAAAGGAAAGAAGCGCGCATTCGCGCTACCAGAGAGCGCATAGAGGGTTTGGAGACGAGGCAGCAAGCGCTGCGGGCGGAGCAGGAAGGAATTATTCAAGCAAGATAGCATTCAGCAAGAAGGAATGCCTAGGAAATCCCATCGTTATATATTAGCAAATTACAGGTGCGAAGCGAAAGGGAAAATAAAGTCTTTTACATTGACCCCTCGTACGTCTATTTCTTGAAATGCTCTGTCAGGGCAGGGGATTTTTTATCGGTTTGGAGAAGGAGCGCTAGGGCGATCAGTGAGACTTGGTAGGTATGGAAGGCTTAGGGCTCTTTCTCAAGCGAGTTCTGGTTCCTATTGAAGAATCTTAGATGCCTGAGGCAAAGTCCGACATGAAATAGAGTCAATACCAGGTTAGTTCACTAAAAGATGGATATCAATTCCTTCTAAGAAGAAAGAAAAGCCCCGCTTTGACCGAAAAGAAGATTTATACATAGGGGACAATTACGACCTTTAAAAGAAAGGTGGCAGTAAACTATGTGCTACCAAGCGGTCTTTGGTCCGGAAAGTCAAATAAGAAAAGTGGATGCTTTTTTAGAGGATGAAGAATATCTCCCCCAGTAGCGTAAATCCCAGAGATTGATTCTATTCTGGGAAATTGACGGAAACCCGGTATCCAGAGTCTTGGTGGACAATGGAGCCGAGGTGAACATCCTGCCACCGTGCTTGCTTAGGGCTGAGCTTCCTCTGTGTTTGGAAATAGCTGGTGGCTACATTGGTTGTCTTGACCAAAAATGAACTGCCAAGCGGATAGTGCCTCCAAACCCTCGTGCACTACTGCTGTCATCTCTTTCTCCTAGACTATATAGCGCCTTTCAGTGACATTCAACTTGCGGCTCTCATAAGCAACACAGGGTGTCCATCTTGCACTAACACGCCCCCAATAGCAAAGTCTGACGCATCAGTGTGCACTTCAAAGAGTGTTGATCCGGCAGTTTCAACACAGGTTCCTCTTTATGGCTCGCTTGAGCCCTGAAAATTCTTTCTGGCACTCTATTGTCCAATCCCATACACGTCCTTTCTTCAAGAGATATGTTAAAGGAGCGGCTTTCGCTTCTCTTCTTGAATCATCAAGATGGTTCGTTCTGCGTAAACGCATCTTCTTGAGAGGTGTGTTCCAAGAGACAGAAATGAATCAGAGGAAAAAAAAAAAGAAAGATATTGTTTCCCTAAAATAAATATAAATTCCGATAGCTAACCATAAGAAAGAATTGGCAAGAGGTCTTGGCTAAGGCATTGCTTCGGTTTACCTTTACTTTGGTTCGGTTGACATAAGCGGTCTTGGTGGGTTGGGCATTAGGAGTAGATTTCATGGGATTTGGTAATCTAGCTAGGGTTCCTGGGAGTCAAGTTGCTAGGGTCTTCTTTGAGTGAAAGAAAGTGCCACTTAGTCTTCTCGATTCCTCTTGATTTGATGTCTTGTCCGCCTAAGCGAGGAGTGGTCTTTAAGCGGCAAAAGGCTTCAAAGAATTCATACCTGGCTGCATAATAGTATATAGAAAAAGAAGATGTGAACTTAGCAGCTTTATTATTCCACCTTGGGTATAGAGCTCCTTTCCTTGCCTTCAAAGGCCTAGCATAGGGAAAGGGATTTCGCTTTGGCTTTGGTTCGCTTGACCGTGTGACTATGCTTCCTGTGGTATTGTTCAAATAGAATAAGTCCCTTTGGGTGCTATCACATAGCCCTAAGCAGGGCAAGGAAGGTCTCTAATCGACAACAAAGATAAATCAATAAAAAAGGATAAATATGAACGGTCCTTATTCTTTGGTATTTGATCAAGAATAGAAAGGGGCTAGGGGGTGAAAGACTCCTTTCTAATTCATTCATTCTCTTTTTCGTCCAAGGCTACTCCCCGAAAATGCCTCGCACATAGCTTCCTTTGTCGTTGGGGATTCAGAACAAAGTAATAAGCCTAAGCCTTCTTTCTGCTAGCATGGTCTTCTCTTAGGTTTCTCTTGGATTCGGAATGGGAGCTGCACGTTAGCACTTTTGACTTTCCGGCATAAGAGGTGTCTTGTCTCTTTACTGTCCCGGTCCTCTCTCTTTGCTGTTTTAGCGGAATAAGCAGTCTTGGTGCTTTGGGCCTTGCACTAGTCTGACTGTGCTTTCCTAGCCAAAGGCTATTCTTGATCTGATCTTGCCAGGAAGAAGGGCATCCAACAGACAGAGTGATGCTTCTGTCATATATTATGACATGATAGTCTATTATTTCATTTTTTAGGAATCCATATAAATGTTTGGCTTAGTGTTCGTATCATAAGAGGTTGTTTTCTTGCAATTGAATCAAAAGGAACTGTTCTTACCTCAAAGGGAGTGCAGCCAGCCTATCCATCATAACATAATATAGAAAAGTCAGCCCTCTCCCTTGTCAACTTCGAACGAATGCTTAGTTCGCCGTGAATGAGAACTCTTCTTTCTTGTTGGCAGGTAGCTCCATGGTTGGTTAGCTCGAAAGCGAGTTCTTACTTTTTTTTTGACCTGAGGGGAAGAAAGCTGTGATTACCTGGGGTGAGGTTGATCGGCTTCTAAAGGACCAGCTCCTTTATTTTGGAGAAACTTTCTCATCCAGCAAAGAATAGGTGATGTGATTGCTGGAATGCTTGAAAGGATGAACTGGTTTGCACATTCATCATCTTTTTTTGCCTTCCCAAGCAGAACAAATCCAGGCGTGGCTCGCTAGCCGGCCATGGCTATGCTTTATTTAGTGCTGAACCACTTCCCCGCTTCATCTTTTATGTCTTCCTATAGCCGCCATTGACTTGACTAACCAACCTGAGCTATCGTAAGGAAACCCTAGGTTGACTGCCGAAAGGTCTCGGTTCTTGCGAAGCGCGGTCTTTGGTTGCAGCGTGAAGGGGCCTCAAGCAAGTGCTCATTGGTGGAAAGACCGAGCAGCTCTCCCTCCTTTCTTCTCATCTGCATCGGTCGAGCTCTTTCAGAACCTGCCTTGTTTCGGCTTCGGGCAGAACGGAATCCATGGACCTAATGAGTAAAGAGTTCGGAGTGAGGGCCGACTGAAGAGGAGGGCCGAGTTCTTGAGTTCTTAAGGAGAGGAAAGGTAAGACTTACTTGATGCTGGGCAGCTCCTGAAGTAGCTCTTTTCTGAACTTCTCTTCGGAGCTTCTCAAAGAGGGGACCCTAGTGGGCGTTGAGTAGCCCCCCGATCCGTAGCTCTAGAAAGAGAGTTGTTCTTTTCCCCAGTTAGTGAGTTAGGGCAGTAGCTCTCTCGGCTTGTTCCTTGACTAGGTCTATGATCTCTGGTCTGCTTCGATGAGCTAGTGATCTTGAGTAAGCCTTGTTACTACCTACTGAGGGCATTTCAAACAAAATGACTCAACCTCTATTGCACACCTAACCTAAGGCCTCTTTTTCGGTTAAACTAAACAACCAGCCTGAAAGGAATATTATCCTAGGGAAACCCACTCGTTTAAACATCTCTGCGATAGAATTGAATGGATTATCCCGAACCTGCCTCCGCCGCCGTCGCACGAACCATTTATGATGGCCGCGTCTGGGTGGATTGTGGTGCTACCATTCCTTTAGGATACCTTTCGGCTTCAGTAAAAACTCTTCCCCCTTTATATATATATATTTATATTTATATTTACGGTAACTCAACTTTGAGTATGGAATTGACGGTTGAGTGGAGTTACGGTAGTTCAATCTATAAAGAAAGGAAGGACAATCGATCGCACTTGGCGCAGAACCACCTAACGGTGGCTCTTTATTCCCTCAGCTTCTTATTTTTCTTTCACCCTTCATCCCCTTTTATATCAATAGGGAGCTACGAGAAGGTCATGATGTGTTTACTTATTTTGGTTAGGTACAAGAAAGACATAATGAATTTACGGCCTCACCATTTCCGTGAGAGATCCGATCTCAGTTGTTTTCAACTTGATCTCCTTCCCAATCGGTAGGGCTCTTGGAGGAAAGCGGATCCAGGTTGGTTTCCCTATCCGACGGATCGTAACCTTAGGGCGACCTCCCAACTAAGGTGGGTCACCCCCCATCATGTGTCCTATTATTCCTCAGTGTCCAGAACATGTCGGGAACTGAGAGCGTTCACGCTCACAAGCTCCAACACACACCGGACTTTTTCTTCCCTCTCGATTCCATCCATATCCCGCCTTCAATCTGAATGATCTGGAATTTCTTTCCAATTCCAACTATCAACTAATGGGGATACCGGGAGGAAGGAGAGAAAGCACCCCGCTTACTTTTTCTCTCTTCTACCAATGATCAGTAGATTTAGCACTAACAGAATATCGAGAAAGAAAGAGCGGAGCAACTACATCAAAAAAGTGGGAAGTAGTGCTTTCTACGGCTACTTTCTCTCAACTATTATGATATTTCGAGTTAGAGGCGTGATCTATTATATCACCTAAGTGAACGAGGTACAGAGAAAGCGAATGTTACGAGCCTGTTGACCTTTCCTATCTTTATTATTCCGGTGGGATTCCTATTTTATTAAAAAAAAAAAGAGTTGTTACACGATCTAATCTACTAAAAAGCCTGGGTTAAATAGAGGTCATAGGTTAAGTACAAGACAGAGAGGAGGCCCCTTTTTCGAAACTAGGTAAATCAATTACAGGTAGGTCAAAAACATGTACTTCTAGTTTAGATCATACCTTGTTATCAATTTAGTACACTGCTCTAAAAGTCAAAGTTGGAAAAAGATCATGTTCATATGTTACTTATCTCTTATCTGTAGTAGATAAAAAGGGCAGTTTAGCTCCTTTATATACGAGAATTTGACCCATCCAGCTAGGACCTAGAAAGAGTAAGATAGCCCTTTCCGATAAAGGAGAATGTTCAAAGCGTTCAGCGGGCTAGAGTCGTCTTTTTGCTGTTGTTGAATGTGAAGTTGTGATCAGCTTAGCAGTAAAGAGCTCTTGTTTAGCGAAAGTCGGATTCGGATTCTGCTGTTCTTAGGTGACCTAATTACCTACTTCTGCCGGCGCTAAAAGGAAGAGAGTCCTTAGAGTAGTTCCAACGCCTGTGGAGAAGAAAGAGAAAGAAGGTGGGGAGCTCAGTAGACAGCTTATGGGATGAAATGACTTAACCAACCCAGCTCGGCAGCTCGACCAAGAGTTTTGTTACAGGTTACATACTGGAATGGAACCGGAGAATATGAAATGGTCTCTCGACCCAGGCCTTGCTTAGTTTACCTGTCCTATCGTATCGAATAAGGTTTCCCAGCCTAGCCTATCCCGGTGTCTGCTACCGAAAGAGAGAATCGGTCAAAACCAGCCCAACCTCTTCATGGTCACATCCCCTTATCTGACGCTTTTCGTGTTGTTGCATGTGCCTTACGGTATCCAGATCCAGTCCTCTCTGCTTCCTATGATTGAAATGAAGATCCGCAATAGACTGTCTGCTTTCCAGAGTCTAGCAACTCAGTGATTCGGTAATAAAAAAAAAAGAAAGTGGGTTGGTGTGAAGTGAGGTTGCTTGCAATCAGAGCTTCGGGATATAACTAAAGTAAGCGGTGAAAGCTGCGGCGCTTACGCTTAATTAATTAAAGGATTGATAGCGGCCTTCACTTAGGCTTAGTCTGAACAACTGTGGGGGTTAGTGAGCCTTATCTCTTCTATGCGATGCGACAAAGAAGTGGATGTGAGTTTCGTTTCGGATCGTGAAGGCTCTCCCTGAGCGGAAAACCGGAAGCCCTGATAGAAAGTTCCAAATCATCATGACCAAATTCAACTGAACGTACATTTTTCGTATAATGATGTGTCGCCATCTCGAAAGCTACTCACACATCAATTGTAGATATCACCTGTTTCAATTGCTCGATTGACAGGCTTAGGCGGAATAGAAACAAACCTTCCGCACAAGTTTAAACAGCCCGGGAATACTCGAAAACTTTTTTCGTATTGCAAGCAACCTCGGCTCTTCAAACGACGAAAAGTGTCTTTATGTCTCAGACTGAAGGCTTAATCCCATTGTCTATTGTCTGACGACTACCTTGCTAGCGCAACCTCTTGTCTATTGCAAATAGCGAGCAGCGAGAGGAAAGCTAGCTAGCGAGCCCGCTTCGCTTGCTCCTCTTGCTAACGCTACCTTGCTCTGACAAGACCATTGCAGGACAATACGGTCCTTATTCACCTCCAGGATCACCACTGTCTACCAGTTCAGAGCCATCGTTCGCAGAAAAGCTAAAGAAGGCATTGGGTGATTTTGAGGAATCTCTGAAACAGAAGGACGCGAGGGGCAAGAGTGATCGGTCACGTCGGCCGCCTCTGGAGAGAAGTTTCTACATGGTCTTCATTCTTTCAGAGTCTTACCGAGCCAAGCGGCTCGGGGGGCATCAGGCAAGGAGCTCGTCTACGAAGCAAATACAAATAGGACATCCTCTAACGAACCAGCTTCAAAGCCGATGAGAGCTAAAACAGTGCAGTCAAACCAACCAGAAATCTCCCATACTCCTGAAGAAACTTGCTCCAGCGGTTGCTCCCAAAACATCATCTACAGTCGCTCAGCTCAGAAGACCAGTCCACCGGAGTCGGCACCGTCACCAGCAACCCCTAAGTAGCAAGCAGAGGATGTGGAGGGGAGGTATTATCACTACTAGTCGGTCAGTCCGGCAAGCCAGCTAGGAGATATCATAAGTCGAACTCCTACTTTTTAGTCGCCCAAGCAAGCCAACCCCCAAGCCATACAGAGGAATGAGTAAGCGAAGGAGTATTCGTTTACCTCTCCTTATTGGTCGAGCCTCTTTCAGAACGGGGATATGAGTACTTCGACTTCTGTTGCCCCATCCTCAAAGACTCAGAGCCTTTGGAATGGAAAAGGAAGTGTCGAACAAATAATAGAATCGGAATAGGCGTGGCATGGCCCACCAAGCTGACGTGAACCGGGCCCAGATTGACATGTTAACCACTGAGAAGGTTAGTTACTCCCGTTGCTCATCATGGAATGAATTCACTTCGGCTTACTTTCATCTTACCAAATCCCTCTATAACATGATGTAGGTAGAGTGGCACCCATGGGGGGATTCCTTCCATTGGGATAAAAATTGCGTGGTCTCGGCCTTGGCAGCGACGAGATTTTTTTCTGGACCGGGGATACGCGAGTGGTACCTAGGAGAGAGGTGCTGGCACCAGACCTCGTATGAGGCTAGTTTTATTGTGCCTAGGCGACCACCCAGGAGCATGGCGACGGCGCTGGCCATTCCAGGTCATCTTCTTGCGGCACAGGACGAGTCTTTAGGATACCCTGCAGCGGATTATCTTGATCGGCAAACAGAGTATACCTCGTGGTTCGAGCGCAATTCCTTTGGTCGCCTCCTTCCTCTTCCATGCGGTAAACAAAAAATGGGTAGGGGGGGAAGTTGTGGTGGACTACGAGACTCGGGTAAGCGAATGCTTGACATTTCACTTTTCTTATTTCATTTACTAAAATATCAGATTTAAATTTACAGGTTGAAGCAGATGACGATGCCACCCAAGAAACCTCAGACGGGGATGATTTCGCCGAGGATTCCGGCCTCCTCGAAGAGCTAGTCAGGTCTTTTTTTTTTTTATTTTTTATTTTTTATTTCACATAAAAATGAAAAAGCTCTTTTCATCATCAGAAACAACTTTATTTCCGACCTCTTGCATTGCATTACCATAACGAAAAAAAAAGCATTAAAAAAAAGAGAGATTGCTCTTGTGATTCGGAAGAAACCTTTCTCGGTGGAGGAAAGGAATAGCGATGGATTCCTATGGAGCATCCAGGAACAAGAAGATTCAATCGGACGACGAATTCTTACGTGGTCCAAGGAAATCAAAGATCCGCTTCCACGATTTCATCTATTTCGAATCTTAATATCAGAATAGCTTATATAGTCATGATTCAATTCAGGTGCACTGACTTTTGATTGATTTCTCATTTTTCGGATCTGATTGGAACAATGGAGAAGTAGGAAGACTTTGGCGGTGATTCATAATGGTATCTAGAATATATATTTCCCAGGACATAAAATATGAATAATGAACCATGAGGAAGAGTATACCCTGTAGTTACCATAGCAGTTTCCCTAATCGGCTACTTATCATTATAATTAACATTCCACTTAAAAACTAAAAAAAAACGATTCGCCAGGATAATTATATAACGCTGGTTCGACAAGACCAGGCGGTTACCCTTTTTCATATCTATATCCTCTTCTGAGAAGACTAAGACAGGAGTTTCGTGGAAAATATAAAAGCCTTTGAACCGATGACTTACGCCTATTTCTTAGGGCGTTTAAAGAGCGTGACTCTACCGCTTGGCCCATTTTTGATTCAATTCATGAAGGAACTTATATTATAGTAAGGCGGCCCTTACTATATATTGGCGTAAATTGCGTAGCAGAGGAGATAAATAGCCCCA
>JBBMKF010000069.1:533799-550092 GCA_037834155.1 Curcuma caesia | reverse complement strand
AAATTGAAGTCGGAGTAGTAAAGTCGGAAGGGTCATAAATTGATGAGCGGAATTTCTTTTATAGGTACTCCTAGGGTCTAAGTAGAATATCAGTAGAATTGCGTCGACCATTTAGCTATTGAGTTATTGATCTACTCGTAATTGAACGAATTATTATTATTGATCTTACTGGTTCCAATGGACATGGAAGGAGACCAAAGAGAGTGAAAGGGCGGACTTACCAATTGTATTAGGAGACGTCATTCAATTCAGGGTCCTCCCGTGGTCTCAGTCCGATGAGATGAGACACCAATGGGCGGCATCAATGACCATCACTGGATCAGTTGAAAGATCCGATTCCAAGGTGAAAGTAAACTAAGTGACAAGCCTGCAAACCTATGAATAGCGACAATATCCGATTAGGGGAAAGGTGTCCATAGCTCCGTCCAAAAATAGCCTTTGGTTCCACAACTAATCATTCTCTTCCTACATACTACTGAGTAAGCACCCGATTCAGCAAAGTCAGATTCTTACAACTCGGCCAGTCGCTCAAAATCACATTAGGAAGAGGAAAAGATCTTAGGAGTGAAAGTGATCTTTTGCTTGTTGTATTTCCGGATAAAAGAAAGAGAACTTGAATGAGGGTAAGCAAGACGGCGGCTCATGTATTTTCGATTGAACTCTTCAACTGAACTGTTAGCTTTTTAATGCGGGTCTCCTACGTCACTATCGTTCGTCCAGTTATCACTCGCTCCTTACTTTATTTCGAACCCTCCAACTATTATATGAATTTAGGCCCGGCACTTGATTTCTACACGTCGAATACTTTGCACTCGGCCCGCTCCGTGGGCTTATCAGTCGAGCCCACTGAGCTACCTCACTCGTCCCTTCCATTCACGACTATGGAAAGCAATGCCTTATATATAGAATCGTCCCGAACTCTTTCTTTCCTTCTCCTTACCAGTTCGCTAATCACTTGTGTAATCCCTTGCTTGTGTAATCTAATCTCTTTGTTAAGGCCAGGACTCTTCCTTTCAGTTCTCTTCCGTCGGTCCAGTGTCAACTGCTCTGGTGAGCATGGCATATCCGCTGGTATTTTATCTGCTGTGGGCGTTCTTTGCCTTGGATCTCTTGCTCGTTGGAGCTGCTTTTATACACAATGCTCCCGAGTGTGCGCCTAACATTATACATTCGCTTGGGGGCCTCATATTTCTTTAACACTGAAAACGTCGTGCAGATGCCCACGGAGCGGTGCCGTAGGCTGGCTGGTAAAAGAACCGGGAAGGAGAATGCACTATACATAACTTCCGCAATTCAAAACTACGAAAGATCTTATGACATGGTCCAGTTATTAGCCCTCACGAAAGCAATCAATAGCTCTTTTCTTTGGTTCACTCGGCATATCGTCGAAAGCAAAGTAGTACGCTCAAGTCATTCTCTTCTTGATATGGGAAGTCCGCCTTTTAGGCGCCTTAGGAGCCTCTTTGATGAGGCCAGTCTTAGTTATTGCAGTAGGAATGCCCCGTCGTTATCACATATAAATTAGGGAAGTCAGGTAAACGAAGATGGACCTCTCCCTTCTAAGTATTTCTTCGCACTTTCGTCCCTCGAATACGGATATTTTGCACTCGGACCTCCCCCTAAATTACGGCGAGCCCTTTCGTCCCTCTCCCTTAAATGCATTCTCTCGTAAGAAGTACGCTTGAGATGAACTTCACTTATTACAGGAGAAGCGCACTAATTACATTGGACAAATTCTCTCTACTAATAGTTCTTATTACTCGTTTTGTCTTAAATGAAGATTCTAGATTCTATAGTTCGAGTTGCAGTTAGAGTTGATAGTCGGTCTTAAGCACATGTGTTAAGCTAAATAGATCTTATGAAGCGAATGAAGCGAACTCACGAAAAATGAAATCTGATATCGGAAGCGAACTCAAGCCAACTCACGAAAAACAGAAGACTTCAATTCAGATTCTAGAGTTCGGGACTAAGAAGGACGCTTCAGATGAACTGAACTTATGATGCATGTGTTAAGCTAAACACATCTTATTCTCTTTTCACTTCACATTGAACTCAACTTCAATCTCAGAATGAAATGAAGATTCTAGAGGAAGCGAACTCAACTTCAATTCAGATTATCAAGTTCCTCATGTGTTAAGCTAAATACGAAATAGATATTCAAAGAACGCATGTGTTAAGCATGACGTTAGCTGACCCTTTCGTCTACTCTTAAGCTTGAATTCAAGTCAATTCTCTTTCACTGCCTAGGATGATTATATTTATCGGGCAGGTCCCGCACAATGCTATGTCCCTATACGCCCAGCTCATGGGTTCCGGCAGCTACTAGAGAATTGAAACAAATAAAAGAGTGAGTTAGACGGGAGATGGAGAGAAGCGCACTTATGATGAACTTCACTTAACTTACGGAAGCGCACTTATGATGAACTTCACGCTCACGCTCACAAATCACATTCACAGTCCTTCTCCATTACTGAAAGCTGAAAGAATGACTGAATTCTGATCTTTTTCTCTCGTTCGGGACGCAGAAGCGAACTCACGAAAACTTATGATGCATGTCAAATATTGTGACGTTCGGGACGCAGAAGCGAACTCACGAAAACAGAACTTATCATGCAGCGAACTCACGAAAACAGAAATCAGATATCGGAAGCGAAAGATATCTATAATTCAGCATCTGCTGATGCAGCGAACTCACTTAAGATTAAGATAAGATGCATGTGTTAAGCATAGGTTTAGCTGACACTTTCCTGTCGTACACTCGTACTCGCTTTCTTTCTTTCTTGAAAGGATCTTAGGCCCTGTGCTTCTTCAATTCGAAATCTGACAATTATTATTACACTGCACTTCAATGAAGATTCTATAGTTCGAGTTGGATGTGTCATGTGTTAAGCATTGCTTATCTCACTGAATTCTTATCTTGAATGAAGACTGAAATTAGAAAGAATGAGTCTGAAGATGCATGTGTTAAGCATTACCTTTCTGCGAGTTTCTTTCTTTCTTTAGGTACTCAATAGCTCCACCATAGGGAGAGGAGCGAGGATACGACGCGTTCGCGCTGGAAATATACTAGTTCGAAAGCAAGTATATGAACTGTAATTTCGTGAGAGATCGTGTTTGCTTGGACGAGCGAGAATTCGTTAGACGTGGAGACGGCCTAGAAGAATGATTAGAAGGCAGAAAAGGGTGCCATTCACGCAACGCTAAGGGAGCCCATAGGAGCTATGGGACAATCTTTAACTAACTTCACTAAAACTAAACTATCCAATTTAGATTGAAGGTATTTTAACAACGAAAGGAAAGGAATCCCCCGGATCCAGGTCGTGTAGCTCCCGTTCCTGCGCTTCTCACCGTTCTCTTAGCCTCTATTAGAGCATGGTCTTACTTCGCATTCATTAGGAATGGTACCGTACAGAATGACCCGCTCCGCACCGAACTCCGCCTCTGCCATACTATAATAAATTCTCCTGGAACTCCGCTATATAAGAAGAATAAATGCATTACTTCAGATCATCTCTCGCAGCCTGGGACTATTCTCTTGTTTGGTGCCTTTGTTGATCTCGCCTCTTTTTCAGACCCTAAAGAACCCTCGCGTGAAGATAAGGGTTCAGTAGAAGGCCTTTGCCTAGCATTACACAGTTCAAATGAAGACGAGCAGTTAGAGAGCAAGCAGCGGCTCATCATTCTCTTTCGCGCTCAAGCGCTTTCTTTTAACTTAACTACTAAAGCGTTCTTGTTTGGCTTATGTGTATGTAATAATGACTCTAGCACTAGGTTGAGGGATTCTCTCTCTTTATTCTATCTGTCTACTTTTTTCAACTATTCATTTACTTTACCAGGAATCCACTTTCTTTATTTGTGGCTCTCCCTGTCCTTCTTTTCTGTCCCGTGGGGAGTCCGAGCTATGGGATTGGTTCGTTCTTCAGAAGACGTAATGAAAGACTTGTCCCACCCACAACTATGTGATGCCTCTGAAACTTCTTTTTCTTGGTCAGGAGAGGGTCTTTAGACAAAGGAATGAATCTGTTTAGTGCTGAAGCGAGCAGAGCCCTTAGGCCGGGCCAGGCTCGTACTATCGGTTGCTTTCCTCTTTCTCTTTCTGGACACATGGCTATCGTATGTCTGAAAGTATAACAACAATGTATCCACCAGACTCCACACTTCTCATTCGAACCACCCACTTTATGGGATTGCACCATTCGCGGCCTTAAATAAATCCGCCTCACATCCTGAAGTTCAAAGCACATTATTCTCCGCGCCCTCGTTCCTCGGCCCTTGGCTTTCGCCCGGCCCTACATATATTGGGGCAAGAATAGAATGTAAGACCGAGAGTGAATCAAACCTATTTAGCCTCCATAAACCAAAGAGTGGATTGAATCTACTACTTAAAAGAAAGGGCAGGGTAGCGTTCGAGATCTTTCTATCGCACTTTATTAAATAGAAAAGAAAGAGAATGAGTCTTACCAGATAAAGAAGGCCCACAAACCAGCAGTGAACTCTACCCGCCTATGCCAATGGTACCCTAAGCACCGGTGATAGTGCCAGCCAGTCCTTTCCTTCTTCCAGCCACTTGGAGAGACTCAAGCTCTTGGTGCCAAGGCAAGGGGCGACTGATAAGGACCGACCTAAGGAGCGAGTGATAATGAAAGTTCGCGATCGCTTTAAAGTTAATATTAGGGACGAACAAAGGGAGAGAGTGCATTCTGTCCTTTCACCCGCTATGTACGAGTTATTTTCGTTAAAGGAACGGAAATGCGTCAACCCTTCACGTTATCTGCCCAGACAGTGAATCTGCCTTCCCGTCCGGACTGTGAATCTGCCTTCCCGTGAAGTTTAATAGTTGCTTTAAAGTTATCTGCCCTTTCATTTCTCTTTATCTGTCTTTCTCTTCCCCGAAGAAAGCAGCACAGGATCTCTCCCCCGGACTGGTACTTAAATTTGATGAGCAACTGGAGGCTGACTTTCTATCTTTTCTTTTGGATATGGAACTAGTTCATCTGCGGGCGCTTCCACCGATATCGGAACCTAAAAGCCCCGCCACTGCAATTGAGAATTGAGAAAGGGCCATACAGTAAATAGAGTGAATGGCCGATAGCCATTCACGTAATACCAGTAATTTGCTGCATAGCGACGTCGAGCGAACGGGAAGAGTTAGACGTGCCAGGCTCAAGAAAAGAACACTATTCTAGAGAACTAAACTAGAGTTGTTGGATCTCTAGCTCTCCACGTCGCATAAGTATCTCTACTTGAGAGTTCGATTCGATCTTTCAAGAAATATATTTCTAGGGTACTTAATATAATATAGGGCCCCGATTCAATCACAAACCAATCTTTGCTTGCACTTTTAGCTCTGTTCAGCAATCGACGCTTCCAATAGCTTTTAGCTCTCTTCAGCTCCGTCCGTCCATTCAGATAAGAGAAAGTTGCACTGCTGCTAAATGAGAAAATAGAGCGTTCGGTTAGAGTATTACGTGAATGGAAAATGCACTAGCCATGAACTCTAGTCGTAAATTACAGGAGAAGGCCCCAAAGGCCCATTAATAGTAAGTGGCGAGAGTGCAAGCTTATTAGTGCTCGAAAGTGCTCGTTTTATAGTTAGGGACGAGACGAGCGAGTTCTAATATAATTACGCGCTCTAATTCTAATTTCGGGAGAGAGAGTGCTGCTAGAGAGAAAGAGTGTTTTCGTTGCTGGGGCGACAGAAACTTGTTGGAGTGCTCGAGCTACAGCGAGAAGAAAGAAATTATTCACCCTACCTCGGGAATTTATTATAGTATGGGGGATGCACTATATACAATTATTAGCTTTTGCCGGTAGCTTTTTGAGTTGAATCAGTTCCGGTGGCTTAGCTTAGTGAGTATCTTCAGTTCCGGTTTCGAGTGTCATATCATCAGTTCCGGTTGGTTTTAGAGTTGAAGATGTTCCCGACCGAGGCACTTCCGGTTCGGATGCAGCTCCAGTGAATGGCTATGAATAAGCAACAGTCTAACATGGACTCTCACCATTCACGCAACTATACTGGTAATAATCCTGTTTGGGAAGAAGTATTGTAGCTGACCCCACGTAGCGGTAAGGGTGAAGGAGCATCGGAATCTTTATAATATAGTCTCCATGGCCCGAGTCGGCAAGTGGGCTTGAAACGCATAGCGAGAAAGCAGGCTGGATTTCTGTGCTGGATTGACAGACCTCGGCAGGTGTTGGCGGACAGGGCTAGCGCAGGAAGATAGAATAGATCCTTATTTTATCCTTTCACTAATAAGCTTGTTTACCGTCTCTGATGAAGGGTATGGTCTCGCTTTTCGAGACGGATGTGGTCTCTGCTGCTTTAGATTCATATCATTCCCTCGTCTTCCCAGGTCAAAGAGACCCCCGCTCACTAGTAGGTTGTACGTATTGCACTTAGTTCTCTCTTCTTACTATCTTAGACTCCGAGTTCTTCTAACTTATGACAAGTCTCCTATAACACCAGTTTCTAACCGAAGGGCTGGACGATCTGGAGCGCAGGTGAGGAAAAAAGCACGGAATGTGCGGTTGTCAGCGGGGAAGGACCCTCACCCTGGCTGTCAATTCATTATTTGTATGACTTGAGTAGACCTATGTTATTGCCTTTTGAAGACGTGTAAGCTGAAAAAGGTAGTTATTTGCGTCTCAATAGCCTCCCTCTAGACCCCATTGGGGAAAAGCCCACTCTGCCCGCACAAGTCTTCACTCTTCATATTCAATTCCTCTTTGTCCCTCAACTCATAAAGGGCCGATAAGTCCGACCAGTTGGCTAGATCGAGTAGAACGAGATGTAGAAAGACCTTGTAATGCAAGAGTGGACGCGCTTCTTTTCATTTTCACTGCACTTGATCGATCTTGCAGTCATGGTCGGCCTTAGACCTCACGGAGAAGAGTGCACCTGCTTTTTCACTTCTTTATGCGGTGAAGATCACATAAAGAAGGCTTTGACTACTCGCACATTAGTAGAGAGCTCTTTGGTTCTATCGGCCTCTCTTTCATTCTGGATTCTCCAATCCCGGAACTCACCGAAAGAAGATCTGCTTTAATGGGCTTGAATGAATTGAATTGAAATAGGTTGAGGGCTTTCCTTGTAACTAGGAGAGACGCCTCTCTTTATCTTTCTATACGACATTGATTTCACTGCCTCTGGGTTGGCACCAAGGCACGGAGTAAGAGAAGCCGGTCTCACAAGAAAGATATAGATAGCTTCCTTCAGGCGTCCTGCCCTCCCTTTCCTAACTTGAAGGGAGCTGGCTGAACTCGATCTATCCGTCGAGCGCTCCACTTTATTGGTTCGAGCACATCACAGATATCCGTTTTATAGAAAGCCCTTTCTGGGCAAGCTCGAGTCATCGAGCCATAAGTGGAAGAGTTCTTTCCCGGTCTATAGAATAGTAAGCGCCCGGCTTTCTTTTCCTTGAAGGAGATGTCCTTGATTCGCTGATGTGTTATGGGAAGCACACTACTACTTTACAAGTGCTATAGCTCGTGCTTCTCCAGAAAGAAGGAAGGTGAGCCTCGCTAGAACTAGGGAAGATAGAACTCCACACTTCTAACAGTCTAACAAGTTCGACGGTAGAACACTTGACCTTCCGCCATCACATATTCCACTTCCTTCGACAAGGTAGAAAGACCGTACAGGTCTTGATGGTATGGCTTTAGACGGAAGGCCTTCTTTCGTGAGATATCTGCTCGATCCTTCCATTATTATCAGTTTGGGTGAGGGGAGAAGAAGGCTTCGCTATCGCTCTTGGTCAGAAGCTTTGCCATCGCTCTGCTCTTCGTATACAAGGCTCCTTCCGTAAGTAGCTAGTACTCTCACTAAGGAATGAAAGGCCACGGGGTTCTTTCGATCTGCCATAGTCTGACCCTTGATCACGATCTCTTATCCTCGTAAGGTCTTGCTTACTTTACTGATCATCCGAGGATTTATTAATAGAGGCTTAGTCAACCGCCGATCTCCGCAAGCTTTGATCCCAAGGGCGGCCGAGCACGTTGATCTTCTTTATGAGTGCGTCCCCTATCCTCGATTGAACAAGTAATTGCCGCTTTTGCGTTGCCTGCATACATAGATTCTAAGATAGAATAGAATGGGTCAAGCATGGCACTTCGTCCCTTTTCTGTGCCGATCTTGTGCGATAGTGGAGCCGCCCGCACTAGTGTTGTTCAGTTTTGATGCTTTCACGCTCACTCGCTCAGGCAAGATGCTGCTAATAAGGTCTGAGCTTCTTTCCAGGCAGTGTGAAAATGGTTTGATGTCTTCTCTTTTGCAACAGAACCATCATAGTCTTCTCCTACGAAAGGGGATGATTCAACGATCTCGATAGAATGCTTCAAGTCTATTCCATTGCGGAGCCGTATGCAACATCGAAATGCCAGTACTGTTCTTCCATTCTTTTGATTCTTCTTATCCGCCTCTGATCTCCATTCTGATTCTGAAACCTGCTAGTTCTTTTGATGACGGAAGATCAAAGCCCTCACTAAGGTTGATGTACAAAGAAGAGGTATGCGGGCCGGGGATGTCAGCAAGCTCACGGCATTGTTGATCGGGCTCTTGTCAATGCGGAGCCTCGGTCCTCTTTCCTATCACAAGAGTTCCATCAGCAAAGGTTGAGTGCCGATTTGTGAACTCGGATTCAAGGCCCCGGACTCGGGAGCTTCAACTACTTAAGTTAAGCAAGCGGAAGAGAAGAGACCCCTCGGTCTTGCCGTACAGAGCGATATACTAAGGTCAGGTGCCCTCCGCTTACTTAGTCTAATCTTTTGCCTTAGGGATAGGATCAAAGAAGAAGTACAATTGCATTCCGGCAGCAGCGTAAGTTGGGTTGTCTCAGTCCCTTCTCTCTTCTCTGTCTGAGGGTCTAAATTAATTCCGCTACTGGGACGGGTGATCACGATCTCTTTATCTTTCTTCCCCTGCCCTGAGAGTATAAATTTACATTACCGGCTGCTGAGCTTTCCGCCGCTCTTCCCGAGTCCTCCGCTGCTGTTCCGAACCTGTTATAGTACATAGGCATAGACAGATCTATCCATTAAAACAAGGGTAGATGCATCTAAAGTTGATACATTACCATCGCGGAGTTACTTCTATCTCTTTAAGCACCACCCATACCACTGGGCCTTCTTGTACCTGCACCAGGCTTAGTGAGTATCTCCCTCTATGAAGATCCATATCCATATATTAATACGCGGGATCAATATCCAGCCCCTAGTGATCCAGCGTATTATATACCTAGAAATAGAAAGGACTGGCTTTCCAAATTGCTCACTCGCTTCCCGTCCGCCAGAAAGAGATGATAGGAGTGCTCTGGCTCTTTTCCTCTCGACTCAATTGAAAGCTCTTCGCTTAACTCACCAGAAACCTATTCTCTTGCGCTCGCCTGGAAACCTCCTATAGAAAGAACCCGATAGGGGATCTCCCTTCTAATTGCAGCGCATCATTCGGACCGCATCACGTACTTTCATTAAAACCCTATCTCTTGCTGGCAGGAAGAAAGCGCCGGGGCTTAGGAAAGCTATTGACTCTACTCTCAAACAGAGATCTTAGAAGTAGAAGGCGCAGCAATTGCGGGATGTGAAGTCGTTCACAAGACAATAGAAAGAAGAGAGAAGAATGAATGAGAACATACATTTCTTTCGAGATGCGAAGACCGTCTAGTCTTAGTGGCTCAATCTGGGACCTTCCCATAGATGGAGTGGTGTGGTCCATTCCGGTAGACGACTCTGAAGAGTCTTCTATGCACACATCTCCCGAATGAGTAGCCTCATAGTCGTAGGGGGGACAGAGCCCCACTAAGCAGTACCCTTGAAACCTATCCAAAGGCAATCCAAGATCTATGCCGGCCCCACTCTTTCCCAATTCCAAGACAGCGCCTAGCAACGAATAGTCAACCCTCTCACCCAGAGAAAGAGAAAGGAGGCCTTACCAGAGAGGGAGATTGTCTGGTGGATATAGATTCAGAAGTAGGCCTGTGAACGACGAGTTCAAGAGGTCGACCGAGGGCATTCGGGATACCTACTGACTACGGAATCGGTTCTTCCCAAGGTCAATGAATCGTCTGGCTGGATCCCGGGCATTCAATGTAAGAGAAGCTCTCACGAGTTCTTCGGAGAGGGAACTGAGCCCGTTCGAGTTCAAAGCGGAATTTATATTCATTTTAGGGCACTTGGGAAGTGCCTTTTCGCTTCTTTCTTCCGCTCTTTCGCGATGCGTGAATAGAACTATATGGAATTCGTGCAGAGTGGCTCTCTTCATAAGGAGAGGTTCCGTCTTCAAGGGAAGAGGAAGTCCGTTCTCTATCTAACGCATAAATAGAAGAGAAGTACCTCGATCTCGATCAAGCGCATGGCACAGAAAGCTATTCCAAAGGACTCCTACGCAATCTACCCCTTTCGAAAGCTCGATAAAGGGAATGCGCAAAGTGGCAAAATACACTCTTTTCTTAACTTTCTTTTGCAATTGACTTTCTTACTCCCTCTCCCTTTGGTCGAGCATCTACGAACCTTGACTTTTGCTTGTCAATTTAGTTTATTTATAATCTTAGCGCGAGCTGAACCTATAAGCTTTAGCGGACATTGTTACCTGTCCTTTCTCAGCTTGGCTTTTCTCTTTATTTTGGTAACAAACCAGATCTTGGTAACATTGGCACGCCCGGTGGGACTACAATGCCGCCAAAGAAGAATACCAAGACTCAACATGAGGATCTGCCTAAAAGGATGAGACATCCAGCGTTAAGGGCAAATCTACCGGCGATACCACTGACAGTAGCAGTGCGGACGAGAGCTCCAAAAATCATGACGTCAATTCGATTCGGATCTGTGGAGCGAAATCGTACTGGCAATCCTGGCCTGCCTGAGAGGGGAACTTAGGACAACTGAAACTGGCTCATTTGTTAGAGAAGGAATGGTTGGAAGAACGAAAGCAACTCCAACTCAAAAGGAATTGATGGAGATGTGACAGAATTCCCACAGGATATAGTGGAGGGCCCAATCGCTGTAAGAGAACTCACACTCGATTCAATAACATGTTCTAGGGCATCTATTTCTAATAATTAAGATAGTGGGCTATTCCAAATTTCCCTTCTATCGGCACCCCGGGAAAAGCAATGTTCGCATTTGACCAGGCTTTTCTTCCATGATTAAACCTCCTAGCGGCACTTTCGAGATGGCACCTTCTTTATAATCAAAGTGTTTTAATTTACCATTAAGTCTAATTATCTAAGGGGCATAGGGGATAAGAGGGAGAACTTTCATATCTAACTACGACAGCTATGGGGCACGAAGGGTATAAGAAGAAAGAAAGATCTTCCCTTTCTCGGTCTATCAATCTTCCTGCCCTAAGCCCCTTTTTTTTCTCTAGCGCTTTATTGTTTGATAGAGACCGACCTGCTTTCATAAGCACTTGTTGGAAAGTTCGGAAGAAAAGAAGGCGGGCTCGATGTGGCTCCGGTTCAGTATTGCGCCTCCCGCTTAGAATCTCTTCCAGCTGAGCTTCTATGCGTGCTAGTGCTGCGCTTTTCTTTTCTTGTAAACAGGTTTCCCCTGATCTTGAGGACTCTCCTCGATGAGGGTATCTAATGCTGGCCAAGTCTCTGCTGATCATTTCGTTACCCTTAGCGAGTAAGGCTGTCTTTTTCTGACTCCCGTTCTGACGCCGACGAAGGTTCAGATGGGACTTCTTGAGATAAGGATTGAGGAGCCAGTAAGGTTCTCCTTCCATTGTCTGAACTTCCTGTGCCTCGTCCCAGAATACGTTCCTATCCTCGTCTTCCAAAATAGGGAATTCGTAGACGTCTTCAAATGTGGGTGTCTATGCGACAGCTAAACTCGACGCGGGGCTGCTTTCTTCTGTCTCGTCTTGTGAGGATTTTTTTTAATTCTCTCAGGAAAGAATTCGTTTAAAGCGACTGGAACTCGCCCCTTTTTTCACATACTCCTCGAGAGCATTGAGGTATTCTTCCATTGAAGTCTTTCAGTGATATGTATGTATTTTGTCCGACGTCGGCTTCCTTCTTATGATTCGTTCTCTCTTCCCAGCTGCTCTTACGGTAGTGGTCTTGGAGGGTGCGGACCTCCGCCATCCTTAACGGCCTCCTTCACTTTCCTCCTTTTCTTCACAGACAAGTAGCAGGTAAGGTTCCTGCTGCCGTCTGTAAAGCTCTTGCCCCCAGACCTCTCTCGGGAGCGTTTGGATAGTGTTGGTGTGCTCTGTTGGAGTTTTCAACAAGAGGGGGACAGAGTGATCTCCCCGCTCTGGTATTGCTTCTCTACCCAGTCCTTGAAGATGTAGAAAGATTCTATGGGGTGCCCCAAGATCCGATGATAGGGGCAATACTGAACTTCGAGTTGTCTACTTTGTCCGCCTCTGCGGGCCTCTTGCACTCTGGGAGTAGCAGGCCATTCTTCAGAGCATCATTGAAGATTTTTCGTACTTTATCCTTCATCCTTCCGGAAGGAGTACTTTTGATTCTTCCTCTCTTCAAGAGTTTATCTTGGGCGCTTAGGTTCATCCTCACCTTCGCCGAAGACTGGCTTCTTAGCCGGTGGGGCCTTTTCAACAGCTGCTGACGCCATAGGCTTCTTGCCTTTGTCAGAGCTTCGGGCGAAGGTGGCGGAAAGATTTTTCACTTTCTATGGATGCCCCTTCCTCTTTCTTTTTAGGTCTTGGGGGACAAGGATCGGCAAATATGTTTGGATCCCTTCTTCGAGACCCACTGGAAATTAGCCTGCGTTTCGATCAAAACTAGGAGATGGGTGGGACCTGCTGCTTAGCTTCTGCTTGACAGAGATGGACAAGAGGACTTAGCATTGCCTGCTTCACCAGTGTCAGGGCTTGCTTTGAGAATCCATAGAATATCCCACTTGGAGATTGAGGACCATGCGCCTAAGAGAACCTTTTGACCTTGAGACTCAACCCTACTTCGTCTTCGCCCTCCTGCCTTTCCAGTAGTGGATTCAGCTCATATTATAAATTCTTACTTCACGGGATATTCTTACTTCACGAGAGAGAGACTCACTATTGAAGGGTATACCCACGGGAGAGATACCGAAACTAGAAGCTTTGTTGCACCGCGCTCATTGACTTTCTATCAGAGGGGTTGACGTTCAGTGCCGTAGGTCAGAAAAGGAATGAGAGATGAGAAAAAATGCCCCCCCTGAAGGGATAGGTGGGCCGGAGAGTAGCGGCGAAGGTCGAATGGGCCTAGCCCACCTTGGCTTGGGCCTTGTCATGGGAGCCTTGGGGCCCCTTTCAGCTAACCCATTTGAGGGCTCATGGGGAAAGCATCCGACACGATCGAAATGAGCGGAATTTATATTTATTTTAGGCGGGGCCTTCCCCACCTTCGGATGGGGCCCCGTCATACCTAGCACGATGAGTTAGGCTTTCCCCGTCGCCGTTGGCTTGGGGCTTCGGTCTCGCATGGGTTTGCGGTTTGTGGAAGGGATTTAGGGCTCGATAGCGTGTGTGAAGCATCCAGCAATGGTACCGACCTTCGAAAGCACCGAAAGAGCGAATGTGCGAGAGAGGGAGAAACGAAAGTGACTCATTTGAACACTCTTGAATACAAAGCTTCTATTTTCGACAAGACCACTTTCCAATTCCATTTATCGAGCTAAGCCCTTCCAAAGAGCCCTAAAATAAATATAAATTCGTCGAAAAGTTCGATTTCAAGAGTGCGAAAAGAGAAGAAGAAGCTATTAAGTCTCTTTCGTTATAGTATATGTATCTTTCGTTATAGTATGAAGAAGAAGTGTCACTAAGCCACTCGATAAAGCGGGCTCAAATAAGGGAGGAAGTGCCGATTACGTGCGATAATGGCACAAGCCCAAGTAAGTACGAGCACGATGTGCCGATTTAGTGCTTTTATGATACTCAATTCAAAGTAAGTACGAAACTCATCGTGCGATTACGTGCGAGGAGGGCTCGATCGTGAATGGCCCGCTGCGGTCGGGGGGCAGCGGTTGAGACGAAGACTTGATTGAAGCGACGGGGCCCGACTATCCGATGACCATGAACTACTTTCCGATGGGCCAAGAACCACATGATATGCTTTTTTGGTCGAGCCTATCGCCTCAGTCCTTACTCGAGAGTCATTTGTCTTCTTTTCAGTTCATTCCAAGAGGTGTGCAAAGAAGGGAGGAAGGAGGTACGAGGGACGACAGTTCGTTATAGACCTACCGCAGGGAAAGATAGCTATACCAGGGTAAGAAAGTAGCTTGCCTGCTTAGCTTAAATGAAGACTGCTGTCAAGATATCCTTTTCACAGTAACTAATATATTGAATAATACAGCTTGAGAGACTCCAGCTTTCAGTGGTAATGAAAGGGATTGATTCTAGAAGCACTAGACAATCAGATCATTTATCTTTAATCAAATTATCTGGGAATGCCATTTCAGGTACGAATACAGAGACAGAGGAAAGAGAAACTCCGCTCGCTAGTCTCAAACTCAATAAAGTGATCCGACCCGCTCCTCGAATGGGGAAAGAGGCTACAGTGAATATGCTTCGTTTGACTTCTTTAACTGACTTTCTGTCTTGTTCTTGGCTAGCCGTGACTTTCCTCTTCCTCCTCTTAAGAGTCTCTCGCCCCTCTCCCGTTGGTCTGTCGTTCTCACTCGTTCCTTCCATTTACGACTACTTACTTATTCCATTTATACTCCTTCCCTACCTTGCAGTTGATATCGCGGGGCATAACGAACGAGCTTCCATTCCACATGCTCAAATCCTCTCTTAGCGCCCGCCAGACAGGCTCCCCTGGTGGAAGAGCTACATGTCCAACTTGCATTGGACTAACCAGTTTGACTCGATGTGAGAATGCTCGACGCCCAGACCGCCCTACAGATAGTATCGACTGAATGGACAATATGGAACGATTAGCTCTCACTACTATAGCTCGAGCCCCCTTCATCCTACCACTGCTATCGTGAATGGCTTGCAGGAGGTTGATAATAAAGTGGGGAAGAGGTGCGTAAGGCATGGGAATCAGACGAAGTCTTCGGGCTAAGTCCTCAGGGGGTTATCAACAGCTACTCGAAGAGAGAGTCAGACAAGTAAGCTACTACAACACCAGCAGGGGATACATAGCTCGATGAGACCACCCAAATAGCATCGACTTAATAAAGCAATTGACCTCAAGCCTAAATTCGACCTAGCCCTTCACACCGCCTGATGGACTCTAGTTTAACAGGAAGCCGTAAAGCATCAACAGAGCGCCCGAAAGGCCCATACAGAACTCAACGTTAAGGAGCGAAGCACATCAGCAAACGTCAAAAGGAGCGGAACGAGACGAAAGAGCCGCTGCGAACTGTCAAATTATCAGCCCTCAGCGAAGCAGGGATAGGTGACGGTCACACCGGCCCCTTTCAGCTAAGCCTTTCAAGGGCTATGGGACCCTCGCGCGTGTCGTTCGTTCATGGGTTGGTAATGGGCCTCGCACTTGGCTTTCGTTTGGGTCTCGCAAAGGGTGAGGGTTGGGCGATTCCGGGGTCTCGGTTTTGGGCTTTCGCTCTCGCTTCGGGCTCGGGTGAAGTTAAATACATAAATACATAAGTGAACGTCGCAATTTGGTCAAAGGTCAATTGCTTTATTAAGTCGTTAGGGCTTCATTTGGCTCTGCGGCAGTGGTCTCGTCTAATTGGGATGTGTGGGTCCGGTGATCTTGCTCTCGTTGTAGGCTCGTGGTAGGCCTCTCTGTTCTGTTCGTTTTTCACCACCAGCTGTGGGCAGCGTGACTAGCTCCCACTGGGAAGTGAAACTCGTTTCACTTGCGCATTCTACTTTCTTCATCATACTAGTCAAAGTCTTCGACTGGGGGGCCTCTATCCCAATCCGTTTGAGTTGCACACGCCCGGCATATGGCGAGCTCCCTCTGGCTCTTGCGGCCTGGCTAACTTGCACGCTCTTGGTCTTGCCATTCACCACTATCCCTCTCATAGTGGACTATTCATATACTTTCAGTTGGAATCCGGATTATTGTGGTTCCGGATAATTCCGCTACAGGAGAACGAAGAAGGGACGGACCTCCGTCCGACTCTTTGGTCTTCAGAATGCTGCTTTTATGAACGAGTTCTTGCCCTTCTCCTACCTGCCCAACCTGGGAGCGGACACTCTACTATATTCCACCAGGGTCTATGGTCGGTCCCTGACCCGCCAATGGCGTCCTTTGGGCAAAAGTGGATTGTGATCGTTTTGTTCAAATAACAATGAAAGTGAAGCCGGGTGAGGAAGAACATGATAAAAGGATCCATTTTGCAAGTTCGTTATTACGGGTAGTTCCCACAAAGGATCGGACT
>JBBMKF010000069.1:486752-497839 GCA_037834155.1 Curcuma caesia | reverse complement strand
AATATAAGTTCTAAAAATTATTATAGTATGGCGCCATTCACGACTGGTGCTGAAGAGATATGTACGATCTTTTCTTTTTCAGTAGTAGTGTAGTTTTTAATACTATTGCCATGTTAGACTGTTGCTGAAGGTAGAGTGAATAACTTACAGGGCTTTCATCCGTACAAAAGCATACGATACCTGATTAGGATATTGTAGATGTACGAACCGGGGCCGCCCTGCCAGGAGAGAATCATATTTCATTCAATAATCCAATTTGATTAGGTACTGATTCCGGGAAAAGGAAGGGACGAAAGAGGGATATGTGCGCCTTCTGCGCCCTTGGTTACCTTTGGCACCCTTGCCCTTGGGCCCCCCGTGCCCTTCTGATGGGCTTTGCCCTAGGCTTGGGGCTGAGCCTCTTGGCTTGTGGCACCTTCGGCACCCTATCCCAGCACACTGAGTTCGGTCTGGGAGTGCATTGGCTCGATTTCGGAGTGCATTTTGCTTGTGACCATAAAAGCACTAAAGAATCGGCACTCAGTGCCTTTACCTTCCGATTTGAGCCCGAAAAGCAAAAGAGAATCTGGGCCTTACTATAATATAAGTTCTGGAATGCCCTTTCACGTCTATCCCCACCCGTCTGGGCCTCTTTGGCCTGTCTTGCTCGCTTTTTCTGGCCTTGTCGTCGCCGGGTTTGCTCCTCGTTTGGGTCTTCTGGGGTAGGGGGCGGCTCGCAACCTTCTTCCTGGGCGCTATCGCTCGCTCGAGGCCTTTCGCCTTTGGTGCGTGCTCGGGTGAGAGTCCTTAGCTGCCTGGTGGGCCCATTCTCTGAATGCCATATTACGCACGCCAGGGTAAAGCACTCCTCGAGGTCTTCAGCATCATCCTAAATTGGTCTCGCGAGGCCCTTATCGATCCCTAATTTCCTTCGATGGTCTCGGCTCGGAAATGGAATCAGTGGGCGGGCTACTGGACCACATCACTCGATGCCCTCTTTGGGGCTTGGGGTTGGGCTTCGTCCTAGCTCTTCGGTGTATCGTATATGACCATAATCGACGGGCCCTTTTCGATTGGTCAATCCTTCCTTCGATGGTCTCGGCTCGGAAATGGCGTTCTCGACAATTCTCCCCTCGGTGCCTTAGGGCCGGTCCACCAGGGCATCGTGAGCGGCTCTTTCCTTCGTCGCCGCTTGGTCCATTGTCATCATCGCCTTGCCGAAGACTTGATTGAAGCGAGAGGGGCGGAGAGCTCAATAGTTAGCGAATGCGAGAGGGGCCCGACTATCCGATGTGAATGGCTGTGACAAGGGAAAAGATGATGCGAGGTTACGAATCTTTGACTTCTGTCTGCTGCAATTAGAGCTTGCGCACGGATGTACATGCATCCCTTGATATAATGGGATGATTCTGATTTCACGGATACGGGAAAGCCCCTTACTGAGCAAGTGGTCTCACCCACATGTTCAAACTCGAACACTTTGTCCGTAGAGGAGGCCCCCAACCAAAGATAGACGCTAGAGATAGATAATAATAGGCACATTCTCAAGCACAAGGAGCGAGCTGACTCACATCTGATTGCTTTCTAAGGCTATTTGCCGATCTTTCGAAGACTGAGGAGATCAGCACGACTGCCAGAGGGCTAAACTCATTAAAATAAAGAAGGACTTCATTCGGTCTACTACAGAGTCAGAAAGGTGTTCATATTGACGATAGGGATCGAAACCAGAAGTAATCGACTTGGGGACTCATCAAATTGGAAATTCAGAAGCTTAGGGTTATAAGTGGAGAAGAGCCCTTCATCTGAGCAATCCGTGAGACCGCCCTCACCTGATGGCTCCAAAGACTCCAGATCAACCCACAGAGAAGAGTCCACCGGGAGATTCCTCGATTGTTCGAAAGAAGACCGGAGAGATGGGACGCCGGATGAATAGGTGAGAGGATCGCCACCTCTCTCGCTCGGGAGTTATCCTTTCATTATTCTCTTCTCCCATATCCGCAAATAGTGCTTTTATCCCTTCCATCACTTCTTTATGGCCAAGTCTATCTCACCCTACGACGCTCCTCCGGCGGCTCCTCCAGCATAGTCTCTTGTCTACTCAAGCATTGTTCGCTCCTCTGGCTGCTCCGCATAGTGCGCCCGTGCTGGATTCTTCCGTACTTGATTGATCATTATTGCCATTCTTCTTTACCAGTGATCCGAGTCGGCCTCAACAATATGATCAAGTATGATCTACAAGTTCACTCTCGAGTCAGGACTGAGCGATCCGAGAGAGCGAGACCGATGAAATCGCACTGCTTTTTTGACAAAGCATTCGATTCGTGTGCGCCTCTTCTCTCTGGCCACCTAGGCCCGGCATTTCCCCAGTGAGCCCGGCATTACCTCTGGTGAGCCCGGCATTATTGTCCCGCTCGAGCCTATCCCCTTCCGGTATGGGGAGGTTCCGACCGCTAAAGCACAGAATGGGCGATGCCAAAGTTCATATATTATAGTATGGCACTCACAAAAACACACAGAAAAAACACTCACAAAAAGCACAGTTATGATTCTCTTTGTTGATACTTTCATGTTGGCGAAAAAGAAGACAAAAGACACTGAAATAAAGACAGAAAAAGAACACAGTTAAGCTTCACTCGATAAATCGAATTCGAAAGACAGAAAATACACTCATTTATGATGATCTTTTCATTAGCAGTGACATTATCCATAGTTATGGAGCGCTATACCACATTATCGATAGTGATGCTAATGATGCCCACGGAGCGGTCATTCAAGAGCAAGTGAGAGACTCCGGAAAGGCACAGAACGAAATAGCATCAATGGATACAGAGGATCAAAGAAGCTCTGTCTCAGCCTCTGAATAGGAGTGAGAGTGAAGCTCAGAGTAGAGTTAAAGAATGATAGTGAAAGATCTGCCGCTAAGGATGCTCTACTTTCCACTAGTGCTGGAAATTCTATCCCTCACCTTTGCACTAATGCAAGAACCTTTCTTTAGCAAATGACACAGACATATCATCAACGGGAAACCCGGCTAGCCAAGGAAGACTGACCTTGACATTAGTCTCTTATCTTTGCTGGAGCGCTGTATAGGATAGACTCTCTCTATCTGCAGTAGAATAATAGAGATCCAATACCGTAAACCAGTAAAGGAGATCCCAGAGTGAAAGGTGATTGAAAGAGTTCTACTTCAGTGCGATAAGGCCCAGAAAGTACTCATTATAGGCACTTCGTCCCTTTTTCGCTAGAACACTGAATGCGCGAGAATGGCACGGAATGTGCGTAATAATGACGAGAAAGTGCGAGTTCTCAAACTAGAATGAATATATTGGATATTGTGCGACTATTCAATTTTGCGACTATTCACTACTACTTTATATATGGTTTGCACACCTGAATCTAATGTGAGTCTCTTCCAATACGCTGATCAAAGGCCCAAGGAGATTTATTATAGAAGATTAGTCGTAAATAGCCCCAAAGGCTATTTATATGCCTCTGCGTAGCAGAGGTACTTATCTTATATTATATACAGTTAGTCTACGCCAAAGGGGCTATTTATCTCCTTAGTTAAATTCGGGTTCGACCATAGGGAGAGAGGAGTATAAATGGCCCCAAAGGCAATTGACTACTATCCGATGAGCGACAGCGACGTGGTCGGGTTCGACCATAGGGAGAGAGGAGGCCCCAAAGGGACGAACTCACGTGATCTACCAACTTTTTATTATTCGACTAATCCCCCTGTATATATATTGGCTTATATTTTTGGGAATTTATTATAGTATGGGGGAGAGGGACGTCTGACTTCCATAAGCGACGTGGTTCATTATAACTAGAACGGCTATTGAAGCTATCACGGCCGGAGCGAACGAGTACTCAAAACAGCGAACTTCCGGTGCTCCGCCAGCAGCTGCAGCTGTTTGCTTTCATTCTGTCCCTGCTGCTACCGAGGAGTCTGCTTTCCATTCACTATTTTAATATTCCATTCCCTCTTAAATCATCCCGTACTCTTGAATAGGATTAGGTGAATCATTAACTCTGTCTTAAGCCGTGCAGAAGGAAGATCAAGGTACGAGTGAGAGAGTGAATTACTTAATGAACGAACTGGAAGGGAAGGAGTGAATTACATTCACGACTTGGAGAGAGTGAATTACGTAGTAATTCACGAACTGGTGCTAGCTAGTGAATGGTTACATTCACGACTTGGAAAGAGTGAATGGCTATGCCATTCACGACCTGGTGCCAGCTAGCTGAGAGAGTTCAAATAGTAATAGTAATGCCATTCACTACTCTTTTTAATAACTACTTCCATTCACGACTTGGTGCTTGAGTTCATTAAGTAGTAATTCACGAACTGGTGCTAGCCTGGTTCATTAAGTAATTCACTCACTGGCTAGGGCGACGTGGACGGGTCTAACTCTATTCTCTCTCCCTTAGGTGGAGCGACAATACAAACAGGTTATGAGCCGTTCCTCTCCGCTAAGTCGAGTGAAAAGCGAACTATACTATTAAGTTTCAGTCTTCATTCCTCGGTCGCCAACCATTAAGAAAGAGCTTTCTCGGGAGCTACGCCTCACACCCCCGACCGGGCTGAAGAGCATCGCGACGTCAGAGTAGAAGGCATATGCTCCGGCAGCAGCGGAACTCAGCGTAACTCTTTTCATTTCACGTCGCTGTCGCTCGAAATTGCCTTTAATGTACGCTCCACCCTGAGCTTCTTATCAGTCCGATACGGTTTTCTAGTATCATCTGTCCTGTGAGTCAGCTTGGAATTCCTTAGCTCTGGTAGAGGGGGAGTTCTCCAGACCGTAGAGATGAAGGCAGAGAGCGGAAGCTAACAACAGCAACCGGAGCAGATTCTACCATAAAAGCATAGGGAGCAGAATCAACTATAAAAGCAAGGGGACCGAACGGGGAAAAGCTTTCAAAGGTATCCGTAGCTGCTGTCAGAAGGGCCACAAGGCGTCCTCATACTATCTCCCTAAATAATTACTACAATAAAGCGAGACGTCTAATACTTTATCACTCGTCCCAGCAACCAAGACCCTCTCTCTCTCTATCTCCCGTCATATTTGGTAGTGCGATCCCACGTCGCCCCGTCTAACCCGTCGTTGCCTCGGGCCTTGTGTTTGCTCGCTCATTCGCTCTTCGCGCTTCCGCCCCTCTCCCTTTATTAAGTAATGCCAGAAAACCAGAAACCAAAGCAGGGCTCGACAAAAGATCAGGACCCACTGAAGCGATTCCTGTTTTAGAGCCGAGTCGCGAAGCAAGAACGAAGGGATAAGCTTATGGTATAGGCAGAAGCCTAAGAGAATGTTAGAGGCGAGGTAAGAATGTTTTGACCACGTTTTTATTGTTAGCGAACGTTTTATTCTATTTAATTTCTATTCGGAAGGACTTAGGTGAGTGAGGAATACGTGGTTTATGGGGGCGGCTCCCCCTCTTCGATTAGTTTAAAAAGGCTTAGGCACCGTCCTACCCTGTTCGAGAAGCCAAACTGGGTAGCAGCCCTAGACAACTTTTGAACGAAATGAAATCAATCAGATCAAATATCCACAGCTTGACGTCTGAGTCCATCAACCAAAGAAGAAGAAGCTTGATCGTTCTTGTCCCAGGGTTTCTGGAATCAATATTTCTTCTAAGAAGGGATCGTAGTTAAAAACAAAAACTTTCAATTGAAAGAATCACGACGCGGGATCTTAGGCTGTTGAAGAAAAGCTTTTTTTATTAGGTGAAGATTCTGGGATGGAGGAAAAAGTCTTAGCTTAAGAAGCTAGAATAGAAGAAGAGCTCGTGCAGGTTTCCTCTTTTGCTAATAAGATATGGGAGTTGGTCCAACCCAGGATACAATATATTATTTTAGTTAAGGCCTTAGGTGCGATCACCTATTCCCCTGCTTATGCTTTGAATGGATATCGCTCTGGCGTGATAGATAGAGGGGGGAAAGGGTTTAAATCACCCACCAATGAAGAGCCCAAATCGACTTAAAAGTGTTCGTGACACAGAGGCCGGGAAAGAAGCAACAGAAAGGAATTTGTTTTCCAATGCGGCTTAAGCGATCCTAGCGCAGAACAAAGCTTTCCTTGTTTGAGCTTTCTAGTTCTAGTTCCGGCTTGCATCTTAGTCTTCTGTAGTGCGCTTACTCCAAACCATCTATCTGCAGGCTAAAAGGGAGAGAGATATGATCCATTGGATTAGCGTAGTAAGAATAAAAAAAGGCGTACTTTTATTATTAAAAAGAATCCATCGAAGAAGTCAAAACTAAGCATTCAATTCATCTCGATTGGTTGATTCCTTGTCTTTCAGTTTCTGGTCCACTAATATGAAAAACCGGGCCAAAAAAAAAAATATAGTCGTCCTTGCTTTTTCTGTGCTGTGGAAGAATCTCGTCTGGTCTCATCCACCAAGTCTTGTTCAGCTTCTGAAACAAAGAAGAAAAGTTCGGGGTAATTAGCCCAACCAACCTTTCAGTATCAGCTGAGGTGGAAAAAAAGACATCTACCTTTGAGAGAGCTTTTCCTTCCTTCAAGAACCCCACTACGCGGTAAGTCCCTTTATGTCGTTCCAAAGTCTCGAAAAACGGGGGAAGAGCCGAACCCTTGATGTGAGATTCTTCGTGCTTCGTGTTAGGGAGACAAGGGTTTAGCTAAAGAATTGAATTAGAGCAGATTAGAACTTTCATTCTCACCGGAATTTATTGCTTTGACTGTAACTGGCCGAATCCGTTTCGCAGCATGGTTGATTCCCCAAAAGAAGGGAGAAATGTTAGCCTAGCCGTAGTAAGTAGAGTTGGCGCGTCTTCTCTTAATTCTTATATTTCGATATCCGTCCCTCGCTCACTTACAGGCGCACGTACAGGACGCCCTACTTCTGAGATTGTATTAGAAACTGTTGAAAGATCCTCCGTCTAGTGGGAGTAGCGAATCCCCTTTCTGTCAGTGAAATCCGATCCAAGCCCTATCGATACTCTCGCACCAATGAATGAAGCTTTGTTCAATAGTTCGCTCAAGAACTGGCACAATGCCTCAGTCGGAGGAGAGAGAGAGAGACAGGACAAAAAGGCTTTCTAGGAATTGAATCAATAGGCTCAGAAGGCGAACAGATTGAAAGCTTGATTCACAGCAAACCTGACTTGACTCTATCAATGACTTTGGAATCGACAGATGAGATTCATTTTATAATTAATGGTTTTTCTTCCTCAATAGGAACTGAACTTCGACTTGCCTCCTGGTCTGACAATAGGGATCCCTGACTAATGTGTGGAGAAGGGCTAGACGATCATGGGCACAAAGCCAGAGGAAGTCGTTCACTCTAGGAGTTGTTTGGGCAAATCCACTTCCAGTCACTCGATTGGAGTCTTTGCTGAGAGTCTTGATGAGCAGCCATATGGTAAGCATGTTTGCTTTTGAAGTGACCCTTGGTAGACCCTATTTCTTCTTTTCCTTTCCTTCCTGACGTGAACGGCCACTAACAAGTACTAGTACTTTCTTTTTGGGTATCGTGAGTGCGGAGCCTGGGGAGTACGAATTCTGTGCCATTCGAAAAAGAGCAGAGAATGTCCCGGCAAATGCAAGCGTCTCATAGTTCACATTTGATCGATTCAAACCTGTTGTTTAAAGAGCTGCTTGCTACCACTTTGTAATTGTATTAGAAGACAATAGCCCAAGACTGCTGTGGCATGCCCTGTTTACAGCTGCTTATCCTCTTCTGTCTTTCCGTCATCTCAACCTCGCACCTAAGCATCACGTTCCTAGGGACAGAGACATCTGCGCTCTAAGTCCCTCATAGTACTGCCAGCATGCAACGCAACGTAAAGCATGGGAGTCTTTGGGCATTGCTTGAGCGAAGTCAGGATCAAGTTAAATAAAGACTGGCTACCTAGAGCGCCCTCACTGCACACTTTATATATATCTGTTTTCATTATCGGCTACATGCTATCGGAGAGAGAGCAATGGGGGTTCAGTAAAAAACATTTACCACGCACTCAATTCAATGATCAAGCAAATAAGCAAGACGAATCTCTTTCTATACTACTATATTACGAAATAAGGACTCAAGTACATACGATTACCTTTTTTAATTAAAAAAATAAAGAGAGGGTAGGTTTGGAACCTATAATAGAGGCAGAAGCCAGGCCACCGTAGCTATCTAGTCGAGTGTGTCGATTGAAAGTGAAAGAGGAGGGGCTTTCTTTATATGGAAACACATAAAGCGGCTTCCACCCGCCGGCAAAGAGATCTCGATCCTCTCGATCCCTGGAGTACTCCTATCTTTCCGCTGAGGGAGGGATCTATTCCCGAATGGCTGACTCACCGATATAGCTGGCAGGGGAGCGAGGAAACAAACCAAAATGAATATTAAAGCATTCTTTTTCTTTTTTTATATGATCTCCTCACCTATAAAGCACGAGTCAATCCCACTATGCCGATGCCGGGTAAGAAGGATTGGGAGATGTCGACCGATACTATTTAGTTGGTGCAAAGCACCCCCTTTCCACAACCCCTTTTGTTGATGAAGGCAGTGCCATATAGTCGTAAAGGAACTCTCTGCATTCAATGATCGAACCCGCAACCAAGGTAAGGTGCCCGCAGTCGAAACCCGAACTTGTATATAATATAAGTTCAAATATGAAGGGCGCCTGGACCAAGATACTACATGCCTAGACCACGACCATCGATAAGATAATGTGGAGAAAGAGATCTCGGATCTATTAGTGATTTGGCCACCTCTCCTGGCAAAGAAAGAAAGGCGCTCATAAGATGCCCTTAACAGCTATCACCGCTTTTGCTTTCCACTAAATCTAAATAAAAGGCAGCAGGAAAGCCTTTCACATTCACTTGCCTATGAATTCCTCCTCAGATCCATTGTGGAACCCCTTGCCGTTAGTGCTTCCAATCATGTCACAGACAAGCCTGAAAAACAGATAGGTTTGATTCCGTACAGAGGTAACTGCATGGTATACACAGGCGCTTAACAGCCCTCCTCCAATCCCCCGAACTGCATCAATTTCTACCACGCTTGGAAAACTTTTTTTCGTCAAGAACTTCTGCCTTACGTAAAGTTACCAAGGATTTCAAATGCAAGAATTTACCCGTTGTGAAGGACCTAAAGACGGGCAGAATGATAGCTATAGCTAGAGGGAAGAAGCATGGGGAGCGATTTCAACCAGGAACCAGGAGTTCGAGGATGAAAAAGTGTTTGCATTAGTAGCAGCTGCTAAAGCCAGAATCTAAGGAAAGTTTGTGTCGGCATTCTTTTCTTCTGGCACCACAGATTTGGACATGCAAATTTATCTACGGGTGCTGATCAACTCTTGCCTTTTTTTTTAATTATTGCTGGAGCTAGCTGCCAACAAGGCAAAGATGTTGAATTCATGGAACATATAATAAAAGAATATTTCCTCTGGATTTGATCCATTCCGAAGTACTTATGGGCTTCAGCCAGCAGCAGCATATGTCATCAACAGAACTCCATCTGATGTTATCATAAAGGCAAGATTCCATGGGATATTTTTCATGGAGATGAAAGTGCTTTGTGTCCAGACGTCCAGACTCACTCCGAGATCCATTATCTCCCAAGGCGCATTGTTCTGTTCATATAGAATTGTGCATCTTTCTCGCTCCCCGGCGATGCTTTGATCCTCGTACGACTTCATTTCATATCTTTCGGCATGTTACATTCGTGGAGGATGCTAATGCACTTAAGTATAGATGTGAGACTCTCTTCTTCCCTCGGTAGTGCCCATGGGAAGACCTGTTCTTCGCCAGTGGCAGAGTGGCAAAAGTAATCACTATCATCACCACTCTGACCATTTGTTTGGGAAGTGATACACTCAGAAAAGTGATAAGGTTCCACCAGATGAACTGGACATCACCAGCTGCCAGCCTTTATTCTCCGTCAGAGAGGTCTGGTAAGACCATCGAGCTATCTTCTTCTCCATTTATTTCTTTTCCATCTTAAACGTAAACGTAGGTCGATCTATGAAAATTAGCCCTTCGGGTCATGCAGGAAAGAAAACATTCTGAATCTAGCTCTTCCAGAGCCTTTTTATCTCCACTAATTGTATGGTATGGAACCAGAAAATCGGATCCTCAACTGCAACTGAAAGCGAAACTGATCTACGATTTAAATAGTACCTGAAGCCGAAAGCAAGAAATCGACATCTAAATAGACATCTATGGAATCTGACCCGACAACCAGCGAGCGGCCAAAGCCAATAAGTCGAGCCAATTCAATTGTTGAAAAAAAGAAAGTTTTTCAAGTGGGTTAAAAAAAAAAGTCAGATTTTATGCCGCTTCAAAGCAAAGTAAGCAGCTTCTAAGTCATCTAAGTCTATAGCGCTAGCCCTTCTCTTGGTCTATTAATATATAACTCCTAATCTCGTCTTTTCGGGTAAGTCAGTTGTAAATAGGAGTTTCATAACCTTCGCAACCAAAGACCAAAGAATCGAAAACGAAGGGCCCGGCTTTGAAATTCAAATTAGAGTAACCTTGTTTTACAAGCTTATCGACGAATAAAATGAGCTCTCAGCGCTCTTTATCTTTAAATTTAGGTACCTTCGAGTTGATTGTGGATTAGAAGCAGTTTTCTCACGTTTTAACGAACTTCTAGTGGGTTTTTATCATAGGAGTGGGCAGTTTCGGGTCTTGTGAGGCTTTCTGTGGTGGTTCCCAATACGAACGAGTAGCTTCTAGCCCTCTCCAGTTTGAATAGTTTCTTGTATTCCGTTGCAGCGCCAGTTAAGGTGAAGGTTGTGCCTATCATGACGATTCCAATGAATTTCCTGGGGACGACGGGTAGGCCTACTTCCTTGCTTCCCGTTGAGGCGGGCCCCGTTCTACCCATTGGTAGACTCCTCTGTTGACCATGCCACTCTCTTTCAGAGCCTGTTGGTAAGCGCTTCGTCCAGTATCAGGCTCGCGTACAATCACGTCACTTGGCCCCTGCTGCCTAAAAGTGGTCGAACAAAAAGAGATCCCACCCCAAAAGATCAATAGAAAGAATAGCGCTATATGATTCATTGATCACTGAAATTTCCGCCGGTCCGTAAGCCATCAATCTCGACATCAAAGAAAGCCCACCCAGAAAAGCTTACGTATACGATAAAGAGTTCG
>JBBMKF010000069.1:434837-465676 GCA_037834155.1 Curcuma caesia | reverse complement strand
TATTATAGTAAGAGGGATTAGTCTACGCCTTTGGGGCTATTTATCTCCTTAGCCAAAGGGTCTATTTTCGACTCAAAGAGGCGTAGCAGAGGTACTTATCTTATATTATATACAGGCTGATTAGTCTACGCCTTTGGGGCTATTTATCTTCTTGGGGCTATTTATCTTCTTGGGGCTATTTATCTCCTTTGGGGCTATTTACGACTAATCCGAATTTACCTAAAAGATCCCTAAAATCAATATAAATTTCCTTTGACGCCTATTCCAGTCCCCGCCTAAGAATAAGAATCCCACTAATAGAGGTATAGGTAGGTCTTCCATGCCACTGCTATAGGGAATGCGGAATTTATATTTATAGGGCGATCTGGTCGGATAATATCAAGTAGTCTGAGGCCCTTACTATATATTTGGCGAGGCGGAACTCTTTATTTGGGCCATTCACGCAAGTATACTGGTAATAATAGGAATGATAATGACGCGCCCGCTCCGGCTTAAGCAGCAGGCCCGGCGCTTAATCTAAGTGCCGAGTGGAGAAGAATCATAGATAGTAACGAGATTTAATTAAACTATGCCGCCTACTGGAAGGGGATCTTCTTTCTTATCAGCTATTGAGCTCACACTCTTTGACTTATAGTGCGGAAGAGAGAGTGCAGGGAAGGGAAGGGAGGGCGCTCTATGAGTTCGTTCAAGGAAGATCTGGATCAAGCAATTTGGAAAAAAAGCAGCAATGGATTTAAATTCATTCTCTCGTTTCTTTCCTTCTAGACTAGACCCGGGAGTTTTGACATTCTTTATCTGTCTTGTACCGAAATTTACTATATTAATATGGGGTGGAATAGAAAGAAGATAGGTTGAGGAAGCACTTTCTTTAACCAATAGAATATAGTTGGGGGGTGGAGTAGTAGCAGTCAGTATGGTGAGCCACTCTAGTGCATTCGAATGGAGCTGCGGATCCACTAATTGCCGGGGCAGAGTGATAGTCGAGACTGGGATTGACTTTGATAGCCATTCAGTCTGGGTAGTGCGATCGGGAGGACCAGTGAGGCGGGGAGGAATCAGTCTTAGACAAGAAGGAGAAAGATCTCTTTATAAGGGATTGTGATCCTGTTGGTTCTATTGTCATACTCTGGACTAGCGTGTGGTTGGATTGCGCTCTTGGACTGACTGTGCGGTCTGAGTGGGAGAGAAGAGGGCTCTATCAGACTCAGATGGTAGTGTCCAAGGAAACGACTGAAAGGAGCGGACGCAGAGAGCAATTCCTGTACTGTCTAAGCTCTCTTCCATGCTCTAAGTCTGATAATGGAGCAGCTTCTTTTCTATGTTCTCAGTCTGATCAGTCTAAGCACTGTCACTGTTGAGTGAGTAGAGAGTCCACTAGGGTGCTCTGTCCTTCATGGCTTTCTTATCTTTAGTTAGCCTTGGCTTGGATTATAATATCTTCTTCCCCTTCTTTAAGACCTATGCAAATAGTGTTTCGCTCCGTGCAATGGGTCATGGCCCACTGTGTGGCGAGCAACTTCTGCGAGGTCCAATGCTTGACGCTCCTTGCGTGGTATGAACCTGGCCCGAGGGAGTAGGTGTCCCTCCTCCTCATTAGCTACTAAAAAGATCTGGGTCGCTTTGTTAGTTCTCTAGCTCCTCTTAGCTCTGATTCAGTCAGAGGCCTCTTCTCCTTGCTAAATCCATCCTCCCGGATCTCCGATAATTCAATAGTCACTGCTATGCTAAGTCCTACGATTCCTAAGTTGGCAAGACACTCGATCGCAGATCCGTTTTCTACCCTCTACCGCACTAAAGAAAAGCCCAATAACTCAAAAGGTTGACTCGCTCCACTTGTCAAAAATCCCTAGCCGATCCAGGCCAGGACTCTCAGACCTCAGAGGCCACCCTTCTTAGTTCAATCTTATCCGGGCCTTTAATAAAGGTGCCTCCCTACCCTAGCTCGGTATACTTTGACTGAAGTGCGCCGGTCCGCCTTCCGCACCTTCTCGATCTCCGCGTCACTGTCGTTCGCTCGTCTGATTCTGTCCACCTCATTCAGTAAAGACAAGTGAAGGGTAAGACAGACAGACTGAGATTCCATAGCCGAGAACCAGAATAGAGTCCTACTCGGCACAGATCCATGATTAGCTATTACCCACCCCCCTAATTATCGTGCTGGTATAGACGTCCAATTCAGTACAATATGTGATATTGATCCATGTAATTTACTAGAAAGAAGTTCCCAGGGGCCATATTCCATTTACTACAGATGTGGGGATCTCTCTCTCACTTTCTGCTCGCCGGCGGTAGAGTGATGGTAAAGGAAATAGATTCAAGAGAGGGGGAGACCCTAACGTCCGGGAGCGGTAAAGAAGATGCCATTAAGCCCACAATTTACTATATTTTTATGGGCTAGAACAAATGCTTACTTGTCGGATCGCGAGGACCCAGAGCCTGATTACTTGATTGATGATAGTGCGAGCCCTCCGCCTGATTAACTAGAGACCGGGACTAGTTAGAGCGTGCCACTTCGTAGGCGCATGACTGAGGGTTGTCTTCGCCTCTTTCAGAGATAGCTATTCAAAACTACGAAAGATCTCCCTCTCTTGAATGATTGAAAAGAGAAAGGGACCCGAACAAAGAGAAAGAAGTAATGAGATAAGTACACGTTCTCTCTCTATGATTCTCAGAACCCGGGATACTTTCCGAGCAAATTGAATGAATGGCACAGGGGCACAGAGATAGAGACTCTGATCTCATGGAAAAGATTACTAGTACGCGATCCAAGGGAAGAATGCGAATCTGGTGACCGAGAATCCTCCCTAGAAAGGGAAGCTAAGAGAATGAACTGTGGAAGCCAGGCTTGGGATGAATTGACATGATGACATGACCTCTCTTGCTTACTAGTCTCTACTTCAAAGAGAGAGGGGAGATCCTTTGTCTGACTTAGCAACTCGCTCTGCAGACGGGCACTCCCCAGGTCACCTGATCTACCGAACTCTACCTATTGAATGAGGACGGTATCTGTAAGAGGAAGAGCTGGCCAACTCGGTGCTCCCTCAAGATTCAATCCCTAGCGGTAGTTTCGTACCAAAGTAAAGAGGCGGTAGATTCATTCCATCGATCATATACAGATCTTTATATTGCTTAGTCTTTGACCTACTTCAAGTAAATAAAAAGAGCAGAGCGAAAAGAGGAGAGGAAGAGAAGAGATTCACAAGAGCAAGGTGAAGGAGAATTTGATGGTAAAGGCTGAAGCGCTGCCCACTCTTCCGGACTGAACTTTATGTTTAAGCAATGCAGGATCCAGATTCTCAACTCCCAGGCGGGTCATACTACCTGAGCCCCTCTCTGACGCGTCCCCACACCCCATTGCACCACGAGCCAAAAGCGGAGATGGGCCACCGCCATCCTTACCCGAGGATCTATATGGAAGTACCCAGCGCCCGAAGAAGAGTGTGAGAAGAAGAGCTAACACATGGCCCTTAGGCCTCTTGGTTCTGAGTGAGCTTGGGTCAAAGGAGCTCTTTGAGGGCATACTCTACAGGACAAAGAAAGAGATTTCGGAAGCGCTCAACTCTTTATTTATATTAGAACTACCCCCCCCGTCAAGTGAAGAGTGGGACCTGAGAAATGCTAAATAAGGCAGCACTCAAGAAGGCTTGCAGATAATTTCCCGCACTCGGTGATAGCTAAAAAAGTCTGCATATAAAAGTGCCTTGAACTCAGGAGACTTGACACACTTTCTCATCAAACTGAGCTTCGGAATCGGGATCTAACTTCATGAAAAGAGTCAAAGATAATAAAGTGTGCACTTATCAAACTTCAAAGTGAACTGCGCGGCTCGGCTGACTCGGCACAAGAATAAGTTCCATCTTCAGACCAGAGCTCGGAGCATAGAGTGGGATCACCTGATTGATCTCTTCGACTCGGGGGCTCATAATCCACATGCCTAATCTATCTTTCCTTTCCTATAATCACATGCCTACTAATCTCATTCCTTTCCCATGCAGCATCCCTTTTCCTTTTACACCAACTAGGACTAGGAATAGTGCTTGGAGCTCAGGATCAAAACCATAGATTCCCGGAGGATGTTCTACTACTTAGCGGGTGGGAAAGAGGGCTTAAGAGAGAGTATTCTCACTTCGGCCCTACTGATATGATAGATAATAAAGTTCATGCCCGGCGCGAAAGCTCTTTTAAAGAGTCTCCGAACGTGGAGAGGGGACGGAAAGAATGTAGAACATAATGATTCAGTTGCTCAAGTAGCTCCCTAGAGAGAATCACACATATTTTTTATGCTTGCTTCCGAGCTCTGCTTTCTTTCATTCTAGTCCATTCGAAACCTATTTTATAAGGGAAGACTTATTATAGCCAACTATGTTATACGAATAAAAAGAGTGATTCTTGAACTCGGGACTGAACCATCCCTCACATTCCATAATACCTAAGAGCAAGAGGCTCGTGAAAAGCTCTGAATTCAGCTACGGTTCTTGGTTCTTCTTTAAGCAGTGAGTAGGCTGTCCCAATTCCGTTTGCTCCTTATTCATTCCACTTGCTAGGTCAGCTAGCTCAAGGGCCAAAGCTACATTTCCCAATTTACTATATTAGGGCGGTAGGCGAGTTCCATTTCAGGAGCTCGTTCATTCCACTTGCTAGGTCAGCATTTCTTATTATATTATTACTTATTAGTGATGGAGGGGACCGTCCCTATATATAAAGAGTCTGTCGAGGGAGACCCTCCCAAGATGGATAGGACCGGATTAGTGAGAGGGAGACCTTACCTATCTCTTATTGAGTTATCCTAGTGCCAGTGCGTGCCTATATCATGTCTTTCCTTTCGTTTCTGATTGATGACCGCTATTGCTTCCCAGAGCCTGAGGGCGTGTCGAAGGATTCCCAGAGCCTGAGATTCTTCCTACTGAAGGCCCATTAGACCAGACCAAAGACAGAGATGAATGGGATGGTAGTTGAAGGCCAGGCCCATGAGCGAGCTGGTGAAATCTCTTTCTCTTTGTCCTTTTCCTTTACTCGCTGGTAGCCCATGCAAAAGAATCAGTAGTGACCCACTCTGCCCTCTACACGTTATACTCATAGGCGGAGAGAGGAATAGGCGACGACAGGAATCGAACCGGACAAGTGAAGCTACGCTGATCTATCATGTAGCGAGCCTACTATCCTGCCCTCTCCCCAGCCCACCAGAAAAACTCATCAGGCTGAAGCTATTCGCTCGCTCGCTCGGATCTATCTTCTTACATGATGGGAGACTCAACTCATGAATAAAGCATGATGAATGATGGCCTAATCCTTCTACTCCTAGGACTAGAGCCCCTAAGCCCCTACTCTCACTCACACTACAATCATTCCCAAGAGAGGCAGGCTTTCCTCTATCTTTATCTTGCACGCTCCAATCCCCATGCTTTCCTCTATCTTTATCTTGCACGCTCCTATCATTCCCTAAGTGGGCATGCTGTCCTGGATCTGGTAGGCCAGGCACGCTATCCTGGATTTACTATCTTGGATCTGGGCTGGCTGGACCTTCTCCTTCGCACCGTCAAGAATCGACTTTGCTTTGCCCTCCGTACCTCTTTGGGAATTGACAGGAGCTGCACTTGCCTCTGTTAGAAGTGCGCCAGCCACGCTACGCTTCACAAGATTCTTAGGTGGGCTCGTTCCACTACGTTTTACGAACTCGTTTTTCACAATTCATCCTTTCACTGGTTCAGGCTCCGAAGTTTAGCAGACGGTGGAGTTCTGCACTAGTCTACTCTCTTTAGCGTAGAGCTTCTCTTAGTCACTTAGTCACTTGTCCGGTAGGCTTGTCCGGTGGGCTTGCTCAAGGGCGGTGAGGCGGTGTCTCGGCTTCGCAGGGACCCTATGATAATAGAACCTACGTTCGCGAGGACTAAGGACCCTACGAAGAAATGTTTTGCACACGGCTCAGTTCTGCTTTAGTGCTGCGTAGAGCAGCTATCTAGGCCAGTCCCACTAAAGGTCGGGAAGGGATCTCACTACCATTCCTAGAAGACCTCCCCACTAAAGCAAGGTAGGGGTGAACTTTGAAAGGAAAGACTCGTCTAATACTCGGATCAGTTGTCTTATATAAGAGAATAGTTGGGTTTCGGTGCGAAGGTCAGACTCGTCGGTTCAATGCAATGAGCCATTCAACTCTTATAGCTGTTCCAGTAGTGATGCTGGGAGATTCAGTGAAAAAATCAATCTTTCTAGTCCGACATAGCAGCAAAACCAGTTCAAATGGGTGGCGACCTTAGGGGCTTCGTTGAGTTCAGCTCAGTCGAATCACCATTCACCCCGGGCGTGGAAGACCTTTAGTGGGATTCAATTGGCCTAGACGTCAGAGGTCTTCATCCCAGGCACAGGTATGGAGGGCAGAAGCAGCTCCCAATCACCCCTTCCCCCAAGGAAAGCGAGGTAAGGTGCGAAGCGACAAGGCAGTGATAGATAAAAGAGGTGACTCATCGGAATTTATCTTTCTTATTGGGCAGATCAGATAGGGGAAGTCCAACCAAGGCAGACGGCAGAGATTCAGATCAGCCGACAAGAAGCCTAATCATAGGGAAAGGAAAGGAGATTTATTATAGCCTTACTATAATATAAGTTCGGAAGGTCAGAATAGAGAAGAATTACATGAGCTAAGCTACCGTGACGAGAACCGGAGCTAGCGGTCATAAAAGAGAACTGGAGCTAGCGTTCAGAGAAGATGCCACGTACCCGGAAGAGAGGAGGAAGCATATATCAAAGCACCTCAGTCAGGTATGGGTGCGGATGGCTCAGTCGACTCATAATAGAATATCATAGTTCGGTGTCTCAGTGGATTAGTCTAATCAGGTTGAGGATTTGACTCGGCCCACGGAGCGGTAAGACGAGCGGTGCGAGGCTAAGGGCAAGGTACGGAAGGCGGGGAGCAAGAAAAGAAGTTCTCGGCGAGACCAACGGAAGGAGGTGCGAAGCGGGGTAGGAGAGACAGGAGGTCGGGTATCGGATCTCGGGTTACGGAATGTGAGTAGAGTCAGGTGCCTTAGCCAGGCTACGGGGAGATGCTCCCTCGGCTACGGATGGGCTCAGAACTAATAGGAGGCGCAGTACCATTAAAGTAAGAGAATATAGCTGCTCCAGTAGTAGCGCTCGTAGAGGAGTCTTTTTAAACTGAATTCGATCCGACATAGCTGTTCCAGTAGTTCAAATGTGGCTATTCATATTGAATAAGATAGGGTCTAATTATATAGAAAAGAAGCCCACGTAGCGGAATTAATGGTGGAGCCTATTTAGTTTAGTTTAGTTGCGCAGAGGACCCTGCCCTGGTCAGCTCACTCGTGTGAGTTTGATTGCAAAGCGAAATCAAAGCAAACATCTCATGGGCTAATTCCCCGGTTTAGAGCTTCCCGAAGAGCTATGCGAGGTGCCGTGAGGTCGGTGCCAGAGATCAGCCAGGTGAGCTTAGGACGGAGAAGCGAGGTGCGGCAGAGAAGGTAGGAGCGAGCGACAGCGACGCCAAGGTACGCGGATAGGCCGTTGAGTACGGAAGGAAAGACGACTCGGATCAGTCCTCTCTAATAGCTTCGCTTCAGTACTTTTCTTCTTGAGTCGGGTCGGCTCTATGATTCAGCGGTGGGGGCTCTCTCCCATTCAAAAGACTGTATATAATATATACTATAATTTATTATATAATATAAGTTCGCTATTCACGTAAGGATGTTGATTTGAGTAGATAAGGATCAGACTCACTTCGGGGTAACCCCCCGGCCACCCCTCGCGAACTTATATTTATTTTAGGGTGCTGTTTCTTTTCATTTTTCGATTGATTCTTTCTCATGGGGGCTCATCGAAAGTAGTTCATGCCATGGAGGTCCGAGTGATAACGACGGCAATCAAAAGATAAGCAAAGTGAGAGCACCAAAGGGAAGAACTATACAAGATATCCTATCACAATTATGTTCTGTTATATTATAGGAAATGGCTATTCTGAAAAGACGAGAAACTGGCGTGTTTACTGCCCCGCGCACCACCTCTTCTCTTTTTTGCCCGGCTTCAACTTCTATATGCTCCTCTGCATACCTCTATATGCTTCTGCCTTTATCCTCTGCATGCTTCAACATTGGTTGAATGGGTATAGTCAACATTGATTGAATGGGTATAGGCGAGCTTCTTAGATCTATAGATGGTTTGGCGGGCTTCTTAGATCTATGGACAGTTTGATGAAGGGTAGGGTCCTTTCTTATTTTGATAATGAAAACATTCAACCATACGAGCCTCAAAGCATACTTCCAGAGAGAAAAGGGAGGAAGCAAGGACTCACGATCAGCAGAGCCGGCGGCTATCCGGCATTGCATTGGTATCAGGCTTATTGGTGTGTGGGTGTAGCTGGAGCACCCTTCTCATTAATATTAATGATACGCTATTGCAAGGTCCACATTGGCTGCCGCTGGGGACTCTGGCATTGGCGACGGCTCCTCTCCTACTCTTCCTGGTCGGGGATTCTATTTTTGTAATTACTGTCACTGAGCTGAGAGGAGGTCGCTTTCTATCTATATCTTCATCTTTCTCGGGGATTCTTAGACGCTTATTTTTCTCAGCGCTGACCCCTATCCTGCACCATGGGTTTTGTCCATGTATAGAAGCACCCACTGTCCTCCAAGCGAGAAGATAGCTATTTTGGCCTATTGCACTATGCTCTGCTTCATGTCATTTTTCCTCTGCTTTGGTCAGACTCTATCAATATCAATCTCCAAGCCCTAATCAAGATCAGCCTTGAACCCCTATTTCTCACATTCTCTCTCTTTTGAGTACCCGAAGGCACAATGGAGTTAGCGGAGATCCTAACATGAAGAACCTGTTCTGAGCGGATCTCCAAATGGAGAGGGATTACATATCAGAACTATAGGTCCTACACCATGAGGTAGAGATACGACTCCCTTGCTCCTAAAATAATAAGTCCCTCCACCGAATGCTCCTGGGTTTCCAAAGGACCTCTCTTGCAGCAGGCTAGGGCACGGAGGGGGCCTCTGCTTTTTCTTCTCCTTTTGCTTTCTCTATGATCCCATCTCCCTTTTCATCTTTTCCGGATTCTTTGCTCTTAGATCCAAAGCAGCTACTTGCTACAGATTCCTTGAGACCTCTATCCTTTCTCCTTGACCAACAGGTTGCTTTATTGGTATGACTGTACCCTTCTTCCTTATCTCACCTATCTTACCTGCTCAGTCCTCTTGTCGAGGGGGTCTTCCTGCAAGCAATTTCTTTCTTTTCTTCTTCAATTCAGCCATCCCCCTCCAACTGCTTCAGTAAGCAATGAGACCTTGCTTGCTTTGTTATTGACCGTGGAAGCTTTCTTATTGACTGTGGAATTGGTTTGCCGCTGCTCCCTCTGCCCTGCCGGTAGTAATGGTTTTCTATCAGTAGACCCAGTGCAGTAGAACCTTTGAATTTCTGTATTTGAGAGTCTCTTCTGTACCTGATCTCTGCCCTTTGCTTCGCTCTGCTTTGGCTTTCTTATGCCTTTTGAGCTGAGGTCACTGCCCCTCCTATTCTGGTGGAGGCCTCTCCCGCTGCTGAACTGTTCTGGTATGGAACCCCGCCTATTTCTGCTCCTAATGCCCAAGTCGAGCAGAGAAAGAATAAAAAGAAAGTAAAGGGAGGCTTTGAAAATTATGCACTGGGATAGGAAAGTTTCGGCCTTGAACGATGGATAGGAAATGTGCTTTTATGGCTATATCTCACTCCTGCATTGCGCTTACTTACTTTCAATCTCTTCTTCTGGGTCTAGCGAAAGTGCTTCAAGAAATGGCTTGCCTGGGTGGAAGGTAAACTCTGTCTGCTGATTCTGAATCATCATTACATGCTTCATCCGAAACAGATGCTTGATTAATGTACCCAAAGCATAGTAGGATTCTTAAACCCCGCGCACCTCCACGTCGTTATCACTCGTACCTTGCTTGCCCTGGTCAGTTAGAGTAAGAGAGCTGCTTCACTATCTTCTCCGCTTCAAGCCATTTGGACCTATGATTGGACCTATGAATCCCTCCCTCGTCCGAACCGTGTCGCGGATGCTGCATCGTACACCTTGATAGTGGAAAAAGGACTCCCTGCTTAATCAAGTAAGTCTGAACCCGCATCATTGGATTCTGACTTCTGGCTTTAGAAAGTCATTCGTATTACTTCACGATCCTCAGTTAGGAAACCTTTCTTTCCTCGAAGCGCCTTTCCCTACCTAGTTAGTAGAATACCAAGCATGAGTGGCCAGTGAGTCTACCTATGATCATTCATTCATATCGGGAAGTCCAATTCAATCATCTTTCTAACCGAAGAAAATCATTCTCACAACCTACCTATCGGTCAAGTGTAGTCGAATACTTGAATGGAAGACTGCTATGCTAGGTGGATTCCCACAAATAAGTCCATCTATGGCACTTCCCCTTTATCTTTCTCCCAAATCTGCCTATGAGATATTGGATCTGTAATTGACCTATTCGGGTTCATCACCTATAGTTTTTTCTGGATGCTGAACTGCGTAGCGGAAAGAGAAGTAGAATCTACCGAGGCGGATCTGGCTGTAGCCAATCCAATGGCTTTTTTTTATCATCTCAGATGAACGAACTCTTCGCAGGCCTCAGAGAGTCTACCATACGGGTCGCTCCCGACCTAAAACCAAGAGACTGCTGAAGCCGGAGTGCTTCTTCTTCATTCGGGCTTCCCTGGATAGAGACTTCTACTTGCATTGTAGTTAGAGTCTGGCCAGCAATTCTACTCTTTGGATTCGGGTAGAAAAGGCTCTTTTAGATCGTGGTTCTCGGCTCGCCCAGCCCAGTCGGAGACTTGAATGGTCGGTCTTGCACAAGAAGCAGGAATCAAAGTTTACTCGTCACTGCTTGAGTGGGCCGACCCCGGAAAGCTAAGTCGACTAGAGGGGTCGTGGCATCCACTCGAAGGAATCGAACTGTCCCCTGCTGAGTTCAGGCACTACACTATAGAGCGACAGTTCTCCTGCCCAGCTTCAGTCTGACTTTCCGGGAGGGGGTCGACCTTAGAACCGATTGATTATTGGGGAGCCAGGAGTGGGGCGAAGAACGAGCAGATCGGATATGGAGTACCCGCCTACGTGAAGACTTGAACCTGCTCGCTGGTTCACTATTACTTTCATTCTCACTACACTCATCTCAGAAACAACGAATAGAGAGGCAACAATTCAATCAAAAAAAGAAACACAAAACAACAATAAATTGAACAAGAACTGAGACTTGAGAAGCGACTATAGAGAGAGAATTTAAAATGACTTTATATAAATAACAAGAATAAAAAAAAAGAGAGATTAGGCTATATTTGACAGAATGATAAATTCTCGGTTAAAAGCACTCTCAGAGATCTCTCTTAATCATAAGGTGTACTCTCGAGATCTCTCTATACCGTGGAAGAATGTTCAATGATCGCATGTTGGTTTCGGAGGACAGGATCTTACGTTCTAGGCTACTTGAGAACCGACACGTTCTAGACTACTTGAGATGAGATGAGAACCGAGAAGAGAGAGTACCAAGCTCCAACTACGCCTTGAAGACCTCGATAGAGAACTCTTTCCGCTTCTTTTCCTATTGTAAGAACGAACCCCGAGACGTCCTATCAGTCTATATCCTTCCTAATCCCGCCCGACTGCTAGTGCCCTGTTCTTTCAAGGGTTCCGAAGAGACTGGGACCTATGCCTCATTAGCTCCCGAGAGCCCTAGCATCTGTTATGAGAAAGGAGAGTGGCAGTGGGTCTCCTTGCCGATCGGAGTCTGACTGGGATGATCAGGATCGCAGGCTGCACACACTATATTATATTATATTTATATTACAAGCCACTTTCCTTGTGGGATGCTGCTCCGAGGAAGGTTTTAACGCGACTGCGTCATCAACTTTGACTCGGCGGGAAAGTCCTTCCTCATGGAATCGTAGAGACTGAGCCTTCAGATTCTCCTCAGGGCGAGGCCCGGTAGGTATAGTCAGTCCTACACCTTCCATATGAATTAAGAAGCTCAGTGGCACTCGGTCAGTAGTCTAGTCTTCTTCATCAATAATGAATGGGACGGTGTGCTTTAGCGCTCTCCCCTCTCCGCAAAGGGTCTCGTCCCGACTTACTCAAGCGCGCTCACGATTCTTCTTTGAGATGCTTCACTTGATTGATCCACACTCGGATTAGCACGCTCTCCTTCGCTCCAATTCTTTTCTTTATTCGCTCCTGAGCCTCTTCCTTATTTAGAAGATTGATTGATGATTGAGAGCCTTTTCTTTATTTAAAAGATTGAGTTGAGCTAGCCACACTTTCGACCATTCTTTTTCGACTTTCGCCACTCTTCAACTTGAGAAGTTCTGTCAGCAGAGAAGTGCTCTTTCTTATGGCAGGCAGAAGCGACAGCGACGTCTCGTCTACAGTTCATGTATCACCCCGTTCCGCACCACACCTTCCTCGTCTTCTTTCATTTGTCCCTGCTCCGCGCCTGGTGGATTGGTTCATTCGGTCTTATTTCCGCTCGCAGGTATCGCTATTGTCGCTATTGTCTCTGTCGCAGGCTAGTCTTGTCTCCTCTTGTCCTACCCCGATGATTGGTATGGCTTCCCAGTCAGGCTGCTGGTCTTGGCCCTATTCCAAGCACTGGTCCTACCAGCTACTAATTCTCATCACTAGTCTTATAGCAAGGGCCGAAGACGAATGAAGCCAGAACAGAACTAGAGCACTCGATTCGATCTCACTCCCACTCCCATTGTTAAGGACAGTTGAGGCGAAGAAAGAGTAAAACGAAGAACTCCTATAGTGAGCTACGAGGCAGCGAAAGGTGGGAAATTCTGATTCCAGACAGCTAGAGCGCCTACCCCATAGTGCTGAGAGAAGGAACATGCCCTTACCGGACTACCCAGTCTGTAAGAGGAGACGACTCCCTTTAGTGTGGCAGATGCAGAAGTCAAAAAATCAGTCTCATTCCCTTCGAGCTCTAGACCTCTTGGACGACCGAGACCCCCTTGCCCCGCTCTTCACAGACTTAATTAAATAAAAATCATTCGTGTTTATAAAGTGAAAAAACCCAACTTCCAAGTCTACTGTCCCAGCTCGAAATAAAGAGTAGAGTCTCACGAGCCAAGCACTGACTCTGAATATGGTCAAAAGTAGAGCACTCGTCCGTGGTAAGAGTTGTAAGAGTAGAACTAAGTCCACCTTAGAGTCTCCTTTATTATTAAAGTTTTTTTTCTATAGAGAGAGAGTCGGAAAGCGCCGATAAACTTACCCATCGGATGGATAGGGAAGGGCACTTGCTTATTGAAAGTCCCGATTGGCTCGAGCTCTTTTCCGGAAGTGTAGGCACTCTAGTTTCAATGGGTTTCAAGGCTCCCGAAACAGAGATAAGAATGAATAAGGGCTAGGCGTTATAATTTACTATATTTTGGGGGGCATGATTAGAAAAGCCAGAACCCATATCCTCTACTCTTACAGTTCGAGCAGCTGGAGTCGCTGCACCCACATCAATGGTCAACTCCAAGTCCGGCTTAACGAGTAAGCACGCATAACAATAGTTGGGCCCGAGTCTTATGTGAGTCTTTCGCAAACAAAGTCTAATTCTCTCATATGAAAGAGTCCCACCCAATCTTAGCAACTGTGGAAGAAAGCCTTCTGCGCAGCTTAGCTTAGAAAGCCTTAAAGAAAAGCGGTCTTTCAAACCAACCAATCTTTTCTTTATTTAGTTGAATTCTCTCTATGAATAGAAAGAAGGATCGCCTCCTATTTTGAATTGAACGATAAGACTGGGATCCGTTCTTTCTTATCTTAAAGTTATTCTTCGAGCACGCCCTTTCCTTTCTATGGAGTGCCTCCGCCGGCCTAGAGTGAAGATGCCGTTATCCAAAGCACTTTTTTCTCGGTCCTCAATTCCTACTCTCTGGTCCTCCCGGACCTGCATCAGGCGACAGCTTATTTAAGTCAATCTCCACTCGTATATTCCGAGGTTGCTCCACGTTGAATAAAGAGTCCACGTCGCTGCCGCAGCAGATTATTACCAGTATTATTGCGTGAATATTAAACCCTTACTATATATTGGGAAAGATCTACTTAACTGTTTTGGCCCTTCTCCAGCTCGAGAGGGAGAGCCTTCCCTTCTTTTGACTTTGATTCTCTTCTTTTTTCACTTTTATAAATACGAATGAAAGTGCATTGAAGAGAGTCTCGCAAACGATCAGCATTATCGATTCATAGAGTAGAGAAGGTGCAGTGGCGGGTGCTTCGTCATTTCAGTGAGACTTGCTAGTACCACTTTTTGACCGGGCGCGGTTCCCTAGTGAGCACACGCTGCCCTTTCTCTGTCCATCCCTCCTTTTACTTGTTGAGCTGAGTCCACCTTGAGCACTGACTTTGATTAACTTAATAAAGCACAGACCTATTCCTGGGTACAGATCAAACTGATGCGTCTGCCTTCGTTCTACCTTCATGCAAGAAGAGGTCCTTTTCCACTCTGACTTTTCAAAGTCAAGTGCGCGTAGCACCGTGTAGTGCTGGTAAGCTGGCTTTCTTTCTTATCTACCCATCCGTCAGTCCGTTGTAGTACAGTACTCTAGCTTCTTTCTTTGTGCCAAGAAGATCCGTGGTAGGAAGACCGACTATAGCAGTAGCATGACATATGGGCAACCTCAAATCTACTCTTCTCATCTAAGCACCCGTATCTATATCTATATCTTGCTCCCTATCCATATCTGCTTGGGGTTAGCTTGGGCTATATCTTGCTCCTGCTCCCTTCTATACTATATCTGGTTAGCTTGGGCCTGGCAGCCTACTATTCCTAAGATCGAATGCAATAAGATAACAATAAAATAAGAAGAATGAAACTCCGACTCCTGTTCAAGCAAAGGAGGCGCACTCTCTCTTGTAGAGGCCTTTTAATAGTTCCAGAACCAGCAACTTTCGCAGTTAGCAATGAAAACTCAACGAGGAAGGATCTTCGGTAAGTAACCCAAAAGGACAAGCTCGGAAGCGGATGTATAGCTACTCTTGCCCCCTAGAAGATAGAATAGAAAGTAGAGGGATTCAATAAAACAAAGAATACGTCTTAAATATAAAAGGAGCAGACGAGACCGGACCAGAACTAGAGCACAAGGGTGCTCCTCAAGGTCCAGCGACCACGCACACTATCCACAGACTAGCCACTAAATAAGGTTAAATAAATCCCTGCGATGGCACGGCTTCATAAAGGGAGGAAGCACCTAGTCAGCATTCTGAGCATCCATATCCCGGGCACAGCTAACCCACTCCGTACCATCTGCTAGGAGGTCTTCTCTATCACAAGAGCTTGAAGCGATCTATATGGGGATAATTAATAATGAGGGGTTATGACTATAAACTAGACCTGGGGAAGGTTTATAATAAGTTAAGTGCCATCGAAGCAATTAATATACGTAGCTAGAAAACCATAACTAGAATGAACTAGGTCAAACATAGTATAAGAAATAAACCCCGGGTTTCATACTAATGAGTGAAATTTCCCAGAAGGAAAAAAACATGTTTATGCCAAAATGAAGGGCTTTCATACTTATGAGTTAAATAAAGATAGTAGACCCTAGCCGGAAGTAGCCTAAAATAAGGGGTTTATAACAAATGTGTAAAATTATTATTGAAGCCCCTAGCCAGAAGTAGCCAAAAAGAGGGGCTTTTCATACTTTGGTAAGGACAACCCGGAGCGAAATAAGTAATGAAGCGAAATGACCGGGCTTTCTCACTATTATAGTAATGTGTCATACAATGGTCAGACAGAGTTATATGCATTATAGCAGAGCTCCACGTAGAGTAATAGCATCACAATGAACGGAGGTAAAATGGTTCTAAGTAAGCACAAAGAATAGGGTTTCATACGAGACAGATATAGTATAGTTCATACGATATATAAAAAAAGTAGGAAATTCCATACAAATGAGGGCATGAGCACCAAAAGCAGTAAATGGATAAAGAAATAGAGTCAAAGTTATATGAGTAGGAAGTGATCAATATCAATAATCACTTTATCAAGCTAATAATGCAGATTCTGTAATGGTTAACACCCCTTCTTTAGTTCCCTCAACTCAAATTTCACTTCATGGATTTGGAAGTCATTCTATGAATGGTACGAGGGTTATAATAGCTATACCAATGGATAGACTCATTGGTACACCCCTACTATATATTAAGTTCGCAATACTATAATTAGCGAAAGGGACAAGCATAGCTAAGTTGAGTCTCGACCGGAGATAAAAAAACCTTAAGATTATTGTAATCCGCTGAGTTTAATTACTAGGGTGAGGCCACTCCTCTATCCAATGAATTTGTGTACCAAACTTGTCCACCCGAGGTGTGGGTGCGACGATAAATGGATCCGCCCCTGTTGGAGGCTCCCCCACTACTTTATGCAGCGGTCTTTGCTCTCATAGTATATGAATTACGCTCACTGACGAGCTATGTCTGACTTCTTACTCTAGGCTTATGGAGGTGTAACACATTTCAGTACTTCTTAGATTATCCATAACTCTCTTTCTAGCCTATCCCCTCATTCAAAACGTATAAGTATAAAGATCTAATGTATAAATGTGATTCTCCCCCTTATGGTAGATCCCATCGTAAATTGGGTAGACTCACTCCCTTATGGTAGATCCCTTCTTAGATGCCAAGTCGGTATAGCTACTGTATACGTACTACCTTTCGGCTTCCTTATGGTAGCTCAAGGCCCCCGAAAGGCTTAGCCTATTTTCTTATATCTTTCACTACCCCACAGTAGAGAATGGCTATTCATAACGCTTAGTGTTTTCTCAGTCGCACCTTTCACAGTCGAGCCCATCTGGGATCTCCTCACTCACTTTCTTTCCATTGTTGCACTCGGCTCTCTCCTTAGAACTTATATGTATGGCTCACTATTGAAGACTCTCCCCAAACGGTCCTGCAAATAAAAAGAGATAAATGAAATCAGATGAGAGACTTTACACTTAGCCATGAACTCATACTAGTTAAGTTTATAGTTGAAGCGCCTAAAATAAATATAAATTCCGAAGGAGATAAATAGCCCCAAAGGCCCTACATTCATAATATTAAGTTCTAATCCGCCTGTATATAATATAAGTACCTCTGCTACGCAGAGGAGATAAATAGCCAAAGGGGCTATTTACGACTAATCCGAAAAGAAAAAAATCATAGCTTCCTTTTCTAAAGACAGGAAAGTTAGGGCACTCAGATCTTCGGATAGGAAGGAGCGACAGTGGTAGAGTTCATGGCCATCGGAGAGTCGAATATCTTAATATAATTGAACACTACGAAAGATCTGCTCGGCACAGAATTTATGCTAAAGAGTTCTCATTTGCATTCTATAGGAAGCTATAAAATTACATTATAAATTATCTTCCGGAATTTATATTTAATTAGGTGAAGTTAAGTTTGCAAAAAGCTTCTTCCCCAAAGAGTAAATGGTACACCATTTACGTAATACTATAATTTGCTGGTGCACTGATTACATAAAAAGGAGCCCTTGAGCGCTTCCCCTCGGATCAAACTAACGGAATCAAACTACTGGTACGGAGCCTCTACCGGTTAGATTGCACGGGATTTGAGTGGACGAGTGAAGCGACGTGCCTTTCTTTTGGTGCCCGGACCGCCCGAGTCCATTATCCACTAATAGGAAGAGGGGCTTCATCCCGTGAAAGAGGTAGGGATTAATCTCATATATTAAGTAGGTGCCCATTCAGAAAGGGACTCATTAAAAGGTTCGGAAGAGTCGTACGGGAAAGCAGTAGTTAGCTCTTAAGCCTGAAATGGGCGCCACTCACTCTCGGCCCTACTATATAAGTTCTCTTTCCTCTCGCCTCGAGTTACTCAACTACTTCACGTCGCTGTCGCTCACGTCGCGATAATTAAAATAATGCTCGTACCTAACAACCTCTCTCTCTCCCACAACCGCTGCAGTCCTGAATGAAGGAGTAGCCCCAACAAATATTTCATTGTAGACTATACTTTAATATATTATATGACGATTCAAAACTACTTTCGATCTACCCCTCAGTCGTGAATTGCTTTGGTACCATGAGCTCTTCCCCTAATGGTCGAGCCAAGCAACTATAATATAAGTGAATGGCTATGGGTAAGAATGAGCTCTTCTCTTATGGATGCCTTGGGCTTTCATAGTTCTTTGTAGCAGTTGCTCCTTTCCCAACCCGAACTGCCGCTAATATAACAAACAATGGGATGACGCCCCTAATTATAGTTATCACATATTTTGAATCGGCCCTCTCCCTAACTAATATGAGATACTATCCCCCGCGTCTAACTCACTCGCCCCTTGCTCCGATAAAAGCTGATATTCGTCTTTTATGTTCCGGGTGCTCCGTACCTCTCCTTTAGGACGCGTTCGGGAATTTATTATAGTATGGCCTTGAGCAGTTAATTCAATTCGTTCTAGGTGCAATGCCTAAGCCCGATAACTGGGTTAGGTTGAGACTGGCAAGGGAGACAAAACAACTCTATCTTTTGTTCGCGTTTGGGACGTAGACCAGCAGCCGGGAAGAGAAAAAGATGAGGCCCTGTATATATATTGGCTCAAGAGGAAGAAGACACTTTGAGAAGATATGCTGAGGTCTCGAGCAACTTAGAGAGGAAAGAGAACTATCATATCAGGTACACCATGTTAGTAATACCAGTAATTTGCTGCGCCTAAAATAAATATAATCCGAACTAGAATTAGAGCTCGAATAGAATGACGGGAGATAGTATGTAATAGCTCGCTTTAAAGTTAGGGAGAGGGGCATCTTAATCTGAATCTGACTTCTGGTCCGTACTTGAAACTCCATCTGAAGAACTGGGGCCGGCGAACTCGACTTAGTCTTTTATCTTTTAGGACTTGCATACCCTAGTAGAATATTAACTGGCGTTCAAAGCCATTCACTCTTTTTTTCATTCACTATTAAAAACTACGAAAGATCTAACCCAAACAACAGTCTCCTATCTTTTAGGACTTGTATATTAAGTTAAGTAGTTAAATATTAACTTAGAAGGGAGGATAGAAGCTAAGTGCTCGAAAAAGACTCTAAATAAGGAGAGTAACGAAAAGTGTGAGACTGAAAGGGGAGGGCCGACCAGTAGATCTTTCGTAGTTTATTTTAGCCATGAACCACTCTTGCTGAGGGAAGACTGCGACGTTACGTGCTAGACATAAAGGGAATCTCTTTCGTTCTTTCGTATCCAGCTCACTCAATCTAATATAGAACAGTATAGTCGTCTGATCCCCATTTTGTTCTCGGCAAAAAACTAGTAAAAGGATAGGCTCCACCATAAGGAAATCCTAATCCATGAACTTAAGGCAAGTGATTTTATCTTCATAACTTATAAATAAGGACACTGGGGAAGAAAGGGCAGACTATATAAAGGGATCGACGGGAGTACGTATTAAATAGTTAGACCATAAGGAGCTAAACGCATGAGAGACCATAAGGAAAAGGCTAGGAGCGAATAAAGATTTAGCGCGAGCCATACATATAAGTTCTAAGGAGAGGGGAAGATCGAAAGGAGTTTAGAATTGCCATGAAGGACCTCTTGATGAGGGGCATTTTACTCTAACTTCTATAAGGCCATTGTATACTTTTTTCGGGAATTTCTTTATAGTATGGGGATAAAGTTTTGAGTGAGAACTATAATTTAAGAGCGAATGATAATGACGCGCTCGAATAGAGGCTAAATCCTTATAGCTCGAACTTTAGCGAGCTTTCAAGTTAGGAGCTAATCTCTTTATGGATTGCGCTATACCCCCACTACGCTTACGAGGGGCGAGTTATATTGTAGTTTTTTAATTCCATGAACTACTCTTGCTTCGTAGAGGACTTAATAATTATACTTTCAATTTCCTAACTTAGACTTGCTATTTAGTAACTTGCAATTTCGTAACTTATAGTACTCAAAAAAAGAGTGAGTTAGAAGCGATCATATCCATAGTATACAATAACTATGGCACTGATCCTGCTATTCTAGGGCAGGGCTCAAGTTCAGGAAGCGAAGGCTATTCAAAACTACGAAAGATCTACAGCAAGAAGTTTCACATGGTCATTTACTCTTTCCTTACTTTCTTTCTTATGGTAGATCCCTTTTGGCTCTCTCCTTGTATTATATTGTAGAGCTATTTTATACTATGTCCCTTTAGTTACTTTATTTTGAGTGCCTCATTGCTCCATCTGTGAAGTATGTTCATGAACTCTTCTAAATTCCCTCTCCCTAGTAGTGAGAGTCTCGCGCTTAATTCGCTACTTATAGGGGAGATATTATCTATATATACCCCATCGCGTATACTGAAACTTACGAGCTATGGAATACGTACGTACTAGTACTCTCTTTAAAACGATCCCTCCTCGGCCCTTCCTCTCCCGTGTAGTGGGCTTAATGGTAGAGCTATGTCAGACTCTACCCCTCAATTATAAAAGAAGACTTTCCCAGCAACTATAAACTATTTGAGTATCTTCGTATATTCAATTCTATTATATAAAGTTATGACTTCTTATACTATGATATTGAATTTCCATTCACTCAACCTCTCCCCCAGCAGCGAGCCCATCCACAATTAGATTTGAACTCGTTCCAAGTTCTGATCTCGCATGAATTGAATCAAAGCCTCAGACGGGGCCCACTCTACAGCAAGAGGTAGTCAATGGTATACCAATTACTCTTTCCAAGGGAGCTATCTAATTTCTTTAGATTATCTAAATGCATCCTCCCTAATCCAAGTCAAACCCCCTCCAGCAAGTCGTTCTTGTCTTCATTCACTCTACCACATTGGGTCTCACACTTATCGTCCCTTCACCTGAACCTGGGTCTCGTACTTTACTCGATTAATTCATTTACCTAGGTGACTGGAGGCTCTAAGCAAGGGGCGAATGGGAATGACGCGCTTAACTTTATAAAAAGACCTAGCTATAAAGAACTATGCACAAGTGTTTTGATGCCCTTCATACGGGGGTTCGCGAAAGCCAATCGTTATGATCGATCTCCTAGCAGGGAAAACTCTTTTTATGCTTACTTATTTTAATTTAGGGTTCATACTTTTTTTTTTTTTAAGATCTAACGGAACGGAGGTCACTTTCTTTTTAAGCGGGTTTATAACTTTTTAGTAATTAGTAAATTGAGCTCACGGAAGCGGCTTTCTAACTTGATAAAAAAAAATGTCCATTCATATCAGCTGCTTCTAGGCGCAAGTCCATTCACATAATACGTACATTGAGACTCTCATTTCTTTGCTGAGCTCGATAGAAGGGAAAGTCCCTATAGGGAGAGAGAGTAAAGAGGTCACTAAGGGTGAGACCGAGAGAGGGGGAGAGGGTCTGACTGAAAGGGATGTTAAGGGCTAGAGCGAATGCAAAGACTCAATGGTACACCCCTACTATATATTAAGTTCGTAATACCAGTAATTTGCTTTGGGATGTTAAGAGCTCGACTGAGAAGGATAGGGTGGAGCTCATGGTACAAAGCAATGAACGACTGAGGATGGAGTAGTCTAGATAGACTCTAAAGAGGGATAGAGTACAATCATAGTTTGGTCATGGGGTTTGATATAGAAAACAATGACTCAATCTAATAAAAAGCAAAAAACACTAATTCGATTAGACCCGTCATTATATGATATGCGAGCTATCCCCGAATTAGATTAGAGCCAAATAAGAATTCATATATAGAGCCAGAACTTTCAAGCGAGCTATCTTCCGCGTCTAACTCACTCTAAACATCATTTTCTTATACTCTATACTCAAATTAAGACTCTCATTTGCAGCGGTTCAGCTACTGGGATGGGACGAAAACAAAAAGACCGCTCATTATAGTATAGCATGCTTTGTTATTTACCCCTAACTCTAATTAGAAGTCGCTTTGATCCCTCAGCTTTGAGAGTGGATTCAGTTCTGGGTGCAGTTGTAGTTTGTTTTATCTTTTCCTCCGTAGTTGATTCAAGCTTGATGCCCACTACGCGGGATAGGGCACTAATCTCTTTTTTTTAACTAGAATATTGAGCTCTAATATATAATATAATATAGGGATAAGATCTAGAGTGGAGTTCTATAGCAATTGCTTTCGGCCAATTTAGTGATGAATTGGTCATCTTTTTTTTTTTCATTTTATACAACAGTGACCAAAGAAGAGAATTATAGCTACTGATTTATGAAGATTTATTTTCACATTTGGAGCACTTAGCCTACCATTTCTGTGTCCAGTTAATTTGTGTCCAGCTATTTATGAATAAATTATGACTCCCTCGTTTGAAAAAAATAGAGTCTTTAGTACACGGTGACCTTAGACTCGTGCTCAATTTAGAGACCTGACGTTATCAGACCCAGAGCCTAAACTGAGCTAGCATAAGAGGAAGCTGTAGCCTCGAACGCTTCTCTCTGATTGGATTGCATTTATAATAAATATATAAATACATATTGTAACAATTGTGATAAAAGTGAGTTAAGATTATCTTTAAGTTATTGCCTTAAGCAGGAACATGATGATGGACTCAATTCAATTACTATCATAATAGTTTGCGTATCTGACTTCTACTTAATTATAATGACTTCTACTTATATAATCTACGTTTGCTACGTGAAATTTATATAAGATATAAGAGAAGGAAGATAATAGAAGATAACAGAAAAGAATTGTTTGCGAGGGCCTAAAATAAATATAAATTCCGAGTTAGAATATTGATTTGAGAGTTGTCCCTCTTCTTTTAGTCGAGCACTCTATCGTGCGTCGTACCATTCAATAAATCCTATTACTTGAGTACTGAACTTGATCAAAGACCTATAAAGAACTAGGACCGAGTGTGGCCGGGTTTATCAATTTCTTTCACATTTATATCACTCCATGCATGCAAAAGCATAAAAGCATGTTTAAGCGGGTTTCTCACTTGATTAGAATTTAATTTAGATTTTCCAGTTACTTTAGGCGAAAAAAAAAAGGGTTTAGTACTTTATTAAGTTAGATTGATTGCACATAGCCTACATTATATAAATAGTAGATGCATCCTAATCTTCATCTGCCTTTTCCTCTTCAATTTCATTCAAGTTCTGATCTGACTTGCTCAAGAGTATACTACTAAACTGTCAGTAGTGTCTGATAAAAGATTACAATAAGCAAGATGCTTTACACATGCAACTCTAAGAATTTCATTATTCGAACGTAACGTATAAACGTATATAATTCGAACGAGATAAATCGAACGATAGAATGCATTTTAACTTCCAGCTAAGGCACCTTCTTTCTTATCTGCGGATCAAGAGTAGTTTTTTAATAGCAATGTTAGACTAGGGTAAAGGAGGTACACCATGTGAGTCAGACTCTAATTTGCTGTAGAGTGAATGAGTACATGAACGCAACTATACTGGTAATAATCTGCTGAGGAAAGACGTAAGGGAAGAGTAAATGGTACACCATTTACGTAATACCTTAATTTGCTTAGGTTCGACCTTCCGGGTAGAGGGAGTCTTGTCTTTCAATAGAAAGAGCGTAATCGTAATAAGGATAATAGGAGAGCCCACACCGAAGCCGATAGGGAGTGCGTATCTAATAAAGTAGCTATACAAATAAGGAGCGAATAAGATAATATGACGCGTGAGACAGAGAAGGAGCGGTCTCTCTATATAGTATGGGAGCTCCTCTAAGTGATCAAAGAATCTTAGCGCTCTCCTTACGTCGGATAGGGTCTTAATAGCTCGAGCAATAGCAAGAGGGACGAAAAAGTACTCGCAATACCGTAATTTAAGGAGAGAGACGACTATAAGGGTATATAATAATATAGCGTTAGGGAGAGGGATATTAGGGCTCGACCGAGAGGGATGATCAGTATACGTTTTTCATGAACGACTCTTGCTGGTGGAATAAATGTTCATATAATTCAATCGTAGTTTGAGTTTGTAACTTCAGACTTCATAGAATCTATTCTAATAAGAGAATAGTAGTTTTCGACGTGAAGTGAAGATTAATTATTATTATAATCTTAAAGTTGGGATCGCCTTATCATTTAGGGTCTGATATAGCTATAAAAAACGTGTTGAGTGAATGCGTACATGAACCACATACTATATTTGACCCACGGGCAGTTCAGTAGTACTTTCTTAGATCTATGACTAATAAGAATAAGTAAGAACTTCATATACTAGTATCTAATTAATTCCTTTGCCTTAGGAAGTATTCTAGCACGCAAGACTCTCAGGGACGAAAAGTTAGAGACCGGGGATGAGTTCTGACTTTATATAATTAATAACTTAAGAGTTTGCGTATCTGACTTATGACGGTTAGACTCTATTATGAGGATATTATACTGTAGCTGAGGGTAAGGATAAGAGGTGAGACCGGGTCTAGGGTATAAAGTAGCTCTAGCGCATGCGCATCTGATATTAACATTTGTTTCACACTCATTAAATATAGAGGGAGAGTCCTCTTTATAATATATAAAAGTAGTGAAGTTAATTGTAGTTTTAAGTTCATAAGAATACTGAACATTTACTAACGCTAAAGGTAGTAGTAATTCAAGGAAAGGATATTAATAGCTCGAAGCTCGACCTAAAGGAAAGAGTAAATGGTGTACCAGACCTGTTGCTGAGGAGCGAATATCATGACGCGCTCATTTTAATTCCTTAAGTGTAAGTGCATCTCAAGCTGACTTTCGTATCTCATCTGATTTTCTTTCTCTCTTTAAGAGAAGTATTTCATCTGATTTTCTTTTTATCCTTAATTTAAGCGTATCCTTCAGCGTACATGAAAGTGGTTCTGTCATAAGGTAAAAGGTTGTTAGGCACAATGCGAACTGAAGATAATAAACTCTCAAAGAGGAATGCACTGACTCATCTATATAAATTGAATTTCAGGTGTGGTTGAGTTTCTTTCAATTATATAAGTTCAACATAAACTTGTACTTTCACTTATCAACATGAAGTTATATTTATCTTGTTCATTAATTGAATATAGATTCAAATTTGAAGAATAACTGGACGTCTGCCTGAGTATCATTAAGGCTCAAAATTACATGTTCAAATTAACTCATAAAGGTATAATTATTAGGCTACAGCCACAGCTTCTTAGGCTACTGCCACTGCTTCAGGTTTCTTTTTATCTCCAGTCTCTTTGGGTCTGAAAAATGATTAAAATAGGTAGTTCAAATGATGCAAATTAAATTGACTAAAGGTTTGAAGATAAATAATCGAGATTTGAATCTGATTTTGAGTATGATTGAACTGGACCCGTCTTTATTATCATTGAGTTTCTAGACGTGAAAGAGAAATATAAATATACATCCTATAGCTTAAATAGGAATATGCACTTCTTAAGTTCTCCGTACCCTCTCCTTTCAGTCGAGCCTTATCAGGTCTTTAATCTCCCTAACGGTCTCCTTTTGGTCTACAATGGTGAAATATATAGTAAGGTGACATAATTACTTACTAGGTTTTTGGGCCGTCGTTACCTCGGGCCTCTGGCAAACCCAGATTCCGGTTCAAGAGGTGCATTGATACTGGACCAGAGCTACTAGTTGCCAGTCTCTCTCGCGTGACTACTAGTTGCCAGTCTCTCTCGCGTGAGTGGTTTAGTTGAATTGAATCTCTTCCTGGTATTAAGAGGGATAGCATATAAGCAGGTTCCCTCTCTAGTACGGATAGGAAAGATTAATCTTTGATATTAATCTTAAAATATTAAAATGGGCCGAGCGAGGGATGATAGGGATATATCCAACTATAAGGATAGAGTTCTAGGTACAAAGCAATGAACTTAGATTATAGTTGCAGGGATCGACCATAAGGGAAAGAATTTCTACAATTGAATTAGATCTTTCGTTTCATCTTATACGAAGAAGTCAGAACTTAATATCCATATAATATACTAGTATAGTTGTAAAGTAAATTCCATATTTGAGGGTTCAATTTATACTCCTATATTCAGATATGAGCCATACTGATAATAATTTGCTGAGGAAGATAGGCAAATTCATATATAAGAAGAATTTAGTTTGCTACGTGAATGTGAGCTTTGGCACGAGAGGAAAGCAATGGTAATGCTATATGCAAACTCTCTCCTCCCCCGAACACTTGAGAGTTCTCACGTGGAAAACGAATCTAAATTGAGTACCGCAGCAAATTAGAGTATGTAGTGAATGAAGGAGTATGGGTAGATAAAGTAGCACCTTGAGACAGCTATTAAACAATTGAATTTGTGCCCGCTATGATTAATAAACTTGGAGCCCCGCCTAGTTAGAGTTGACCTTCTTTTGTTGACTCAGCAGTTCGAGTCAAACCATCAGTTCGTAAACATGGAACTAGAATAAGTGATCCAACTTTTAAGAAACATAATATTGTACTAATGTAGAGCACTAATTAGAGTTCTCCCACCATCCTCTATCACGCGCTTAGTTCTAACTCGCACCTCTCCTTTCCTGCGGCTTATTAAAGGTAAATGACCTCACCCTTTAGACAAAGATAACTCTCTAATGTAGCTCGCTTGTAAGTTTGGGCAATTCTAATGACGTATAGGATCGAGCGAACTTCTTACATTCTAAATGAGGTGACCCTCACCTTTCAGTCTCGTATTTTCCTCTCGCTGTCGCTCTTCGCGCTTTCTCCCCTCTCCCTCTAGGTCGAGTTTTTTCCTCTCCTTAAATTATTACCAGTATAGTTGCGAGCCCTCTAGTCTTTAATCTCCCTTATGGTCTCACGTGTCAAATACTTTCTTATTAGCTTATCTCGCCACTCTTCACTATTTCATACTATCTCCCTATCGGCGTATGGTAGATCCCTTTCGCCCCTCAGTCGTGAATGGCTAAGAAGTCTAAAGATCTGAATTTATATTTATTTTAGGCAATTCAATTATAAATTCTAATTAGAGTCAGAGGTTCAAGTTCCTATAGGATCTAAGCTCAAGGAGAGGTACGAGTGAGTTAGACGTGCGAGACTGTGGGCATAAGATTTTTAATTACATTTGTTCCTAGCAGATCGAAAACAAAAGTTATCTTTTCATCTTAGACTATAAAAATGTATGAAAGTCTAGTCTAACATTAAATATTTGAAGGAGCGAATGAGAATGACGCGCGAGCCATACATAAAAGTTCGGGAAAAAATGCATCAAATTCAATTCAATTCAATGAAAGGGGAAGAATTTGAACTTAAAGGGAACCAATTTCTTCCTAGCACTAGCGGATCATTCGTTGTTTTGAATTGCCATGAACTCTACTAAACTATAGTAGTCTATCGAGTGCAAAATGTTATTATCGGTAAAAGAAAGCTAAGTTTAAGTATATAGTATGTTCATGTTCTGTCTTGCGTATTGGCTTGATTCTTTGGATTAAGGACGAGAAGGAACCTGCTTCGCAGTAGTGGGACAGAGGGTCTACCCCGCCGGTCAACGGTTCTGTCAGATCTTTTTACATCATTCGAGCGTAAACGCAGACATTGAAACCTGAAGTGCCGGGCAGATAACGCTGAAGGTGAACATTCAGCATCTCATAGTCTTCACTCCCCCTCTTCCTCGTTCCCGATCAACTTCTCTTTTCACCTCTTTCTCTTTCCCGTATGAGAAACTCTGTCTGGGCAGAGAACATTAAGGGTTCTTTTTTCTTTTCTATATGCAGGGGGACAGTCCTTCTAGTCTCAATTGACCCGTCTGAGAGTCCGGGCAAAATGCATCAACATAAAGATAAGTTTAGTGGTCCCTAACGAGAGCTCATTTTGAATGTAATTTCTTACAAAAGTCAAGTAGTTTTTTTTCATCTAATTCTTTCGGGCCGAGGGAGCTAGAGAGTCAAGTCAAGTGTTCGGGTTGAAGTTAGAGTTGGAATTCATAGGCACGAGAGAGAAAGAGCCCCACATAAAGAAAGGAGAAGGCCTTGAAGACGTTCTTACCACACCTCCAGGTCATGGTCTGAAGAGCCCTAGAGGGTCAAGGATGAATCAAACGAACCGAAGGAAAAGACTGAGTTCAAGGATGATGTGGTGCGAGCCCAATTCATTTCCATGGTTTTAAAGGGCTGCGTGTTGGTGGGGCTGATGTGGGGCGCGAAGTCTTCGTACTTTAGTTTAGGTTTGAAGGTAGAAGCACTATGCTCTTTTCAACTCCTGAGTCCCCAGTTCTTTTACTGGTTGGCTGGCTAGACGTCCCGACCCGCAGACGTAGGGAAGGCCAACCGAACTGCGTCACCAAAGCGACTCCTTTTGATGGAAGATAGGCTCATTACATTAAGTTAAGTATTCGTATTATATCCGCCTGTGTCAGTTCGAGTCTGGCGAGTTGCTACTTTATTTTATTCGTGTGTGGAAAAGAATTTCAACGGGATCTCTTTCTCTCGACTTTGATCTGACTCCTCAAGGGCCGAGCGATAGCGACGTGGCGACGGGAGTTCCTGACCCGATAGAGGTAGGAACGAACGTATTTTATACAATGCATTTTGATGTACCGCCCCGTGGGTCTTTCTCTTCCTATGAACTCGTACCTAGAACTGCTGCATAAACTAATGAACCAGAACCATGGAACGAGAAGAACGGGCATGAAGAGAAAGAAGTTCGGGTTTGCTTCGGGGTGCCTAGAACGACTTATCAAGGGTTGGGAAAGGTAATAAACAAATGAACTTCCGGAATTAACAACTGGAATGAAACTGGAGCAGCATTAGGCGCCAATAGCTGCCGAAGGAGAACTGTCGTGAATGGCAACAACTAATGAACAAAAGCACTCTTAAGAATTACTTGATTCAGTCAGAGTCCCAAGAACAGCTGCTGTTCATGGTGAGTTGTTTGATTTTGAGTATGCGGATCCTTAAGAGCCGGGAATTATAGTATGTAAAAGTTCGCGGAGGCTTGATCGCCTTCGTTTGCTTCTCCCGAAATCGATAGGTGAAAGTTCAAACTAATATGTGTAGCCGGCTGCTGAGCATTAGAGGGCTTCTCACCCATCACTTCCGGAATTAACTCGAACAACTAGAACTCTTACTTCTTTATGTGGGGGCGGCACCTGCTTTAATTATAGAAGTTGATTGTGCGGATAAAGCTATAAAATAACCTAGAACGATCACCATTTAATAGTTAACCAGCTGAACCAGAACTCGTTTCTGTAGCTCTTTCCCGAACCCTCCACGATGCTGTTTATCCGGAAAAAGGTGTCTTCTTTCCTCAATTTATTTTTATATTAGGGAGTTGAGCTCGTTCCTTTCCTTATGTCATTACTGCTCCCCTGGCATTAATCCGAAATTTACTTTTATATTAGGCGGGATAATGCCTCAAACAACATTGAAAGCAATTCAGAGGCAAATGAACCATTTCAACATCCACTCAGTCATCAGCTAAAATTAGAAGTAACAGTCTCTCTCGCAGTCGCTCGAGACGTCGGTTTCTCGTCCCTAATATTGAATAGGAGCGGACCAAGAGTATGGAGTTCTTTCGTTTCTCTCGTTCCTTACCCGCTGCTTTCCTTAAACCTTTCTTTTGAACTGATGGTGCCGATCTGAATCGATAAGATCGAGAGTGAAACCTCAAACTAGTGAGCGCCTATCTCATTCAATGACGATGCATGGGCGGCGTATGGTTGGCTTCGAACCGGGGCGGTGGGCAGGGTAGGAGGCTATAATAGTCAAGATCATATACTATATTTTTGGGCTCCACTGATTGATTCGACCATCCCACATGTGGAGTTTGGTAGCTTAGCTTTATCGAATCTTCCTACATCAGCACTTTCACGGAATGAGACTATATGGGAGTTTGATTGGATACCTAGTCAGAAGGGCAACTCACGGGTGAGCGAAGCAGCGAGGGTTGTCCGGAGCGCCTCGGAGCGCAAGTGGACTGGACGCGTACCGAGAAAGACATGGGCAGGACTCCAGAGATAGGAACTTTCTACCAAGCAACCCTGGAAGCAGCAGTCTCTTATCGACTTGCACGGTAGTCTCATATCTTCATATCATATAATAGAGGAGTGAGGATAGTCGTGAATGGGACGCGCCCCTCAGCGGATCGTGCTTTGATTGGTCGAGACTGTGCTTCCGAATCCATTGATTCCCGCTGCTGCGCCATAGTTGATCCCAGTCGGCCCCCTCCTCCGCCCTTACAACGCTGACGTCGCTATCGCTCTACACTTCTCCCTATGGTCGAACCCGAATTTAACTAAGGAGATAAATAGCCCCAAAGGCGTAGACTAACTGTATATAATATAAGATAAGTACCTCTGCTACGCAGAGGCATATAAATAGCCTTTGGGGCTATTTACGACTAATCTTCTATAATAAATCTCCTTGGGCCTTCACTTTCCTCTCTCCTCTAATGACTCCTTTTTTTTACTCGTAGACACTTTCTATTTTAAGCGTATAAAGGCGCGGCTAGGGACTGGGGAGCTGGAGTGGGTAAGACTGTACTCATCATTGAATTGATCAATAACATTGCCAAAGCGCTTATCCTTTTCGGAGTAGGCTCATTAATGAATCTGTTAAGAACCGCCGGGGGCTCGTATGAGAGTTGGTTTTTGACTGCCCTAACGGATCTTAATGAAGAATCCGGGAAGGATAAGAGAATCTTGGTAGCAAACCCGGGAATGCCCCTTTTTAGGAGTCTGCTCTCTCGCCAGTCTCGGTCAATTGAATCTGACTTGGCTTATATGAATTGCATTGCTTCCTAAACCGTACACTCAGTCTCTTGGGCAACAACATATGCATCAGACTCGGTAGCGGACAGGGACAGAATGAAAGCAAACATAAGGAGCCTCACTCTTCAACCCGTAACTTAAGAGCCCGTATTCTCTGTCGGAATTTATATTGAAGGAGAGAAATAGCCCCAAAGGCCCTACTTACTATAATTAAGTTCTAATCCGCCTGTATATAATATAAGTACCTCTGCTA
>JBBMKF010000069.1:407154-434198 GCA_037834155.1 Curcuma caesia | reverse complement strand
AATAGGGGGCGTTGAGGACAAAGAAATTGTTGGAGTTACCATTTCCATCTAGTACTAATACAGTTGGTGTTAATAAAAAACCTCTTGCAGGAAGGCTGGCTAGAGATTGATTGTAAAAATACTAGCTCCTTTCAGTTCATAATGAGAATAGTCAAATTTAAATTTCATGGATTATTTCCCTTAGTACTATGCGCAGAAAGAAGGGAGGAGCCATATTAAATTCAAAATTAACCGGCGTACGCTCTTGCCACTCGTTTGCCTTGTTGGGGCAAATTGTCGTGCACAACGTTCAATGACCTATTATAAAATGAAAAAAAATAGTAGAAAGAAAATTTAGTCGAAATTTGCATAGCCGAAAAAAAGCGCAAAATTTGTCACTATAAATGGGGATGGGTCGGCTAAAGAAGGAGACCGAGATCTAGATTCAATCATTCCTTTTAGGAAGGATCAGACTCAGAGACCAAGAATAGAAAGGGAAAAATGGGAAGCAAAAGTGTCAGAGAAGGGTCTCGAGATCTTAGAAGGAGCTAAGCTGGGACAGCAACAATAGGAGCTGCGGGAGCAGCAGTCGAGTCTCTGTCTTGGAAGGGTCCTCAGTGCCTCGCCCTCTTTCATAACCTGCGCGAAAGTTCAAAGGTTCTCATCTCGTACTAGCGCAAAAATCAAAGGATCAGGTAATGAAGGCAAAGCTAGCGCAGAAGCTCTGGCATTGCGTTGTTGACCAAATTAGAATCGCTAAAATGGTCCAGTGAGTTAAGACAAGTGAAGAAGAGGGGCTGCGGTCCCGTTTAGCCGGTATAGGGTGCCTAAGATGTAGAATGAACGCTCTAGAGTGAACTGGAAAAGCTCATTAAAAGATGATGAAGGTATAGGATGCGCAAACTAAAAATTGGGTCAGAGGGAGGAAGATTTTGGAGTGAAGGAGGTGGAGAAAGATTTGTAAGCTCATAATGATAAAAAGAATGGTTCTAACTATAGCCCTTTAGAACTTTCGACTCCGACTCTATCCCATAAGAATCCCTCACTTAATGAGTCTATGCCCTGAAGACGTCTTTGTTCTGTGTTTTTTGCTCTCCCCCCTTGCGTCTTTATCATTTCTTTATTTAAATTATTGCACTCTTCTTTCGCCCTATTAGCCATTTGAGGACTCTCCCCCCTTTTCTCTCTTGCTTGCTCTTATCTATTGTGCTTGTCCCTTTGTCCTGTCTTGGTCTTGTGAGTAGTTTCATTGTGATTGACTTTCTTTATTGTATGTGTTAAGCGAGGAGCTCTTGACTCCTACCTGATTGAATTAGTTATCTTTGACTTCCTCATTTCGTAGGGTGCTCATTGTCTTTCCTAGTTGATATGGGAGGGTCCCATATGGGAAAGCTTCAATATCTCTCTTTATTAGGGTTCACAATCTCACTACCTTGAGGAGTTCATCAGAGTCTCTGAGGTGCAGTGCTCAAATCTTAAGACAATGAAGAGTTCGTCAGAGTCTTGCTCGTAGGAGTGCTTCTCTTTTACTGAGGATCGAAAGGGGGGGAGTGAACAGGTATAGGCTAGATAAGTGAATGATAAGTGGATTACAATAATGAGGCTCAGGTCTCTAGTCTATAATAGTGAGGAGCACATGCAATAGGTATAGATGTGATCTTTCCCTTTCTCTCACCCTGATTCAATCCCTGTTTTCTATATCTATATATAGTTCCTTAGAATACTTTTTGAAACTCTCGTAAGCTCCGAGTATGCAGGATCTTACAGAGCTCTCCTGAATAAGTGGAGTAGCAAAGAGTGATCGAAGCGGGGATAGGTTATGTAAGATTGATACTGAACTGAGAAGGTCCCAGTGAAATGAGGACATTCACTACTGTGCGCATCATCTTTGTCATTATATGAGTTCCGAGCTGATCTATAGTGCTTTTTCATATTATAATAAGTGCTTTTCCTTCTTATAGTAGTCAATTCTATATGGTGCAAGAAGACTCTTTAGAGTCAGTCTAATTCGTCCCTGTCTCACACTTGATCGTCCCTCTCGCATACGCTCGATCACTCTTTCTTGCCTATACTTTACAGTAGAGCTCTGACTCTCGATTATAGCACTCGTCCCTGTCTCACACTGAGTTCTCCCTCCTTCCCCACCTTTCATTCTTCTATTTAGGGTGAGTCCATTGTCAGTCTTATGATTCAGTCGGCCCCTCATTCTCCCCGGTCTTTTGTATTAAAGATGCTTTTACGCTTCAAGCTCTTTTGGCAACTTATCAAACCTTTTTTCCTACATAGTTAGTTAAATGAATTGCATCCAGGTTTCGACAGTCTTTCAGGCACGAAATTAAGATTCATGGGTTGCAATCACTCTCAAGGCAAGGTCTAGACTCATGGGGGGCTCAAATTTAATGGAGTTTCGGGAAGTGAGGTTCTATAATAGCAATAAGTGCTAGGGGTGGGGAGAATGGTGATTTGAGACTCTTATTGTGATCTACCTTACGCTGATGGGGCCTCCAGCGGAGGATCTGTAAGAGCTTTCCCATAAGATAGACGTTCTTTATTAGAACCCTAGGGTGGTCTCTTCTCCCCCGTCGAGGCCTAAAACTCATTCGCTCGTACTCCCTTCGAACCCAGTCTATAGTTGGCCCTCGTCTTATTCAGTCTTTGTATTTTCCTCTCCTTTGCAGTCAAAGCTATTCGCTACGCCCCTCTCCTTTGAGTCGCGCTTTTTTTTGTCTTCCCTCACTGTCTGTCTTATAATAAGATGAGTGATGCTATCCTTCGTTCCCCATACTCTGACTTGAACTCTGCCTCGGTCTAGTTCTCACTCGCGCCTTGCCTGAGTTCGTTCAGTAGACTCACCTTCCCGCTTTGTGCTTGAGTGGGGGCCTCAGGCATAATGAAGACGATGAGGGGACGAAGAGGGGGGACCTGCTACTGTCTCCGAGGTGGGGTAATAAATCTAATTAAGAAAGAAATGAAAAGCACACTCACAAAAACTAGATGAGCCCCGAAATAAAGAATGAAATTTCTTTAGAGCGAAAAAGAGATTCTCAGGTTCTCCAGCGTATCCTGAGGATCTCAGTCGAGGCTAAATGAGATTGGCTCCATCTCTCTCCATCTATTAAGTATACAGGGGGATGCCCTCCTCATTCCTACAGTCCCCATCTGAATTCAGGAGTCTCCCACTAAACTACTTTCGATCTACCTCTCCCCCTGACCCTCTTTGGTCCTTCCCAGACGTTTGGAATCCACCTAAGGTCGAGCACTGAGTTCCAACTCCGCAAAGACTTATTTGAATCAAAATCAAACAAGGGACCGCAGGCAGGGTGCGCCTTCTAATGAAGCATCTTGGATCTGAAAGGAAGAAAGAATCAAATGCAGTCTATACTAAAGAAAGATGTGCGTACACTCTAGTAAATATGGAAAGTAGCCAAGACTGTGGATTCGCAAACAATGAAGTTATACATTGACTACCGCTGCAACCTTTCCCACCGAAGCAAGAGTCTCATATCTTTTAGGACGCCCTTTTCTCAGGTAGCCCTTACTATAATTTGTCGACCAGAAATATATATAGATAGAGGAAAGAAAATATAAAATGCACTTATGTTATGTGATTTAATCCTTCTGAGCCTCCTTACTATGAGTCACAGGGCTGCTATAGATTGTGCTCGGGTTCATTACCTATGGGCAAGGAGAGGGAGAGCCGAAGGATGGACCGCATGGGGAGTGAGGAATAGAAGCGGCAGCCGGAAGCTTTTGCATTCCCCTCCTGGCCGAGCATGTCCAGTGAGAGGCCGACCGATCTTCCTCAAGAAGTAGCAGTAGCAGTAGCTCGCGTAGTGGATAGCATGTAGGGATGGGCTGGAAGGTCAGCATTGGTGTCTTGCGTGAGGGAAGTCGGGAGATAGCAATCAGTCGGGAGATGGGGGGACCAGAGTGCTTCTTATAGTCTTTCTGCGACACGGGTCCAACAATCTTGCTCTGCTCACTATCGTTCGTTCCTCGTTCCTTTCAAGCTCTTCATCGGGTACGGACTCTCTTAAATAAGGACGCGTACAGGTCCTATGCCTTAGGTCTCTAAATAGTTGGCGCACCTCACTCAAAGGAATCAAGACCTGCTCCGCTGAACGTTGTTTGCTCCTGCCCCTGCGCACTCGCCTCCCATGCAGAAACCAATTCATCAGTCAGTCTCATCCTTTCCACACACTGCTCGAGTGGCTATAAAGAATTGAGCTCTCTTTACTCGACTGGGAAGGGTGAATCTGGCCAAGTCCCGACTTAAACACGCCCTTTCTTTTCTTTATCTCGTTCGGCTTACGCAAGGGAAGGCGCGGAGCGGAAAAGGAGGAATCCATATGCTATCTTCGATACTCCCAGGCAAGGAGTATAGAGATAATGGAAATTAGGTTGTGAATCGGACCGGACTCTTGACATTCAATTAAAAAGCAAGTGCAATTTGATGCCCTTTCTGCCGGGACAGTTTGCTTGATTCTAGGGTCCGGACTACCAAGATTCAATTAGAGCAAATAAATGCAAATCAAATGCATAAACTTATATGTATGGCGATCCAGTCTCCATAGCTACCCTTACTATACTAATATTGATCATTATAGCCTATCCGTCGTCGGATACCCTTGTGCTTCCTGTACTAACCTGACTCTTATTGAGTTCCGCAGTTGCGTGTTCTTAATAAGATGAGTTCACCCTAGTTTGCTAGAGCTCTACTTTACATTTGTGACTTTCATTTAGTTTTTCTAGACGTAGGTAATCTTATGTGCCTACCAGGACGTAGGTGATCTTATGCGCTGCCTACCAGGACGGAGGTTATCTGATGTGCCTACCAAGGGGCCTTCCTCTGACGGATGCCCAAGAGTGCTGCCCCAGACTGATGAGACTGATCCTGCCCCAGACTGATGAGACTCTGATTCTGCAATTGACTTTTATATTAGGCCTCTGACGGATCCACTGCCCCATCTCCAGTCCCTTCCTCTGACGACGGATCCACTGCTGCCCCATCTCCTGTCGCTAGGACTGATCCGGAGAACAAAATGCAGGAGCGGCCCGCGCCCTGTATATATATTGGCGAAGAAAAACTGACGTGCGTAGCAGGAAAGCCAGCGAAGAGAAGTTCAAACGAAAACGAACGAGTAAGACCTGATAAAGGAAGAAAGCCCCTAAAATAAAAGAAATTGCCTACCGGCCCCTATTCAAAGTAAATAAACCGACCTCCCCTCCCAAGAATAGTAAGATCTTTGGAATTTATATTGATTTTAGGGGAACGAAAGCGAGCCCACCTAAGAATCTTGTGAAGCGGCGAAAAAGCACAAAAAGCGTAAAATAGGAACGCTCCTTGGGCTCAGAATGGAATGCTCTCTCTAGTTACGCGAGCCGACCGCTGAGCCTATTATCTGGTCTCGCGAAGCGGAAGCAGCAGTGCAGGGGCTCAGTCTTGTGAAATTCCGTGCGACTCTCGCGGCAGCAAAAGCTGTACTCTTGTGAAAGGAGCGAGGCAGTCTTGTGTCTTGTAGACATGTCCTCCTGGGGTCTTTCAAAATACAAAAACTTCAATCTTCTCTGAGGCGTAGTGGACTCCCTCTAACCGGGCCTTCCATTCACTTGATTGAGACTTCCTAGCGTGCCCCCAATCAACCATCTGTGCAATGAACCATCTTTGACTATCTGTCCAATCAACTATCTTTTTTTTTATAGATCCGACTAGGCGTCTTGGCTTCGTTCGTTTGTACCTCTCTTTCACCTCTTCTCATTCATTCCCTTTCGAATCGCTATCCTTCCCATCGCTGGCTGGCATAGTTCAGTAGTCAATCTTCGGCTTGGGCTCTGTAGGAATGAAGCCGAGTTCTTCCCATTGTTAAGGGAGGCGGATAGCAGTAGCAGCTCCTCGATCTGTCCTTTTCATTCTCTTTCATATTGAGTATGGTGGGCAGTCTCCATCTCTGATAGGGGGCTCAGGAGGCGTAGAGGCTTGACTCTCGGTAGAGGCTTGACTCTCTTTTATGGGCTAGTGGGGGGAATCTTTCTTGCTGTCGTTCAAAGTAGTCTTCTACCGGGATCTCTACTGGTAGTAGTCTTCTACCGGGATCTCCACTGGTAAACTTGAAAGTCTTGGCTTGTGCGCTCTTCGATCTATAGTATAATAGTTCTATCAATTCAATCTCTGATTGGCCCTACCATTCATTCATCGGGTTCGGTCAAGTACAAGTAGCTCTGCTCTCATCGAGGGGTTCGGGACAACTCAAGTAGCTCAGCCCCGGTTTCTCTAATCTCATCTAATTGGGGCAGGAGATCGAATGGTGAATGCGCCAAGGACTAGGAGCTATGGAGAGTGCGCAAGTCTCAGTTAGCGGCCTGAACTAGCCAGGTCCTCAACGGAGAGTACTGTCCTGGGCTTCCTTTGACTGCTTCGCACGGCGTAGTGGGCCGGAGAAAGTGGCCTAACCTTCATGTGGCGTTATGTGTCAATCAAAAGCCGCTCCTTTCAGTCGCACCTCTCTTTTCAGTGGAACATCCATTCTTGATCCCGGCGGTGGAAAGTGGGACGAGCTCTAGCTTATGGTCTAGCCCCTCTCCCTCGAGGTGTGTAGCTCCAGTAGAGTTTCAGGTGGAGAGTTACAGGACTCAGTGGACGTCGAGGAAGGAAAGTGGCTTTAAGCGGTAAATTTGCGGAACCCCTAAAAGAAAGTAAATTCCGCGCTTGCGAAAGAAAAGATGGATAGCTGCCCTGGAAATTATATCTTTTTTTTTGCAAGCGACAGCTATAAAAGAAGAGCCCTGCTCTGTTTCCTTGGCGTGAGGAAGTGGTTTCCCACACCCTCCTTTCTGAGGCCCCGCATCGAAGCTATGCCCTCCGCATCTGAGCTCTGAAGAGTTGAGTGATGAGGGCCGGTCTCCACTCCCGTCCGAAGCCAGGGCACCTCTCTGATGTTCTTTCGTAGCCTGGTCCTCTGCCGCTCCTCGCCTTTCAACAGCTCTCTTCACCAAAGAAAGGCTTAATGCTCCTAGTGAATTCAGGATTCGAACCCAGCGAGCGACGAGCGAGCCAACCTTAGACTGCAATTAATTAGAGTTTAGACCTTTTCCCGACCTTTTCATTTGAGGAGCTCCACCTTGGGTAGGTCTCACTCTACTCTTAACGATGCGTCTTCGCTCCGGACTCTTGAACTTTATGTTCTATGAATATGAATCGACACCCTCCTTTGACTCAGAATTGGGAGCAGCCAACTGAGCTCACCTCTGCATCCCCACGCTTCCTCTCCTCCTCTGCAGCCTGGGACTACCGCTCCTTCTCTGCTTCTGAAAGGGATGAGTGCTTAGCCTAATGTTCTATGAGGCCTATGCTGGTAGGTTCTTCAATTCAATGAATGGTGGTAGTCGTCCTAATGAGGGTCCCATGAGTGGTAGTTGTAGATGAGGTTGAGGTCAGTAAGGTCCCAGTAGTCCTAGTGGAGAGGGGAGTGGCAAGTCTCAATTCGGTGCGCGATCTCTGCAATCCTTCGAAGCTAAATCCTTTCCTTGCAAAGCAAACTCTGGTCGGTGACGAGTCTCAGTTTGACGTGATGCGGAGCGGATTAAAGAAGCACGAGAGACCCTACTAATATAATATAGCATAGCATTCGATCCTCTATTGATATAGCATTCGATTAGAAAGTGAATTTTGTGGATGAATTTATTATAGTATGGGGAACGAATCCACTATGTCTGGGAATTGGGTCGGGAGTGTCCGTGCTCAATATTGGGATCGTGGAGGCGGATTCGTAGGTGGGGGGAATCGTACGAGAGGTGTCCGGGCGGGCAACCTTTATGCTGCCGAAATAAAGATATCAAACTCTTTGGAGCAGACATCATATTACTATAAAACAATAAAGAAGCTGATTTAATATAAGAAGCTGATACCCCGCGTCCAATATTTATCACTCGACCCTCTGATTCAAAAAGATAGTTGGTTGAATGAAACACTTGAATAGAATACGAATGAGATCAAACCTTCACATCTACTACTCCCGGAATAATAAAGGTAGAGCAAATAAAATAATAAAGCCAGCAGACCTGAGCCCCAACCAACGCATGTATGACACCCCACACATTTATCATTCGTAGAGTAAGTAATAATAAATAATAAAGCTTGAAAAGCTTGACGAGACGAAGACAAGAAAAAGAATAAAGGAAGCAAAGCATCTATCTTTCCATCTGCAGCTGTAGCAAGCTGCGCATCTTTCCATCGAAGCAATCAAACTTATAGTAAAGTAAAGTAAAGCGGTAGACGAAGCCAAGCCGAGTTACGCGACTGGAAAGTGAGCATTCCTCATTATTCTTACTAAAGGCACCCAGCGAAGTCTATTCATATAGCACTATCAAAGTGAAGTGAAAAGATAAGTTCAAAAGATTAACAAAAGAAAACAAGAGAATCCAATTCAAATTCATAAAGAACAAATTCATAAAGAACGTTATCTTACCTATACTTATTAGTAGCCCCCTAAAAGAGTTTCGAGCCTAACCCCTATAGGTAGGTAGCGAACCAACACAACCAAAAAACATTAGAGAACCCCGTTTGCAGGCGCTAGAACCTCGTTTTCGGTCTTCCCTAGAACCTCGTTTTCGGTTTTCCATGGGGGTTAGTTAGGGTTAGGTTACCCTCGCAACCCTCCTATTACAAGCCCACTAACTTCCCTGGTGAACCAATACCTCTTAAACCAAACCAATATATGGGTGGGAAAGATTGACGATACCGAAACCATTTGAATCATTCATATTATATTAGATTATGAAAGTGTAAAAACTGCTTTAGGAGCAGCGGATAAAGAGAGTCTACCGAACTGAGTGATGAGCGAACAGTCATCCCGGATCCGGATGTGCACAAAATTAAATTCATTAGTGTGCTTCCTTGTCCCTTGACTTGCCAATATATAGTAAGGGCTACCCTAATATAGCCGTCACCTGTAGTGGAGAGAGCCCTATCTACCATGCACCGAAGCTATATTCGAGAAGAGAAGACCCTATTATGGCGAGAAGGGTATCCATATCCATATGAGCTCGCGCTGACCCATTTGGGTGTCTTTGATAGATAAACTTCTATAGTCTTGCCTAGGTTTCTTTCTTCTAGTCTTGCCTAGGTTTCTTGCCTAGGTTACTCTCCTAGGTTTATGGAAGTAAGGTTTCTCTTCTTTGAATCCAATCCGATGGTTACCTTTGTTTCACTGCTATCGTAAAGCGGTGCAACAAGAGGAGAATTAGCAGAATAGTCTCATCTACCTTTCTACCTCACCCACCTACCGCCCTGATCCTGAATCTACTTTATATTTATACTAGACTAGACTCGCTTTACATTACGAAATACCACTTACTATACTAGCTTTACATTACGAAAGACTACTCGGACAGTTCGAGGGAAGAACCCGATCCCTAAAATAAATATAAATTCCGAATAGAAACTCGTACCTAAGCATACAATACAATACACACTTAGAGCAGACGATCATAGCGCTGATGCCTTATCGCTTTACTTTACCTACCTGATTAGGGCGCGTTGCGTGGTTGAAGATCTCTAGTTTGGGTCAAAGATGTGTTCAGCTTGATTCGTTGGTGCAGTCACTTCGTTTGCTTTGTGTGCTTTTTTGGTTTTCTAGTAGCAAGATCTGGCGTTTTAAGATTGAATCAGTGGTCAGCCTGTGCTTGAACGACGGAATTCCAAGAAGCAACTTACTATTCCTATGGTATGGAACTTACTATAGTATAGTATAGTATAGTATGGTATGGTCCCGATCACTCTAAAGAAAGTAATTTAACCAGAATCGGGTGGGAATGGTTAACAACAGAGCAATCAGGGTAAGGCACCACCCTAGCATCAACTCACCCTTTCGGATAGGATCGCATGCTTAGTTAAGTTTATTCTTATTTATTATTCATTAGTTAGGGCAAGCTTAGGACATATCATAGTAGGCACCAAGTGGTCGGATACAAGTGTTGCGAAGCGCAAGAGCACTCACACTCATAAGAGGTAAACTCCCTCAACTATACTCCCTGGCTACATATAACTTCATATAACTTGACTCCTTCATCCACCTGTATATAATATAAGTTCCAAAGAAGATCAGTGTAGGATACTAGATACTATAGCATTACAGACAGGTATTTATCGACCTCAACCCAAGACTAAGGAAGCCCCGGCTAATGCAGAAGACAGCATCAGTACTTCATCTTCATATATCATATATAAAGAAAGAAAGATATATAAAGAGGCCCCTTCGCCTACCTTCCTTTTAAAGGCAAGCGCAAGCCACTCCCTTCGCCTACCTTCCTTTTTAGCCCCTGACTATCCTACCAGTTCGCATAGGCTAGTACCGGGTAATTTGTGTTTCGGGTACCGGGATTGGTTTTCTTTACCTAAGATTGGGATTGGTTCACGCACCTAAGAGCTCTTTTCAATATCAGCTATAATATTGAGATAGGCCCTCAAATCGCACTCTTGTCGGGTGAGACCTAGGCCATCGCCCTATCCGCATCATTGAATAATATAATCCTACCTGCCTGGAAAGAATCCAATAATTAGAGTTGCTCGCCTTAGCGTGAGACCTAGCCTAGTGAGTATAGTTCGAGAATAAGCAATTCACTACGCAGCTATAATGTCTGTGGTCTCGCCTAACTTCACCATCGAATAAGCTACCCGGACTCGCACCAGCTATTAAAGTAGGTTGTGCCACTCTCCCACTAGTATCATTGGTGGCATGAAGGGTCTTCCCTTCGCATTCACTAAAGACTAATATTAGGGATCTGAGCCCAGCCATGGATGCTTTACTTGTTCTGGGGATCTAAACACTTTCTTAGCTGCTTCGGTTCAGCTACTACTCCTTTTTAGTTGCATGGCAGTGAGGAGCGCTAACCAAACTTAAAGAGAGAGATCATATCAAGCCATAGGGACAAAAGAACAGAAAAAAAAAGGGGCTAACCCAACGAGAGAGGAATCACTTTTGCAGACTCGTACGACGTAGAGTAGAAATATATCTCGATGGCAGAGTAAGCATTATTAATCATGTTCTCTTCCATTCATTCCAAATAATTCCCTACTTACGATATCGCGTATCACTTCTTTCTACGACTTGGCTTACTGGATCATAGTCGTGTAGCTCGGGCCTAAGCTCCTAATATATATATATATATATATAGAAGTAGCAATTTAGGATTTCTCTTTCTTGCTTGAGCGAGTGAATGTCGACTTCTACAACAATCTAATATAATTGGTCAGAATCGAATAGGAATAGTAATATATATATATATATATAGTTGGTAGTTGGTTAGTTGGTCAGGATCGAATAGTGCTATCAGTCCCTACCAATCATGCATGATTAGGTAAGAGAAACTTGTGCTAAGCGGCTCCTCTCATATTGACTGATGCACCTTCGCACCTTCGGACCGTCAAGAAGAGGTCTTTCGATAGCAGCCAGTTCTGTTCTACCCAACTACCCAAATCAAATAGTTGACAAGAGTAGCAATACTAAAAAGATTTGAATTGAATAATAAAAACGGAAGCTCGCTCGTGCACATTCTTATCTCGTGTGCCATCTCTCTTATTCTTATAAGAAATTCAATTAATTAAAGCCGACCCCGAGACCAGTAAATGAGCCTGAAGGCCTCACACTAACTCATCATTCATTCTTGTTGGCATGATATGATGCATGGGCCAGGGCATAGTTCCGTTCGTTGGAGCTCGGTGGGCTAACGCTACATTGAGGAGGTCGGCTCTTTGAACTTCCGTAACCTATAAGATGAGGTCGTCTCCTTTCTGCGCACATAACATAGTGGAACTCGGCTTCTAGCTTCTACATTCCATAGGTCTTCTATTCGTAAGGTGGAACTCGCTAAGCACTCGCCTGGTCGATCCATTGGCTCTGTTGGTCGGATCTTTATCTAATTATAATATGAGCTCTGGTCGGATCATCTTCTTATCGCAGCTCATACTCACCTATAGTATAGTATACTACCGCACCAGTGTCGATCAGGAAGCCAGTTGTATCCGATCTTGATCTTGAGTTCGAGCCCTCTCCGCCTTAGGTATGCTAAGCCCTGCCCGAAGCGAGTCCTGGTACTGCTCTTTCCATTCGTCCGATCGAAGCACCTATCACAAGCATGGCCTATCGCTTCGGCTCACGAGCTCCTTTGATAAATTGGATAAGCATCCCCCACGTAGCACTTACCTCGCTCCACATCTTAGCCCTCCAGTCGCGTGCCAATCAATAGATAGATCCATACTAGCGTCGCTCACTGCTCCCTTCTATAACTCCGCCTTGGACTCCGAGCCGAGCCTGGCACTTCTTCACCTCCCTATGGTTGCGTTGCCTCGCTTGAGTGCTCTCCTATATCAGCGACATCTTGCGCCCCTTCTCACTCGGTCCTCGTCGATCGCATGCCGGTCTACCCTCCTTCTCTTTCCCTTGTCGAGAGCCTTATTAACTAGAATGGAACCGGGACCTCTTGAGAGTGCTCCTAATATCTCTATCTAGTGCCTTGGGGGCGGGACATAATAGGTGCTACGAGTTCAAGGTACACTGGGGACTCTTACTCATGTAAGGAAGGACAGGACTGGACCCCATGTCAGGCGAGGGACGAACGGAGTGACGTTCATATTAAAGAGTGTAGAATGTAGTTGGAGTCCGGAAAAGGGAAAGAGAGGAGGCGAAATACCTGAGGGAAGAGAAAGGGTCGCGTACCCATCAGAATAGCTCAGGAAGATGGAGGAAAGGACCTAACCTAAAGGAGATAGGAGAGAATTTTGACTGACAAGCGACTGCAGAGGAGCGACTGAAAGATCACAGAGGAGAAGCCACTCGGGAATGATGGGGATGAGACCGATAAGGCTTCGGATAAGTTACCTGGGAGCGAGAGACTTCATAGATCAGAGTCAGTATGGCACGGGAGAGATAAGAGCACAAAAAGCTTCGGTAGAGAGAGAGACAAGTGATAGGTCCCTCACTGAGGGCATGGCAGGATACACAATAAAAGTGACTCTAAGGAAAGGGCGAACACACTCTCAGAATTAAGTGAATAAAGAGAGAGCCAGGGGTGATACAAGCAAAATAAGTTTAGTTAGCGAGCTCAGATAAAGAGCACTAAAGCGAGGGCGGAGGATTTGATTTTAAAAGATAAAGACTTGTTCAAGTACAAACCAAAAGATCAAATAAATTAGAGTTTAAAGCGGAAAAATCAGTCTAAGGTTGGCTCGCTCGTCGCTCGCTGGGTTCGATTCCTATATATCTATTGTATGCCCTATTCCACATAGGATCGAAAGTACTCTTTCTCTTTATGCGCTTGTATTTAACTAAGCTCTTTACTTTATATTACTTATAAACTAAGCTCTTTACTTTATTTATAAGTAAACTAAGCTCTTTTCCCAATCCGAAGCAAGCTCGTGAGGAAGTGCCTCATACTCCCCGATTCAATCTTTGTCTGCCCACCGGTCTTACATTGAATGCGAAGCGAGAGGAGCTGAAATAGGATCGACTATAAGCTTGCTTCCCGAACCGTGCTAACCTTGCTTCCGGAATTGATAACCCATAAAATAAAGATAGTAATTGAAATGTATATCTTTGGTTTTTTTACTCTTCTCAGGCGTGCCCATGTCTTTCGTTGTCAGGGTCTGTCCCATCTCGTATCAATGTATGTTCAACGTCCAAATACTTATACTTATATTATACTTAATGGCGCCCTTCTTCTCTAAAATACTTAAGTTAGCCCTTCCTATTAATAAGTTGATGGTGTATTATTTTGTTTTATTTGCTTTCTTTTTTATTTGCTTTCTTTTTTTCCTCATGCCTTTTTTCTTAATGATCTTAGTTGAGCTCCTGATTAAGACATATCTCTACCCGGCCCTCATGTTCTGACTGCCTGGGATGCTTTAGATGCTTTGGAGCCTCTGCCGGATCCGACTAGTAAAGAAAGGTAAGGGAACCACTTTCTCGGAGTAGCAGTCGCAAATATCATCAGTAGTAGCTCCCGTTGGCAATGGAGACCGGAAAAGAGTGAGTGGAGCAGAGCTATTAGCGGCATTTTCTCATGTATGTAGTTAAACATCGTAGTTAGCCCATACATGGATGATATGATGCTCTAGACTAGACCGGGCGAACTCACACGAGGTGTCCTGGCAAACAAAGCAAAGTAGTACGGGATTTGCAGTCAACGGATAACATAACGATGGAGTGAGATGAGGCATAGGGAGGAGCCTCTTAAGTTGAGGAGCTACACAATTCCAACACAGGAAAAGAATCCCGAGCACCCACCTATACGACCGGGGCTAGGCCGGAAGACCAATCCAAGAGCTGGTGACGAGTACAACAAGCTCGGGGAGACCCAGTAAGGGAACAGCCGATTGACCGCCTAAAATAAATATAAATTCCGATTGGGACTAGCACGATTGAGTAGGACTAGTGGACTCTCTTAATCGGGCTTGACTACGATATGATTAGGTCCATTCTATCAGTAGCTTGAGAGACAGAGATAGAGTGCTTCTTCATAGTAAGCTTCACAGCTATCAGTTAGGTTAGAACTATACTATAGTTCCATAGTTGAGCAAAGATGAATGAGTTCATTTAAGTATACGACGGCTTTTCTTTTCTAGTCGAATATATGAAAGCAACCATTCCTTGAATGAATCAGTAGTCATAAGTTCCTGCTTTCCCGCCCTCAATGGCTGGGCGTCTTATACTATACGTCTTGGCCCAATTGAAAATCTTACTATTAAGATATAGATATGATATTAAATTCAATTCCAAAAGATATAATATAGTCAAATTAAATTAAAATGTAATTAATTATAGTTTAGACCTTTTTCCGACCTGTTCATTTGAGGAGCTCTACCTTGGGTGGGTCTCACTCTACTCTTAACGATGCGTCTTCGCTCCAACTTGATGTTCTATTAATATGGAATATGAATCGACACCCTCCTTTGACTCAGAATTGGGAGCAGCCAACTGAGCTCACCTCTGCATCCCCACGCTTCCTCTCCAAAAGAGTTTCGAGCCTAACCCCTATCGGTAGCGAACAACACAAGACAGCTGCGAAAACCCACGGAGAGGCCACTCACACGCGCTAGAATCGCCGTTTGCATGTTCGATGTGTGGGAATTCACCCTTACCCCTTACGGAGTTCGAAATATGCCTACCCTGCGGGTGCCCTTATTAGTCGATCTACTCACTTCGTTCTCTGTAAGTTGGGAGAGGGGAGCGTCACTTTTGTCAAACGAGAGATCAATTTATTAGTGAAAATGTGGTTTATGGGTTGTCTCGCTAGGGGAGATAAACTTTTGTATTTAGGAAGGGACTGGAAGGAGAGGAGCGAACGAAGGTGAAGCGATCGACCCAAGGGGGAGGTCAAACTAATGTAATTCGAACACGTCCACTCGACCAAAGCGCAGCGAAGGGAGAGGGTCCGAGGAGTCATGTCGTTATCACGACTCATTTTTTATCCTATCCCGTCAAGCGTAAAGTATTATCATATCAGAGTTCAAGCTATATTGACTTACTTATAGGGTGTAGGCACTAATTAAATTCAAAACTATTTGGTAAGTTTCAGTTCAAGTGTTCAAAAGTAAGTTGCTTTTACGTCGTCACTAATTCAATAATAGTAATTCAATAATAGTCAGTTTTTTAATTATAAATAAATACTGTGTGAATTAAGCCTCCCAGGTTCATAAATAATAATGAGTAGTCGCACGTAAAAAACAGTAGAGTAAAAGCTCAAGCTAGATTTCAATACTATACTATACTTAAACAGGTTTGACTAGGGTTTGATGTTCAATAAATATGGAATACTATAGCTTTGTATAAGATCAAAAGTTGCGAACATAAATCCAAAGTAGCGAACAAATATTCATATTCTATTCTTTCGCCAAATTCGAATTGTTCTTTTATAGCACTAGTCGGCACTAGTTATCTCTCTACCCGGAATGAGTACGCTGGTTCAGAGGATGCATGTGCGCCTGCCTTACGCATAAAGACTCATTGTTTGACCTCTTTGTCCCGGGCCTCTTCATCTTGTGCTTAAGTATTAAGTATGTGTCCCTAGTGAGTACTGTACTAAACTGTATGATGGGTCTTTATTGTTGCTCGTCAGCTGAACACCTGGTGAGTGGGTGGGCCCCGACGCTACGTAATACCTAATATAGGGGCAGTTCACTTACATTCCACAGCGAAGCAAATTATCTGGCGGCTATTCGTGATCGTGACATTCGTGATCGTGACATATTATATTAGATTAGATATTAGATTAGATTATATCTCATCTCATATTAGATTATATTAGATTATATTTGGTGGGCTTTATCGAGCGTATTGAATGAAAGAACAAAGTACACTCATGTCGAGCACTATTATGATCTTCACATGCTCTCTCTCTTTCGGTAATTCAATTCAATCCTCACTCGCGAGGACAGCTAAGCTAACATTAGCCATTTATACTCCTCTCCCTATGGTAATGGGTTATTTCTAACCCTCTGGTTATTTCTAACCCTCTGGTTATTTCTAACCATTTGTTTATTTCCTTGGGCGTTCACATGAAGATCTACTCTCTAGTAAAGCGAGCCCCTGACGTGCCTAAGCTCAGCATTCGCTTCGTATCCTATCCTCTCTTCGCTATTTGTTTGAACTTTTGTTTTAACTTACTAAATCTAAATAGGGTGAGCCAGAAAGATCTTTTATACTCTATTGCAAAAGGTATTTTTTATATGCCTAACTGTTTTATATTGGATACCCAAACGAATTCAGTCTTGAGCGCTCGTGCCCCTACCCTAATCTAATCTAATAAAGAGTTCATGGGAGAAGCAGATTAGGGATATTCTATTCCAGAGTGCTGGATTACAGGTCTGGTTCTTACACGAACGATAGAAGCAGAGAAAAGAAGAGGAAAACAAAAGCATATTTCCAATATCTTTTAATTAAATGGGGAATGGTATATTCTTAAAGAACAAAGATTCGATTGCTATTGCTTACATAGCTTCGCTCGGTGCCTTTAGTAAGAATTCAATTATAAGAATGCTCACTCACTTGAAATATATAGTAAGGGCGCGCAACTAGGCTTGGCTTCGTTTACTAGGCGTTTACTAGGTGTTTACTAGGATTGGTTTCGTGTATACCGCTTTACTAGGCTTCGTTTACTAGGCTTGGCTTCGTTTACTAGGATTGCTTCGATGGAAAGATGCGCAGCTTGCTACAGCTGGAGATGCAAAGAGAGATTAAACCAGTTGAACTCCGAACTCTATTTTAAAATAGAACTCAGCAACTCAAAATTAATCGAATGCAATGTGAGTGGGTTGGTTGAATATATGAATGGGATTAGAGTGAGAGTTTCTTTATTGAAAAGAGTCACTACACCCTTCTCATGCGGCTTTGGAAGGCTCAAAATCTTTATTTTATTCGTTGTAACTCGCACTTCTTTTGAAATAGAGGGCCTCCTCCCGATTCCTTTCTCTAAAAATAATATAGGTATCAGTATAGGGGCTTCTTTCTTCTCTAAAGCACGCTTCTTTATCTTCTGCCGCGAATTTATTATAGGTGGAGCAATTGAACTTGTAGGCTGAGCTACTAAATATTTGATAGGGCTCATTCTTCTCGGCTGAGCAACTAAATATTTGGTAGGGCTCGTTACCGCCACCGCCTCACGAGTAGGTCGGATATCATCGGCCGATTCTAAGATTGGCAAAGCAGGGATATAAGTAGTCCATCCTGTGTCCTTAAATAAGGAAAGGTAGGAGCCGAGCCAAAGATATGATTCATACGCACGGATCTGAGGATACCCGTAGTTTCCTTGAGCGGCCCGTTATCAATCAGTTTATCATTGACCGCTCTGACCAGTTACCGAATACTCAGACAGAGTACCAAATACGATCTCAGACATAGCGAATGGGCTCTACGATAGCTGTCGAAGCGTACGAGAGCAAGCAGCCTTCATCAGTTCTCTAACATAATCTGAGACCGGTAATAGTAGCACTATAACTGGGAAGAGGAATATTTTCACTCTTAATCTTTTGCTCAGTCTTTTTATTCGAGTTCGGGTGACGAGGATAAGGAATAAAAACCAGACTCTAATCTAATAAATAGGTGGGCTCTAACAGACTCCTACCAGACTCCTACCAGACTCTATGGGCTCTAACAGACTCCTACCAGACTCTATGGGCTCTAACAGACTCTAATAAATAGGATGGTCTGAGCTATGCGAAATCTTTGCAATACATCTTTTGCTGCCCTGATTAGGTCGGGAACAGATCTCAGGAGAAGCAGTTCGAGAAGGCTTTCATTATAGTTTGGCGGGATAAATTCCATGCCAGGTGCGGTCCGATCAGTAAGCCGAAGCTAGACTCGAGAGGTGCAGCCAGGTAGCACACGAGGAATCTCCCTATATCGTATTATATTGTATTGTCGGACTCGGGAAAGTGAGTTCAATTGTATTGTATACGTGAGGTTTGGGTTCGATTCCAGCTATGCCCCTTCTCCTATTGTATTGTAGTAGTGCCCACGTAGCGGTCGATGGTTGGTCCGCGTCCGCTTTAGTTCTAGTTTGCGCTTTGGCGAAAAATAAAATAATTATAATCCGCGCCGGACTTCTCTATTTTAATAGGGTCTGCCAGGAGCTTTCTAGGACCTGTTGAATTCTTTTGTCCCTCATTTAACCCATTCGTACTCAATAAGTAGCTAATGAATCTCCTACTTTTTGCCATTGGACTTCCCAATATAAAACCAAGTCATACTTGTCATACTTATTATTATATTATAAATTATATGAGTAGCCCATTGTATTGTATTCTAGAAGCTCGTCACATTGCATTGGCATCTATGTAAGCTTAACTCTTCATATTGCTCATCTTCTTCCAATTGATCTTGAAGTTGCGTTGCTTGACCTTGTGTTTTCCAAGATTCCCCTTTATCGTACCAGCTAGTCTTTTATTTGGACTCAAAGTAACGTAACTACCGTCTCACTAGTGATACCCCCTCTTGTATGTCTTATCTGTATTAGATAGTGCGAGCTTTTACGAATTGAGTCTTGGTCTCTGTGCTCCTAGTACTGCTAGTACTCCTAGTACTCCTAGTATTCCTAGTACTCTATACGTATGGTGTATTATTTGTATTTGCTCAACCTCCCTCATCTGGAATGTCTCCTTTACTTGATTCTTGCTACGAGCTTAACGGTCGCTACTAGACTTTGGGTTGGTTGGGTCTCTTTCTTAGTTATGTATGCACGGCTAAGTCTCTTTACCCTCGTCAAGGCACTTGCGTCTTTGAACCAAATGATCGTTGGTGGGTGACTGACTTTCCTCTGACTCAACTCAAGTAGTATGTTTCGGTTGCTACGAGGGCTAGACCTGCTCTGCGTGGTCCCCAATGAATGAAGCCCTTAATAAGGGGAAGGGCATTTCCCCCGCCCTAATAATCTAAATATAATATAATACACAATTACCAGACGTCAAATGCATTATACGTGGTCCCGGAATAGCGCTAGGAGCTGCTAATCTCTATACCATTGCAAATCTCTCCATACCATGTCTTGATTGCGAATCTCTCCATACCATATTATTTTATATATATCTCCTTACTCTACCCCGTATCAGATGGGAATCTACACGAGGGATAGGTCAGCGTCGATTTATCTTTCATTTAATATTTAATATATATATATATTCCCATTGAACTCATTTATATTCCTATTGAACTCATTCAAGCAGAGGAATGATTCCGGCGGTTGATCTACGCTTGCTGCGGTTTGACTGATCTATGCTTGCTGCGGTTTGACTGATCTCCGCTTGCTAACGAAAGTGCTTTGTCTACTAGCTCAAGTTCCGCTTTCCTCTATCTTCTGCTCGGCTTGCAAGAGACTGGATCTGCTGCTCTTCTTGGTGCTCTATCCACTGATTCTACTGCTGCTCGCTTCGTTTGTTTCGTTGAGCTCGCTTTCTTTCGTTCTCGGAGTCGCTCTCTAGCACCAGGTCGTCAATGGCATTGACGGAAGCACCAGTCGTGAATGGCTTTGGGCCATTCACTCTACCCAGCAACTGGAGAGAAGGGTATTTCTATTTTTAATTGGGCCAAATATAATAAGTTCCCCTCTCACTTTCAGTCCTCTCTTTAATTCCTGAACGACAACTATCCACTGAATCTTGATCTACTGCTAGCAGAAAGAGATCTTGCTGAGGCGGAACGGAAGTTCGAGTCAAGCGAAAAGAAGGGCGACGTGGCTCTCTTAATCTGATGCGCAGATGGAAGAAGGGAATGAAGGCCTGCCCGAATGAATGGTTAGAGAACGGAAATTCCACTCTAAAAGCAAGGGACTTACGAGTGCGAACTTCCTAGAACAGCATCTTCAAAGACCGGATCAAGAGCAGCTCTTAATGGAAAGACGGGAGCGGAAGTCAATTCGTTCTTTATGCACGACTGCTGCTATTGTTCATGAGAATTCCTCTTGTTCATTAGTTGTTGCAAAGACAAAGATCAAAGATATTAAGTTCATTAGTTGATGCCATGTTAGCAGCAGCAGCTCCTTCGTAGGTTAAAGAGGGTGTTCAAGTTCAAACGTTTATGAATATGTGTAGCCTAGAGCAGCTCCTCTTTGGTTCTTTCAGGCGAACTTATATTATATACAGGCGGATTAGTCGTAAATAGCCCCTTTGGGGCTATTTATCTCCCCAATATATATACAGGGTAATTTACTAGATTTTTGGGGAGTGAAATTGCGTAGCAGATAGAAGGAGATTTCCATATGCTTAACACAAGCAACTCTTAGTTTTGTAGGGAATTTATTATAGTTGGGAGAGTAGTTTATGTGAATGCGAGAACATCAACCTATATTCTTTCTTTTCTCGGCATGCGAGGACTGATAGAGATATTGGATTCTTTTTGTTCAATGAGTTTGAGGAAGGAAAGGGAGGAGTGATTAAGTATGATACGGGGCTCAAGCAGTGATGAAGTATGATAGGGGTCTCAAGCTTTCAATAAATAACGGGGCACAAGCGCTCTTAGTCCGGGAGGCATAATCTAATCTAATCTCCTCTTCTCTTCCAGTACTTTCTTTCCTTACAACCTCTCCAGATCCGGTACGAGCGATAGCTACGTCGACAGGTCCTCTTTTTTCATTTTCTTTTTTCGCTTCTCTTAATAGTGAGCGTACTTCTGAGTCTGAGTCCCTCACTCTATAAGGATAAGCGGGGCCGTGCCGCACGTGAAGGATTTCAACTTCTTTAGTTCATTTGGGTCACTGATGCCACTTTGTGTTATGAATTCTTTGTGCCGAACTATAGATCAAATAGTTCTTCATAATTTTCATTCACGACAGCCGTTTCGGTATAGTTTCTTTTATTTTCTTTGTTCTTTCTTATGTTTCCGGATCAATTTAGCACTCTCCAACTGGGCCGTGGCGCACGTGAACGATTTAGAGAGAAGTTGTTCATTTTCGTAAGTGATTCAACTTGCACTGAATAATTCTTTGTTCCTAAGGATATAAGAGCCGGGTCATATAAAGCTACAGCTCATTCTTTTTTTCCCTAACTATATAGAGGATAGATGAAATCTTCGACAGGTCAGATTGTTTCAAATGTCATCTGTCCCTGGCCGTGCCGCACGTGAAGGATTTATAGATAAGTTTTCCATTTTCGTCACTGCCCTTCTCTTCCAGTACTTTCTTTCCTTTTTTTATGATAATTCTTTACATCATAAGATGAGTGTGAGAGTGATTTTCTTCCCTCTCCCTTACTTTCTATCCCTCATACTTCTTAAGTTCACTCGTCCCTTGAGGAGTGAGATCCTAGTCTATATAAATAGATCCCGTTGAAATTCTTTTCCACACACGAAGAAAGTAGCTACTCGCCAGACTCGAACTGACACAGGCGGAAAATTACAAATCGGATCATAATGAGCCTATCTTCCATCAAAAGGAGTCGCTTTGGTGACGCAGTTCGGTTGGCCTTCCCTACGTCTGCGGGTCGGTAGACCAGACCACCGGTTGAATAATATGTAAAGAACTTGGGAGTCAGGAGTTGAAAAGAGCATGTTGAAAGGGTCTTTTGGCTCGCAATCAAGTCCTGATCGAGCATTGTGCTCTTTTTCTACCTTCAAACCTCTACTACTAATCACACAGATTTACTTGACTATCTGAGTCCACAAAAAGAAGTTCATTAGAATAACACGGAAGTGGTTTATCACCAGGTCCTATAGAAACAAGAGTTCCTGCCCCAAAATATAGTAAATGGAGAGTTCTTCCAATAGCGAAAATAGAGCTTTCTCGTCGAAGAGCACTTTCTCATTTCCAGTTGAAAAAATGAAGACCTCATTGTGGAATCCAAGAAATTGGATCCCAGGAAATTCACGATCGAAGGTTTCTCTTAGCGTTATATGTAATAAGACCTTGGTTATTTCACCTACTGAAGGAATTCCTTTCCAATTATATCTAAAATCGTCAATAATTAGGTCATTCAGAAAAGAGGAGACGAGTTTGTAAATTGAAGAATCTCCAACAAGATTCAGAATCTTCTCTTCAACAACACTTATTGGAATGGTTTGGGCTGAAAGCTGTAGGTCCAGCTTGTAAACTCTCTCAACCTTTCCCATTTTTTTAAGACTTGAATAAAAGGAAGAAACCAGATCCTCCAATCGGTAACAGTTTTTGGGCAAGCAGCCTTGTGAGAGGCGGAGTAATGTTACAGATAGTGCCCTTAGTACTAGAGCGTCTTCCTTTTTCCCTGGCGAAACAACACAAAAAACCTTCGAATTTAGTGATGGGTAAATTATGACATCTGGATGATCCATCAGGTTCTCCATTAAAAACATATATAGATTGCCCTTATCTAAAAAAAAGTTCATTCGTAGCAGAGATAGATTGTACAATCCTGATTGAATTCTGGCTTGTACTAAAGATAATCTGTAGAGAGTTATAGTAAAATAAATCTTCTCTTCCACATCTCTATAGACTAACCCAATATCTTCTGCCAGCTGCATACCAGAAGATTCATATCGACCACCAATCCCATTGGGAGTCATCTTATTCATGGGATCAGTCGAAGTTATCCTAGCCAACTCACCTACTTTTTTCCTTTCCATAAATTCATTTAAGCTTACTTTCTCAGGAAGGTCCGAGACCTTGTTTGTTTGAAAGTCATGGTCGATCCCAGAATTTACTATATTTGTAGGGCCATACATATAAGTTCTATTCAAAACTACTACTGATCTACTCATTCACGACTCTTGCTGCGGTTCAGGAACGAAGACAACGAGAAGAGGAAAAGCGGCGTATCGACCTTAACTTAACGACAACTGAACTTTATTTCTAGTACAGTAAGGAGAAGGTGCGGGTTCAGAAAGACTTATCTTATAATATAACTATAACTAACCCAACTACCGAAGGCAAGAGAAGAGGTCAAGCATCCACAGCTCGGGCCTTACTATAATATAAGTTCCCCAAAAGGAAAAGACATTATTATAGGAGATGCTTAGTTTACCGCGGAGTGGGTTTGGTTTGCTCAGCTGCCGGTAATTCTTATAAGTTAAGTGTTTGCGTTCGGGACAGTGAGTTTGATTTCTTACTCCCGAGGCATAGCACCTCTTCTTTGATTCTTTACGTTTGATCCAAGAGTTGGAGCTCCACCTGGGGTGGATGTTGATCTTTATTCCATTCCAAGAGTTAGAAGTTGCCGGTAGCTTAATGGGATGTTTGAATGTTTCCAGCCATACTATAATAATTTCTTGCTCGTGCTGAAAGACCGACGTGCCTTTCCTGGCTTACCGACCGTAAGGGACGTATGAACTCTACCGTTCCTGGTGCTAGAGGGACAAAAAGTGCTCGCAAGTTTTGTAGTAATTATTTAAGGAGAGGGCCTGTTAAGGGATCGACCCAAAGGACCGAGTGATAACGACGGGGTATAAAGTAGCTCGACCAACGAGACACACTTTATTATTTTATTTTGTTTTGCGACGTGGGTTGAGACTGGTGCTACTCATAACTTCCTTTCTGATTGGATCGTAGCGCGGCTTGGCCTACGGGTTGATGTTGATAAGGGGAAGAGCTAAATTCAGGCTGAGGCGAAAGAGTTAGGGTAGCTAAGATAGTTCCGCTACAGATTGGCGATGGTCTGGAAATTGTGACTTGATGTTGGTGCCGTTGGATGACTTCCACCGGGTTTGGAATTTAATTGGAAGACAAGAGTTTACGTTTCACCGCGTCGAGGTGGTATCCTGAAATGCGATAAAAGTGTTGTTCGAGAGGTAATAAAAAGAGGGTCAAGTTGGTTTCTGCGCTTCAGATTCGTGATAGTGCGCGAAAGGGGGCAGTGACCTACCGGGGGCAATAACTTCTTTTTTGACTGAGTTCAAAGATCTACTACTATAAGTTGCTTGGCTCGCAATACCGTAATTTAGGGAGAGGGAGAGGAACGGCCGAGTGATAACGACGGGGCTTATGTGATAACGACGTCCCTACCGCACGGTATGAGAGTTCCCACTTTTTCCGGACGAGCAGCTTGCTCCTCGGAACCCCAGTTGTCCAGGAAGTGTGACCCGACCAGAACTACAGCTATCTCCGGCTTGATCGCTTACGCTTGCTTGTATCATCTCAATTCCGAACTTTCCGAAACGCGGCTAGACCAAGAAAAGAGTTAGGCTTCAACCGATCCCCGATCTAGCGACATAAAAGGCGGCCGGGCGTATCAGCTATCTAACCTGGATAATGAAGGAAGAAAACGGTCTCGATAGCAGATCCAGCGCTTAAGGTTGTTACCTCTCTTCCGATCGTGCTCAACTATTATAGTATAGAGGTAGGCAACAAAGAAAGACAAGGAACGAAGTGCTATGGATGTGTTGCTGCTGTCAGCTTTTTGACTCTATCTATGGAATTTTTCACCAACAAGGCCTTGTGGCATTCATCCTGATTCCAACCGGTCTGTTAGTTACACAGGTCCGGGCAGGTTCACGCTTGACGGAATAGTAAGGGCCGACGCTATTCAAAACTACTACTGATCTAATTAACTGTATGGCCCTAACTCTCACTTTAGCTGCCCTAACCATACCATTAATAAGGTTCGCAAATTCAATGCGGAGGGACGAGACGCACTTATTTTGTCGCGACGTGAACTCTTTATGAACCGAGTCCGAGTTCTTGAATTTAATTTGTTGCTCTTGAGACTCTTATTCAAGTAGAGAAATCAGTCGACCACCCAGTAAATCGACCAAACCAATAGTTCCGAGTAAAGCGGATGTCTAATAGTACTTGACTCTCTTTATTATTTATGTTGAAGCTGCTTTTGCTTTGCCCTTTAACTCTTTGCCCTTACGAGCTCACAGGAACAAAGACTTTGATTTGCCCTTACGAGCTCAGGAACAACTATCAGATACTAATCTTTGGAAACCCATTACTATAAGATAAGACCACAATTTCGGCCCAAGCAACTTAACTTACGAATATCTGAATGCGAATATCTTTTCTTTATAACTTAACTTACGAATATCTTTTAGGATATGATAGATTGGGAAAGTGAGAAGTCATACCTTCCTTTCCTTAACTACACTTTACCTTTCCTTAACTACACTTTAGTATAGCGCCTTTGCGGGTACACAGAAGAGCCTAAGCCCCTAACTCCAGCTATAATATAAGTATAAGATAAGCTTACTCTACCTAACATATAAGTATAAGATAAGCTTACTCTACCTAACCTGGATGCAACTACTATCGTAATCACTCCCGTTAAGCAAAAGAGTGAAAGCCATTCATATACACGACAGCAGCTCTATTGGCTACATGCCATGAACTCTTAATCTCAGACTCAAAGAAGACAAGATGGACAGCCTACATCAAAGGAGAAGGAAAGGAATATGAAATGAACTCGAACTCTGAACTAATTAAATTAATTAAGAAGAAAGCCTAAACATAAGAAGAAAAGTGCGGCCTAAACACGCGTGGACTCCTTCTAATGCGAACTCTTGGAATAAAGAATAAACAACTTGAGGGGAGAACTCTGACTTCTTTATCTTGGATAGGAGCCTCGGGAGGGATGAAACCGGGAGTCAAAAAGGGGTTTTATAACACGTCACTCTGTTCGTCCCTCGATGCAATTTCCCTCTCCCTTTAGTCGCGAGAAGACGCGCCCCTGCTGCAGGATATGATCTAACGATGTTGTATTTCGACGTGTGAGACCGAGTGTCAACGACACAACTTTTTCACATTTCCTAAGGTTCTGGAGAGAAATATATAGTAAGGCCCGGACAAGCCTTAAAAGAGTTAGAAGAAATATATAGTAAGGGCCGCCAAATATATAGTAAGGGCCTTAAAAGTCAAAGAAGAAGAATCGGACAAGGACAAAAGGAAAGACCGGGTTTCAGACTTTGAGACCGGGTTGAGTACTTTTGACGCAAAAAACACCGGGTTCCTCACACGTCACTCCGTTCGTTCCTTACTTGATGGTCAACTTCAAGACATTTGCCTTGTTTAGTCAAACTCGACTCGCCATACTATAATAAATTCACTGACCTTCTTTAGTCAAAAAAGAAGGGGTTTCCTTATCGAAAAGACCTGTTCAAGACATTTGCCTAGCTAGGGAAATCTCCCTTGAGTCAAAAAAAGAAAGCAAATTCCCGGGTTTCAGACTTGAGACAAGACCTGTTCAAGAAAAAGACCTGGGTGTCCTTAGCTAAAGGGAAAAGTAAGTTTAGTCAAAAAACACGGAAAGGAAAAAAGACAAGACGGGCGTCAAAAAAGACCGGGTTTATAACTTTTCGACCGGGGTGAGGGAAAAAAGAAGGCGCCCCTATAGTAAAGTAAATTGACGAGTTCAACTGAAAAAACCTGTAGTGCTGAAAAAACCTGTAGTTCTAACTTAGCTGATAGCTGAGCTGCAAGAGGTCGTTCATGGGCATCGTAAGAGGGACGAGACCATAGGAACGGTAGATCAGTATACGTTTTGAATAGCGTCGGCCCTGTATATATATTTGAACTTATATTATAGCCCTTCGGAATTTCTATTTATTTTAGGTAAATTCGGATTAGTCGTAAATAGCCCCTTTGGCTATTTCTCTACTCAGCATAGCTGAGGTCTTTATATT